>OU015763.1:2818707-2906207 GCA_907173295.1 Fagus sylvatica | reverse complement strand
TAAATAGGGAGCAATGGATCCCATTGTGTATCGTAGAGTGAAGTAGCTGAAGTACTAATCAAGGAGTGAAAGTCCTATATGTAGTGTTAGTCTTGAGTCTTGATCGAGGAGTGAAAGTCTTATATGTAGTTTTAGTCTTGAGTGTTGAGTGTTTGTGAAAGTTGAGAGCTTTCTTTGTAATATTTTCAGTTTAATAAAGTCTTTTGTTGTGTCTCCAATTTTAAGTGAAATAGTCGCAAACCCGTGCGATGCACGGAAAGCTACCGAAACTGAGATCTAAAGAAATATTGGGATATTTTCTATTTTTATTGAATATGTAAATTGGTTCTTTGTGGTTTGAGAACTTGCTTCGATGTATGAAATGCTTATAAATGGAAGATGACGTTAATAATATGCTACGTGTAGCATGGCAAAACTAATGCAAGAAACTTGTATTTCATGCACAAAAACACAGTTGACTGTATGCCAATCTCATAGGATATCTGTTTCTATAATATGGTTATTAAACACAATGTACTTTTCTTGATTATTTCTAGAGAAATTAACACTTATTGTTCAGTCATTACCATCTGAAATGGGCCGCTACATAGTGTCTGTCCTGCCAAAGCAGGGGCTGGGAGGGGAGATTGGGTATAGTCCTAACCTTCAGTAGATTTTTACATGTAGTGGCTGCTCTCTGGAATTGAACCCCACACTTCGCTTGAAAACACGAAACTTACCATTGCACCACTCAACATAATTTCACCAAACACATAGTGTGCGACCATAACCAAGCCAATAAATGTAATATGCAGCACATAGTTGAACAATGTACAGTGTCCATTCTGAAGTTAATGTCTAATTTACCCAATTACATCTATCCATATTTTTTGACACATTTAGACACAAATGATGCACAAAAAAACTTCCTTTGACAACTGCATAGTAAGCTTAAAAATTAACACGCAAAGATCAAAGACAAAAAAGCAAAGAACATAAAGTATATTAGATACCATGACCTAGAAGATGTTCCACATTTAAAAGCCATGTGCCTGATTAAGTTGATCATTTACATGGAGAGGACATTAGCAAAACTAATGCAAGAAACTTGTATTTCATGCACAAAAAACATAGTTGACTGTATGCCAATCTCATAGGATACCTGAACAGTGGCCTCAATAATTTTTTTCACAGACACAGTTAAAAAAAAAAAATTAAAAAAAAAAAAAAAAAGGATGGGTGATGGTATGTAATAATGCTCACTCATGATGTTCAATAATTTCTGTAGTTGATATACTCTATGCAAATATTGATCTAGTGGATTTCAAAGTTTTTACTTGTGATTTAAGGAGCCCCTTATAATAAATTGACACAAATTTTATTGATAATAATTAAATTTCAATTTTCGTTTTACATCTTAGGGACCAATTTATAGGCTCCATAAAACTCAATTCTCAAATACCATAATTAATACACTACCGTATAATATTACACAAACACATCAAAGATTAACATACAACAAAAATTGACCCCATATTCAGTCCTACATCATGTACAAATATTGATTCTATAAATTGAGGTTGTTTATTGCGTAGAGGATTTTCTGTCTCTCTTTCTCATGTGATGAAACAACATACACTATACCTTGTTTTAATTCCTAAATCCCATTTTAAGGTCTAATAATTTTTTATTTACTTCTGTATCCAGGTTGCCATTTGAGGTGGAAACTTCAGGATATGATAGTGTGGACACACTGTTATAATAGGAGATACTAAACCAAGTATTATATTATGTAACTCTATTCTTTTTATTCCTTATTCTTCCTTTTACTTTTTCCATACCCAGTTGGCAGGTAAATATGATTTATGGCTGATGTATAGTTGATCTTCAGCAAGTCAGATTTGCCAAATCATACATTCTTTAACATTCAATTGGTTTGGTTTTAAAATTTATGCCACTGGATTATAGATCATAAGGGTTGAAATATGATGGGGTCAATGTTGTGTCCTACTATATATATATATTTTGTATCAGACACTTGAAACAATTAGGTGGCACCCCACAGTACACTGGCTTCTGCCATTTGCAGGAAAAGTTTTTTTTTTTTTTGATGAATCATTTGCAGGAAAAGTTAATTAAGAATTAAAAAAGCACCATACCTGAGGTGCATATACACAACTAAGTGTGCAACTATGAGCCCTCCAAAAACAAAGCCACCTACAAAGATGCTTCCACTGCCTGGCCTTCCACGACCATTGTAAGTATACAATATAAGCAGGATACTCACATTAAGAATTTTTAATCATACATTATATAAGAACCCCAACCCATCCAAAAATTGAAAAACTATATGAAAAGTTAACATATGAATTCAAAGCTAATAATGACATAGACTGAGCAACTCACTTTCAACTAACAAAAACAAAAGGTATCATGCATCGTTGAACCATAACTATCATATTGTAATCATCCACAAATAATAAAAAACAATCCATGAATTAACAAAATGTGAAGCAATTTTATCAAATAAACCATGAAGTTTACTTAAAACTAATGCAACAATGAATGAGACATTTTGTCAAACACACGGTGTGCATATCCCAAAATGAGAATGAAAAAAAGGCATTGCTACATGAATCCACCAAAAAATTACACCCAAGACAAACTCCACATCTAAGGACATTACAACTAAACATCAAATAGCACTCAGGAAAGCATCATGTAGATTCACAAATTAAAAAAAAAAAATCGAAAAGAAACAACCAATGACTTACAGCATCAATTTCGCGGTCAGAGGCTTATCTAATTACCATGGGACCTGAAATGGACTTTTGTGTTTTGCTTGTACTTTGGTGAGTCTTGCGAGGTTGAGAGAACCAAAGAGCAGCTGGAAATTTATATAAAAAATTGAATCAGTGGGTTTTAATTTCAAAGGGGCAAAAATTGAAGGTAACAATGGGACGCAGAAGGGGCATGAGAGAAAGCGTTAGAGAAAGGCAGAAACGGTGGAATTCAAAGAAAGTGAAACGTATAAAATTGAATCAGTGGGTTTTAATTTCAAAGGGGCGAAAATTTAAGGGAATAATAGGAAGCAGAAGGGAGAGAGAGACGTGAAGCAGAGAGAGAGAGACGTGAAGCAAAGAGAGAGAGTGGAGAACGTGTGTGAGAGAAAAAATTAAATAGAAGGGGTTAACGGCTGAATCATGAGGCGGTGAGGGAGTGAGAGAGGCGCACCTGAAACAGAGGGAGAGAGACAGACGTGAAACAGAGTGAGACTGGAGAGAGAAATAACTTAGACTTTTGTGGATACAGGGATGCTGATGTGGCAATATTTGGAGGAGGGTAAACACTTTCTCTCTGCTTCACCTTTTAATTTATACTAGTCGTAGACCCGCGCGCTGCACGGATATTTTGATGTTTTTATTTTAAATGTAGCATAATTGAAATGGTATATTATAGAATTTGTAATTTAGAAAAGCCACCTTTATTTGAAATAGTATTTTAATTTTAAATTGTAGCGTAACATAATTTATTTTCTTTTCATATATCATATATAAGAGAATGTTATTTTGCCTTTTTGCAGTACTTTTTGGACATTTAGTAAAAGCTATTTTTTTTTTTTTTTAAGAAGACATTGTGTATTTTACAATTAACATACCATATCTATGAAAAGAAATATGAATAGTATTGTTATAATATTATTTATCTAATAGGATTTAGGGACTGCTAAAATTAAAATTACCTATCCATCAAAGTTACAGTTCTAGGAATTTCTAAGTTGATGTAAACTTTTGTTGCACTTGTAGATGACAAATAATGTTCTCCATGTATTTCGCCAAAATTTTTAGCTTTTAAATTGAATTGAATTGTAATAATATTTTATTTGTTTACCTTTAAATGTTTTCACGATGGTAGATGTTACTACTATGACGAATGGTCCTAGGTTGTTGTAAAGATCATTTCCAATTTCACCTAATGCTGGTCCCCAAAGGCTAATTCTTATTTTGTTTCCGCTATTAGGAAAAAACAATGAAGTCATATATTGTTTGAAGCAATTTTGATTAAACCAATTTAAATTTATATATGATTAAACTTACTCTGCATTAAGGATATCTATATTTCTCATTGGCACAATAGATCCTTGAACATGAACATTTTCCACACTTCCAACAGCAATCAATTTTCCAATAGTGTCTACATCATATATAATTGTGTTAGTATTTGGGGATATAAATACTTACTAAAAAAACTATATTATTAGTAAGAAAGGTACCTGTCAAATGGACGTTGTTGTCAATGCGCTTGACGATAGTGTTGTAGTCAACAAAGTCAAATTTATGTCGAGAGATAGTAATCTCGGTCTCTTCTAGTTCCTTAATAAATGTGGTGAGCAGAAAGATTATTTTATTTTCGTTTTTTATTGGCCGATAATTATCCTTGTCCTTGTATTCAGCTACTCGAAAATTTGATAGGGAATACAACTGTCCTTCTTGTAGGAGCGGTTTAAACTTGTTTGCAAAGATATTTCTAATTGTAGCATGTATAGCATCATCCTGCAGATAAAATAAGTCAAGCCACCTTTTTTTTTCTTTTGAATTAAGATCCTAATAGGGTAAAGTAGAGGCATTTAAAATTAGATTTTATATTCAAATCTAACATTTTCATCTATAAGAACCATATCCACACTAATTAGTTCTGAAGTTTTCCTGTTGATAGCATTCCACATTCTAGAGAGCCTGACTCTTAATTTCCAATTGTCTTTGTCATCAGAAAGTTGGTTGATAAGATTGTAGCCCATTTTCATAACGGATATAATTATGAATAGTATACATATTTTGGTAGACCTGTTTTTATAATGGAAATAACAAATGTACATCAATATCTACATTGTATATTGTTATTAGGCAATAGCATATGTATGTAATATATTTTTTTTAGTTGCTTGACTATACTAACAAAGAAAAAAGAAAAATCCATTCACTAAATTTACTCCAACATATACGTGCAAATAATCTATAGCAATCATTGTAAAGTAAATAATCAATGTGTAAAGAAAAAAATTCATTCCAAGTAAGCAGAAGCATAATATAAAGTAAAATTGAGGTAACCCAAATACAATATAAATTATAGATTGAACAGAAGCAATTTGTAATATAAAGTGGCGTTATAATAATCTTAAGATTTTCTAATTAAAAAAAAAAAAAAAAAAGAAATATATGATGCATAGGATAGAAGAGTTGAGGTAAGAATAAAAGTTGATGCCTTTTGTTATACAAAGGAAAGCAATACATATAGACAAATAGCGAGGAAGCCAAGCAAATGAAACAAAGGAAAACTTTATTTTTGAGAAAAAGATACAAAGACTTTATTGATGATGATAGTAACATACAAAAACAAACATGTTTCTTGTAATCCACAATGGCCAGCAGATCAAAGGAAGAACTTTTGTATTTGAATATTAGAGAACATACGTACCTGGTATATAAGGATTGAAGTTCTTCAAAGTTTCAGCATTGGATCATTGGGTCAACCTATAAAATAGACATTTCATTGTCATAGCCGCAATTGTTGTAGTTATAGTAAGTTTCAGCAAACAATCCTTCTTGTAGTAGTTATAGTAGTGTGTTATTTGCAATTGTTTTGAATTTAATGTATTTTCATGTGGTAATTGAAATGTTTTGAAACTGTTTTGTCTAAGTAATAATTATTTGGTTTAATATTAATTAATAGCATTATTTTTATTTATGATGTTTGGTAACATATTTTCTTGCCAATCAATGGTGATGAGCAATATTGGGTCTTTATACATACGTCTTTTCCCCTTCCTACAATGTCTTTTATTGATTTTATTGACTCTTTCTTTGTAATTAGTTTTCTTTGAAAAGGGTTTGTACACATTCTCTCATGTGTCTTTCTCTTTTCCTTCTTGAAAACAATCTAAGAAGAATATTTCAATTTGATGAAAATTGGAAAACCAAAAAACACTGATACAATGTAAGACATCTATAAAAGCAGTAATTTTGTTTCTCACTGACTATATAAAAGAAGGAAGAGATGTGAAGAGGATGCCCGCTAAAATAAGGATTTGCTTTAAAGGCATTAAGTAACAGAAACCTTTTATTAAAGCATGGTCAGAACTTCTATGGGCAACAGTAGAATTAGCCAAACACACTATAAAGATAATGTGAAAATTGTTAATGATGAAATATAATTACACTAAACTACTACCTACACAATTCACTAAAATGTAACAGCAAAAACACCAACAATCATATCCAATCCAATAACTATGAGTGAATTGGATTCGATGCATAACGGTAGAAGGTGGGAATCCTAAACGGCAATGGTGAAGAAAAAAAAAAGGTGAAGTAACGGTGAGAAGAGAGAGAGGAAAAGAGAAGAGGTAAAGGCAAATAAAAAAATAAAAAATAAACGTTTAGGGGAGATGAGTGGTCTGTGAGAGAGAGAAAAATAAAATAAAGGATAAACATGGAGTGAAAGAGGAGAGAGAGGGCTGAGGGACAATGATGAGGTGGCATCCTATGGAAGCAGGGATTCCGATGTAGAACTCTCTGGAGAAGGTAACAAAATTTCTCTCTGCTTCAGCTTTTAATTTATATTATAGATTATAGATTATAGATTTCTTCTTTGAGATATAGACAAATTTAGAGTTGTCTATTCTAAATTTTTCTCAACAGTGGGGCTTTTCCAACTTCAAAGATTGAGGCTCAATGAGTATGCTTTTACATTTTGAACATTGAGCTTCATGCCAATTGGCTGCTTTCTATTGGATAGAAGATGTTGTGATGCTTGTTTCACAGGGCAAAGAACCAGAATTTGTAATTGAAATGCATGTACTGTGGGGGAAATTTCTAGCTTGTTAATATATAGCGGAATGATGATGTTTTTGATTTGTTAGATTGTGGAGATAATCTTGTGAAAAGTTAAAGAAATTGAATCATTATTAGAAGGCTAATACTTATGTGCCAATTTTAATATTTTTTATACTGTGATACATTGCTTTAAAAAACTAGATTTAACTTTGACTTTTTCTACCAAAAGATGAACAAGTCAGAATTCTATCATGTGACTTTTTTGTTCATTATAAGCCTTTACTCACCACCACCAACTTTGACTCTTTCAAATAAAGAAATTTTGATTTTGCTTGGGAATCCTGTGGTTGAACTCCTCGTCGCCACATGAGCTTGCCCATGAAGGCAGCCAAGACCTTTATATTTTTAATCTCTATCAGAGAGTCTTTTGTCCCAATCTTTCAATTGCCAGATTTTAAGAAATTCATGGATTTCAACCTCATCGGAGATTGCTTTTTTGTTCTTCTTCTTCTTCTTCTTCTATATATTTATTTTATTTTTAACAACAATGAAAAATAAATTAATTAAGGAGTTGACGTGGAATTCAGTTTTATGAAGTAGCTGACATGTTACCATCCATGTAAGCTCACACATCAGTTTGTAGAGATTTTGTAGTAAAAATTGTAGTGACTCTAGCATTACTCAAACTATTATCAATACCAAATCTAAAAGTAGTAAATATAAAAGCAAGACACAAAATTTGGTAAAAAAAGTAGAAAACCAAATAATAAGTTTATTTATGAAAAAACCACTCATGGAGTCTCATAAAAAATTCACTATAGAAAAAAAATTACCACGTATTATTTACAAAACCTAAATTTGTATAACTAAACTCTCTATTGTTTTAAGGTCTACAAACCTATTGCTTGCCTTCCTACCGTAGTAGCTCCAAAATCTATCGAATCTCCCTAAACGAATTTCCCCCACAAACTCCTCGTCTGAATGAACTAAAACTTTTGACACTCCAAGGAACATCTTTGAAGATTTGTGGCAATGATCCTCCTAGAAAAAGAACTCGGTGGTGTCAATCTCTCAAACATTCTCTTTGGAATCATAAAATGAAAAAACAAATATTTTTCTATGGAGCATAAGGAGGAAAGGCACAAAGTTTTTTTTCTCTCTTAATAGCACAAGGTGTGGCTGCCTTTTCTCTACAGAAAAATCGTGCAAAGTAGGTCTTATATAGTTGCACAAATAGGGTTTAAAGAGACACAAAACGTTTTATAATAAGAACCAGGCAGGATGTTTTGTTTTGGAAGCCATTATGTCATGATCCCCTTGAAAACGTTTTCATGAATTTTGCATGCATGGAGTGGGGCTGGCATGACTTTGGGCAAACTCTGAACAGTAGCTGGCTCGATTTCCGCTAAGAATGATAGTGCAGTGCAGTGAAGTCAAAGTAGACTCTTTTTTTTTTTTTATGAGCATGAAAGATAAAGAGACAGAAGAGATCAGGATTGAACTACTACTGGGTTTGGGTCTGGGAGTGCAAGAGGACATCCCAGGAGTCAAGAATGCTAAGATAGTCATCCAAACATATATGGAATAGGCTAAAAGCCAAAGCTGGAATTTTCCTACTCTTCACTCCTATTCTTCTTTTTAATTCCAATATTCCTGAGATGTTATGGATATTTATTTATTTAGGATCTGTAATAACGTGGCAAAATCTGATACATTCATTTCAAAATGGATGGAACCTATAGAATCCCATGCAATGAATATCTGAATTATACTATGATGTTATTCTTGTGATTGTTTGAACTGATGATAAGGGCTTTGTGAAAGATGTTTCTGAGAAGAACGTCCCCATATGGCAAATATATGTCTATATCTCCATTTAATAACTTGCAATGAATCTGGGTGTCATACATTTATGATTTATAGAGAATTTTCTGAGACTGATACGTAATTACCTCATTAGTCACTTCTTTTTGTCTTCTAACTAGGTCGTTATATCGTAATTAATTTGGAAACAAGTTGCAATCTTTATATCAATCTTTCCTCAAATATGACTGCTCAATTTTGTTATAATTTATTTATGACAACAGAAAGTTTGTTCATTCAAATCCTTCTTTTATGCAGCTCTAGCTTGAGTTCTCTAATGCTTCAGTCGATTACATGTCATCATCAAGAGTAATTATTCAGTTTTCCACGAGTATAGCTATGTGGTACACCCTCGACCTCAAGTAGCAAAACTATCTTCCAAGAATTCTGTGGTTTTGAAGCAAGCCTAATGGGTCGAAGTACTCAGCTGTTTCTGCTGCTGCTGCTTTTCATCCAATGTTTGGTTATAGCACTGACAGCCGATGGTGCCACAAACGACGACTGTAAGTTCACTTCAGTCAATTGCTTTCTCCTTTTTCTTGGTTTGTGTTAAGACCCAACCATCCCATATCCGTGAGTATGCAAACCCAAGCCACTAAGGCACGGATTGGAGTAGTTAAACATTTGATTAAGACATTTGTGAGCTTATATTCATGATTAGTAGGTCTAAGCTATACAAGCTTGTACCTAGGTGGTTATTTGGGTGCATTGGGGGTCTAGTACATTTCTAGGCTTTAACCCCTTGTACTTGTTTGTTAGAACTTCTAAGGGTTGTACCTTGGTTGTTACTAGCAATAGTCAATAGGAGCCTTCACTACAAGAAATATGTCGTATTGCGGCGGTCAAAACCGTCACTATAAACATCTAAAACCGTCACTAAAACATCAAAACCCTATAGTGACGGTTTGATAAACCGTCACTAAAAATAAGTCCAAGGGTCGCAAACTAAGCGTCGCAATAACCTATAGTGACGGTTTAGGGAACCGCCACTAAAGAAATATGTTATAGCGACGTTTTAAAACCGTCACTATACACTTTCCCAACTCAATAGCCATTCTTTAAAATTTTATTATTGCGACGGTTTACAACCATCACTATAGAATTTCTATAGTGACGGTTTTATAACCGTCACAATGTATTATGGGTTATGGGTTTATTGTGACGGTTTATAACCGACACTATAGATTTTCTAAAAAAAGCTTTATAAGTCTATAGTGACGGTTAGGAACCGTCAGTATACACTTCTTAAAAAATTTATGGGTTTATTGTGACGGTTTATAACCGCCACTATATGTTTATTATTTATTTTTTTAAAAAAAAATTGTGGATTAAAATGTTTTGAATAACCTGTTCAATACACCATAAGCAAATTTCTTTACACAATACCACAATCAAATTTCCAAAATAATACATTTTCAAACACAAAACCACAATCAAATATCTAAACTAACACAATGTATGTCATAATCAAAATTCCAAATAGAATTCCAATAAGTATTTACCATCAAAATATAGCCCCAACAAAAAACAAGTCTAAATATCTAGATGCCCAGATTAATACAATGTCATAATTAAGCTCAAAATAATACAACGCTTGAACATTAATGTCACAAAAAACATCTCATAACTCAAACTTTGCTTTAAAACTGTTAATGCTTCAATTCATTAGAGAACATCAATCTGCTCTAAACTGTTATATTACCTGTAACAAAGAACAATAGAATAAGTCATTTATCCATCATTCTCATCATCACATCCAAATATATAATTAACAATATAATCAAGCAATATAAGAAAATAACATTACCCTAATGTTCTATTTCATGAGATGCACCAGATAATCTTTGGGCATGTAGAGATTGTTGATCAGGAGTACCAATAACCTAAATACAAATTATGATGAGTTAATAAGTTTATATTCATAACTATACTAAACAACACAATAAGACTAACCATAACAAAAAAAATGTATACATAAAATATATTTATACAATATTAAAATTTAATACCTGAGGAAAGTGTGAAGAATATTGCCCCATTTTTTGCATCATGAAGGTCATTTGCTCCTTTAAAGTATCATATCCACGCATTTTTTCCTTCAAAATAACTAATTCATTCTTTACATCATGCAACTCTTGTCACTCTCTTCACATCAGCACCAAGACAAGTAAACTTTTGTCATCCATGACTCCATGACTAATCTGTTTAGTACCAAATAGCACATTCTAAGCACTTAAGAAGCTAATACTAGAAGAAATTTGTGTAAAATAAAGACAATGCTTTGGAGTAAAAAAAAAAAAAAACCACATACCCATGATCTCAATTAACCCAAAAGGAAGGTATATATTGACTACAAAATCATGAGACCTGCCAACTAATTAACAATTGTTAGTCAACCCTCATCCAATTAAGCAAAATAGGATTGTAAAATAACCAACTAGCATCCATGAATCATATCTACATATTGAGTCCAAAACTAAATTACTACTAAAAAATAAAAAAATTCCATTATATGAATCTTTTTCGAACTTTGGATTAGTCCAATCCACCAATTAAAAAAAAATCCATTTGATATACCAATTTAAAAGAAACTGCAAAATCATGTAAGCATCCATTTGGTATACCAATTTAAAAGAAACTGCAAAATCATGTAAACATAAATGGTTGTGCTTGTTTAAAAAGCACTTTTTAAATTTAAAATTTTATATAACAATTACTTTCTAATCTCATAACCAACCACTAAAAAAACCACTCTTTGTTTTTATTTTTATTTTTATTTTTTTTATAAAAAAAGTGTTTTAGCCAATAATTTATACCAAATGGACTCTAAGTTGTAAAACTCACAATGAAAGTAACAAGCAGTACTATCAGGAGTTTACCCATAGCACTATAACCACAAAAGAAAAACAAAAGAAAAATCTTTGCTTTTGAGGAACTCTTATGAGCTTAGAGCGAGGTCACAAAGGTTTTTACTTTTGGGCTTTGTATCACAAAGCAAGCCCTTTAACACCCTTATAGGCTCGCTTTAGAAACTTTTCTAATCTACAAACTTCAAGTTGGGCTCTCAATAGCTGGACCAAAATAGACCTCAGCAAGTCAGCATACAAAAGTCTATTTGTACTCAATTATTTTAAGGCCTAACCCACAATGCCACATCTAATGGGCCACAGCCCTACCCACATCTAGAGAAGTTTTAAAGCATGGACCCAAGGTTCTAACTAGCTTCCTGCTCATGAGTAAAGCTTCTTTCTCTTTTCAAATATACTATATTAAAAAGATGGATCTCTTAGAAAATATCCGGCATGTTTACCAAAGTAAAATTTAAAATAAGATAATATACTAATATACTATCCCATATTACTGAATATTCATGACTGTTTATCTTTGAACTTATTCTATAATATTTTACTCAAAATCCACTACTCCAAATTTTAATGCTGGTACCTTGAGTCAACAAGTATGTAATGTCATAATTAGATATGTAGCATCGGTAAGAATCTAACAATTTTTTTCACCTTTAAAAGAAAAGGCAATAGTATATATCTTTTTTTTGTTAATAGTAATTATCATATTATCCATTATTAGCAGCCTGTACATCTACTATTTAATTAAGGTGAATGGAATTAATTTATTTGGACATATAGATTCAAATCTATTATTTTCAAGTATTGTCGAAT
The DNA here is from genome assembly GCA_907173295.1 of Fagus sylvatica. Lineage (NCBI taxonomy): Eukaryota > Viridiplantae > Streptophyta > Magnoliopsida > Fagales > Fagaceae > Fagus > Fagus sylvatica. The sequence continues at coordinate 2,893,855 of OU015763.1, read as the reverse complement.
GCTGTTCAAAATAGTGTCCTATTAGGCTATTACTATGAACACTGAAGGGTGTCTATTACCTTGTTATTATTATTATTTTTGGGCTGATTTCCAAACTTAATTCTTAATTCAAAAGAAAATGTACAATACAAGTACAACCTTTTAAAGCACAAACTCAAAGCAAATATGGGAATTGAGTCCTAGTCTCCTAGATAAACACTACTTTCTCAACTTTAATCTTGATTAATTAATTATTTGTTACTCATCTATAACTATAAGATAATCCCTCTCTCATGAGTTGCCACGTAGGAAACTAGAAATATGAAAGTGAGATCTTAGTAAAATACTAAACAAAACAAAACATAGTAAAAAAAGCATATGGATAAACATAGTAATAGCACACAAATTTCCTTATTCGGTGCGAGAACCAAGTTGCTTCAGAGATCAAATAAAATAAAATAAATAAAAGGAAATTAAATCCAAAAAAGAAAAAAGAAAAAAAGGAATATTAATTGAAGTACAAAAGAACTATACCTTCAAACGCAAAAACTATCTCTTTCTCTAATTTTTCATCTTATGGGCACATCCTGGAAGATACTCTTTCTGAGGCCAAGAATTTGTCTTGGTTTAATGTTTCTCACGTGCTACGAACAGCTAATAGAGTAGCTGACTTTTAGCTAAGAAAGCCTTGTCTACGTCTAATAAATGTCTTTGGCTTCCCCCAATGCCACAAGATATTTCTCATGTAATTCTTTCTGATTCAGTTTTTCAATAAAAAATTTCTCACCTTTTCTCAAAAAAGAAAAAAGAAAAAACTATCTCTTTCTCTCTCTATCTGGTTTCCGTACAGACGTTTCTTTCTCTTTCTCAAGAATTTTCAGTTCTGAAAAAGCTCCCTTCAGTCTCATAATAATATATATATGTGTAGCTCCACTGTGTGTGTGTGTGTTTAATAAATTTATCATGCCAGTTAAAGAGTGATGCAAAGGCAGAGCTAGGTCGCTTCCAGGACACCCCAGGGAGGGAATATAATAAATACCAAAGCTTGCAAGCAACAAAGTAACAGTGTTTTTTTTTTTTTGGATTTGGACTTTTTATTTATACCCAATAAGCAACCCAATTAAACTCAACTTAATTAAATCTAATTAGGCTAATATCTATTTGTTCATTTATTAAATAAGTGAACTTAATTGAACAATTAATGAGTGGATTTGGATGGACTAATAGATTTGGGTTTTTTTACCATCCCTAATTTTAATTAGATATGGAAAGCACCAATAGTAGCTCAACAGTGAAAAGGTTTTTGTTTCTTTTAATAAAAGCATGTTTGCTTAAATCAGCAAAATTTGTACCAACTTTTTTTTTTTTTTTTTTAAGTAAAAAATTTGTACCAACTTTGATTCATACTAACTTTTGACTTGCAATTTATGTCAAGTGTACTGTGGTTACACGTGCTAACAAAGGAATGTACAAAATTCCTTTGTAACCACAAGAAATATTATTCTATTACTTTCTAATTCCTTTATAACCACAACTACATTGAAATGTAATGGACTAATGGACATCAACAATTAGTTCGGTTGTTTAATAAAAAAAAATTGGTTTAGTTCTATTTTGTCTCATTCACAATTAATAAAAGCTAAAAAAAACCATCACTCCATCAGACTTGTCTAGATTTCTTTAGATTTCCTTTCTCATTCACTATATTTTGCTCACCTCAATCCAATCAATAAAAGCTAGATTTCTTTAGATTTCTATTTTGTGAGCTGTCCTCCATCAGACTCGTCTACCCAAGTGAAAAGAAGAAAGGAAAAAAACTAATTTATTAAAGAGTTGAAGACCGAAAAATGAAGATGAAGACCCAGCGGTGGTCTAGTGGAGATGTGAGCAACGAGAGGGTGGGAGAGAGATAAGATTGAGTGAGAGATTTCAGAGGGTGAGCACTAAGCAAAGCATCCAAGAGTGAGATCTGCAAATTTGTTCTTTTTTTTTTTTTTTTTTTTTTTTTTTCTGTACACTAATAAATTTTTTTGCCAAACGGGTACTTTAGCTTCAACCAACACAACTCATCAATAACAAACAAAACCCATTTCAGATACACCCATTCTCAATACACAAAACTAAAATATACAACCAATATATCCCCTTTACCATCATCTATCAAGCACCACAGAAAATAAAAGCTCAAATAAACCAAAACCATTCTCTATACTGCAAAAAAAATCCAAAAATTTCCAAACAAACAAAATACCTTATCTTTGTACGATTGCTTCAGCTCAGCCACTCCCCCAATCCCCTTCTCCACCAGCTTCCTCAAATTCCTCGGCCCCACGCCCGGAATCTCCATCGGTTCACCATCACAAACAGCCAACAGATAAGACAAAGACACAGCTCCGTGGTCTAGATCTAGAGACCAAGTCCAAGCGAGAGTGAGAAATTGAGTGAGAGAGCTGAGAAGTTGAGAGAGAATATTACAATATAGTGGTTATGGAAAAAAAAAGAAAGAAAAAAAAAAAAGCCCTTACCTTTGAGTTTGTTGAACTTGGATCTGGAGGTGGGTGAGAGAGATTGATGGTGGCAGCAGAGAGGTGGTTATGGGTGAGAGAAATGGTGGCGACAGAGGTGGTTGTGGGTGAGAGAGATGGTGGCGGCAATGGCAGTGGTGTGGGTGAGATGAGAGAGAGAAGAGAAAATTTTAAGGGAAATTGGTTTTGACTTTTTAGTATATCAGATTAGATCACGCGGGAGTGAAAAAATTTGGGGAAATTTTTAGCGGGTAAAGCAAGAAACGGTGGAGTTTTGGAAATTTATTTAACGCTATTCTGACTGTCAAAGGAAACAGTCACAATATTATTAGGCATTTGTGGCTGTCCCAAAAAAGGGGTTACTACAAACTCATTATACAGTGGCTGTCACTTGCAGTCAGAACAGACTCCATATAGTGGCTGTTATTAAAACAGCCACAAGAAAAACCGTCAGTATAGCTTGGTTTTTTTGTAGTGCTTGATCTGGACCAGCTAATGGGAGGCTTGATCTAGATCAAACAATGAGAGGCTTGCATGAGAAAACTCATGCAAACTGTGTGGGTTATCTCTGCCATTCCTCCATTGTTGCTCGTTATCAAAATACCTTCATTGTTTCTCTTAGAAATTCTCTCTAAGAGATTAGATTCATTAGTTGATAGAATTCAATAATAATTAGTAGGTTTTGTTCATGAATGCAAGGGGATCAATCCTATCGGATTGAATTATTGAATTGATTCCTTAATTGTGTGTGATTTATGAGAGAATCTGAGTGTTCTTGAGTGAGAGAGAAGGGGGATCCTTTCATTTGGTATCAGAGCTGTATACGAGCCATGGTTGAAATAAGAGCCAGTCAAATTGCAGTTCTCGATAAGAATATGCAAAGGTTCCAGCAACAAGTGGATGATCACACGGGTTCCATTGAGGGATTGCACTTGAAGGTTGATGGATTAGAGGCTGGAGTGGCTGAAATTCGAGCTATGATGCAGGAGGTGATGAAAAGATTACCGGTGGTGGAGCAACCAGCAGTGCAACCGAGGCAGGAGGAGCAAAGTCCAAATCGGGTTCAAGCTAATTTGGGAGAGCAAATTCCAATAGCTCCTAGAGAAGCTCATGGAGTTCCATTAGGGGCTGAGGTGAGGAATGCTATGCCCATGAGACCATTGAATCAAGACTTTAGAGTCAGAGCTAATCAGCCACGAGTTGGTATGCAAACAGGTGAGTTTTTTGAAAATGGTCAGAATGGACCCATTTTGGGTGAATTTGGTGACCCGATTGAGGAAAGAAGGAATGTGAGGAACAATGCTAGGTTCATGCCTCCATTTCAAGGGCATTTTGAATCTCCTTATGAGGAACCTTGGCTAGGAAGGAGGCAAGGAAGGCAGCAAGGGCAGCAAGCACAGTTTGAGCCTCATGCAGCCCCTCCAAGACATGGAATGCACTTTGGTGACCCGAGAGAGGAACAATGGGGTTTGAATGACCAAGATGAGGCTTGGTTTGATCCAGGAGGAGGAAGACAAGCTCGGGAAAGGCCAAGGCAGTACCAAGGAGCTCACCATAGAGATCCTTATTGGCAAGAGCAAGATGGACCTCCATGGAACCAAGGGAGAGCAAGGGACCCGAGGCCAATGAAGTTGGACTTTCCAAGGTTCAAGGGTGGTGATCCAACAGCTTGGGTGTATAGGGCATTGCAATACTTCCACTACTATCAAGTTCCTGAACCCGAGAAGGTAATGCATGCTTCTTACCACTTAGATGAGGAAGCCCTAGTGTGGTTCCAAGATTGTGAGCATGAATTGCATGGATGGAAATGATTTTGTTAGAGCTATACAAATTAGGTTTGGGCCTGCTAGTTATGATGATCCTATGGAATTGTTGACTAAATTGAAACAAACTCATTCTATTGCTGCATATAAGAGTCAATTTGAGTTAACTAGTAATAGGGTGAGGGATTTATCTGACATGCACAAATTAAGCTGTTTCATGAGTGGCATGAAAGATGAAATCAGGTTGGCTGTAAAAATGCAAGGGCCAAGGAACTTAGGGGAGGCCTATGCCTTGGCCAAGATACAAGAGGAGTACTTGACAACTGTGAAAGAGAAGTACAAGACCAACCTATGAGCCAAGCCGAGGCTCATGGGTCCAGTCACAAGCCCAACAAGGGGCAGCTCGGGTTGAGAACAAAAGTGGGGATTCCAAACAGTTTAGTGCAAGACCCTCTATGCCAGTGCAAAGGTTAACACCTATGCAAATGTCAGAGAGGAGGAAGAAGGGTTTGTGCTACAATTGTGATGAGAGATGGAGTTCAGATCACAAGTGCAAGGATAGGAAACTATATCTTATGGAAGAGGTTGGAAGATGAAGAGGCCGAATTGATAGAGATTGAGGAAGAAGAAGTTGAGGCAGAATTAGAAGAAGCGAAGGCCGAGATTCACTTTATGTGCTTTATTGGGCAGCACCTCTCCTTCCACCATGAGAGTGATTGCCATTTGTGAATGGCCAGAATGACTGTTGTTCTTCTTGATACTGGAAGCACCCATAACTTCATGGATGAGACTTTGGCAAAGACATTGAAGCTACCAATTGGATGGGGAAAGCAACTTTGGAGTGAGGGTAGCAAATGGCCAAGTAATAAGAACTTTGGGTGAATGCAAAGAAGTGAAGTTCAAGATGCAAGGCTTGCACTTGAAATTGACTTTCAACTTGCTAGAATTGGGAGGATATGGCATAGTATTGGGTACCCAATGGTTGAGCACACTTGGGGATGATTAATTGGGACTTCAAGAATCTTATGATGGGGTTCATGCATGAAGGAAAGCAAGTGTGGCTGCAAGGGTTGAAGGAAAAACCCAACTTGATACAAGGTAGCAAGGACTTCAAGGGGAAGGCTACCATGAAGGGACTACTCTTTCAGATTATGCCTTGTGAGTTGGCTAGTATACAAGAAGAGATTGGTGCTCCAATCCGAGAGTTAGTAGAAGAATTTCCTCAAGTCTTTGAGGAACCCGAGGGTTTGCCTCCCAAGAGGAACCATGAGCACCAAATACTACTCAAGCATGAGACTAGCAAGCCTGTAGGGCTTCTCCAACCTCTTGGCATACCTCCTAGGCCGTGGCACACTATTAGTATGGACTTTGTGGAAGGGCTGCCCACTTCTAGCAAGCAAAATGTGATTTTGGTTATTGTGGACAGATTTACAAAGTATGTGCACTTCATTTCCCTCTCTCATCCTTGTATGGTTTCAAGGGTGGCTTTCTTATTCTTGCAACATGTGTTCAAGCTACATGGGTTGTCATCTTCCATTGTGAGTGATAGGGATACGGCCTTCACATCATTGTTTTGGGAAGAATTGTTTAGAAGGCAAGGAGTTGATTTGACTATGAGTTCCTCTTAGTACCCTCAATCTGATGAGCCAACTGAGGTAGTGAATAAGAATCTTGAGCATTACTTGAGGGCAATTGCAGCCGACAAGCCAAGCTTATGGCTGGAATGGTTACCCTTGGCTGAATATTGGTTCAATACCAATTACCACACTTCTACCAAACTATCACCTTTTGAGGCATTGTATGGTTACTTACCTCCTAGGTTGATTGAGTTTGTGCCTGGGCTTACTAGTGTAGCTGCAGTGGAGGATTTGCTTGAGCATAGGCAGCAAGTTGTGGTGCTTTTAGAGCACAATTTGGTGGCTGCCCAAGCTCGGATGAAGCAACAAGCTGACAAGCATAGATCCGAGAGGGAGTTTAAGGTTGGAGATTGGGTTTTCCTAAGGCTCCAACCCTTCAAGCAGAAGAGTATGCGCAAGAAACTTGGGAAGCTTAGTCCTAAGTTCTATGGGCCATACAAGGTGATCCAAAGGGTGGGCATGGTGGCTTACAAACTTGAGCTACCAAAGGGGGCATGCATACATCCAGTTTTCCATGTGTCTTTCCTCAAGGCTAAGTTGGGGAAGACTATCACTCCAATCTCAAGGATTCCACCCACGGATGCATTGGGTCATTTAGCTCCTCAACCAGCAAAAATCCTTGAGACATAGACTATCAAGAAGAGAAGACTACATGAAGTGACAGAAGTGCTTGTGCAATGGGAAGGAGAAGATCCAGATGATGCTACATGGGAGCTCTTGTTCAAGCTCCAAGAAGACTACCCACACCTTGTGGGTAAGGTGTTTTAGATAGGGGGGCAATGTTAAGACCCCAACCATCCCATATCTGTGGGTATGCAAACCCAAGCCACTAAGGCACGGATTGGAGTAGTTAAACATTTGATTAAGACATTTGTGAGCTTATATTCATGATTAGTAGGTCCAAGCTATACAAGCTTGTACCTAGGTGGTTATTTGGGTGCATTGGGGGTCTAATACATTTCTAGGCTTTAACCCCTTGTATTTGTTTGTTAGAGCTTCTAAGGGTTGTACCTTGGTTGTTACTAGCAATAGCCAATAGGAGCCTTGATCTGGACCAGCCAATGGGAGGCTTGATCTAGATCAACCAATGAGAGGCTTGCATGAGAAAACTCATGCAAACTGTGTGGGTTATCTCTGCCATTCCTCCATTGTTGCTCATTATCAAAATACCTTCATTGTTTCTCTTAGAAATTCTCTCTAGGAGATTAGATTCATTAGTTGATAGAATTCAATAATAATTAGTAGGTTTTGTTCATGAATGCAAGGGGATCAATCCTACCGGATTGAATTATTGAATTGATTCCTTAATTGTGTGTGATTTGTGAGAGTATTAGAGTGTTCTTGAGTGAGAGAGAAGGGGGATCCTTTCAGTTTGTTAATCAAGTTTTCATTGATATGTGTTCCTGAGGTTTCTTGCTTAATACCTTATGCATAATTCAGAAGTTAGGATTTGACATTAGAGTTGTAAAGTATGATTCAAGTTACTTAGCCCATGATATAATTATGTGGATATATAAAGGTTTAGGTACTTTTAGAGTTAATTTGCAGAACTTGGATGGTGCTTTCTTTTTGTTCTTTGTGTTGCTGAAATAACACTAGATTGCAACCATGTCCCTAAAATTGCATTCTCTCAAATAATTGCCAATGATCTCCACCTCAAATAATTGCCAAACTTATCATCAAAAAATAAAATAAAATCCTTGTATAGTTTTTATTTGACAATTCAAATTGCATTTTTTTTTTCTTTCCTTTTTGGTGATTTAATCATTAATACTGTTTTATAATTTCTGCTGCAGTTGAAGGTCTACTGTCTCTCACGGATGAGTTGAAGAAGAAGAACACACCACAAAGTTGGGAGGGTGCTGATCCTTGTAACAATTGGGCAGGGATTGTGTGCAACAATTCACGTGTGACCTCCATGTAAGTTTCACCCTTTAATGCTTTTCTTAAGGTTTCTAATTCTGTCCATTTTTAAAAAAATATTAATGTGACTTTTTAATTCAGAATATTCACAAGCATGAATTTGACCGGGATGCTATCTAGCGAAATTGGCCTGTTTTCTGAGTTACTTCTTTTTTATGGTAATTTGTTTTACTTTTGTCTTGAGGAAAGACTTGGCTACCATCTGTTTTCATAGGCTTTCAGTACTCAGATGTCTTTAAGATTCAATGCTCAACATCTGAGGAAGCACATTCCTTATGCCTGGGGGCCCTTTTTATCTTTGAGACATGCATCTCAGAGACCAACCATTTCAGGGGATAATCATCATGAAAAAAGAGACAAAAAAAATTATTTTGGTTGTATTTCACAATTAGTGAAATCAAATACTCCTTTATTTGATGCAGTATTTACTAGTCGCTTCTTCAGTTTAGTGTTGTGTATTTCATTCCTGATTATCAGCTTTCTCATATAGGGATCTATCTTACAACAAGGACATAACAGGACAACTTCCGAGTTCAATCGGGGATTTAAAGAACCTATTAAACCTGTAAGGAATTATCCTATGAATTGCTGTCAGAGGATTAGCTTACACTCAACTTGAGTTTTAGATCCCTGTAGTTAACCTGTTGGTTTTTGCGCTCTAGAAACCTGATTGGTTGCAGTTTCTATGGCTCTATTCCGGACACAATAGGAAATCTACGGCAGCTAACCACTCTGTAAGGCTTTTGACTTGGTGTTCTTCTATTGTTTTGAATTTTTAATGCATTGTCTACTATTATGGCTCTTAAGTTATCTTCCATTTAGTATACAATGTGTTATGGATGAAGGGTCTATTTTTGCATCATGTAAATGGTTCAATGTACACTGAATTCTGGAATTGTCATTCGCAACCAACTGCAGAGCTCTGACTAATAATAAATTCAGTGGATCAATTCCGGCTTCTATTGGTCATCTTTCCAATCTTTATTGGCTAGACCTAGCTGAAAACCAGCTTGATGGACCCATACCAGTCTCTAATGGGAATACACCTGGTCTTGATATGCTACTTCATGCAAAGCACTTGTATGTCAACTTTCTTTAATTTTAAGCTAAATATTTTGTTTTCTCCAATTAATGGCAAGCTAAGATTCTTTCATCGTCTACAGCCATCTCGACCAGAATAAGCTCTTAGGCGAAATTCCACCTCAACTTTTCAGCTCAAAGATGGTTCTGATACATGTGTAAGTTTCTTGAAACCGTGCCACTACAGCTACATTGCAAGCTCTCATAATGCCGACATAAATGACATTTGAAATATGTATAACAGATCTCTCTTCGGTTTGAGTTTTTGTGTTTATTTTCGGAGTATTGTCTCTGCATCAATTTTCGCTCTAATGCCAAATATGAGCTTAAATGTCTTGGATATAAAAGCTAAGAAAAAAAAAAAATTCACTTTGATATTCTAAACTGTATTGCAAAACATTGTCAATTTAGTTGTCACTTTCTATTCGCTCATATTTTGTTTTCCCTGCAGGCTTCTTAACGGAAATAATCTCATCGGCAACATTCCTGATACCCTTGGACTTGTGCAGAGTTTGGAGGTGATGTGAGTATCTAGCTCTCATACTCAACTGAATTCAGACTGAGATTGTTGTGAGCTGTAACATCTTTCAAGTTATTATACTGAATATCTTGTTTTGGCTACAGACGTTTTGATAGGAATTCATTAAGCGGGCCCGTACCTTTGAACCTCAACAATCTTGTAAATGTTAGCCAGCTGTAAGCAAAGCTGATAGACATACCAAATACAGCATTTATAATGATTTTTTTTTAATCATCTTGTGCTGGAAATTTCACTTTACAATGAGAGCTTGCGGTGCTCTTTTTCAGGTTCTTATCCAACAATAAGCTGACTGGTCCTATTCCCAACCTTACTGGCATGAACTTCCTCAACTATGTGTAAGTCGCAATAATATTACTGAGACTATGAATTTTACTTGTGGTGCTGAGTTAAGTGAGCATTGTCAGACCATTATGATTGATGATCGGTTAATCATCCATTTTTTCAACCTCCAAAGTGGATCAATTTTCTTTTCCTTTTGACTGTTGGTGTAATCTGCAGGGATATGAGCAACAATAGTTTCGATGTGTCTGAAGTTCCTCCATGGTTTTCAGCCTTACATTCTTTGACAACATTGTAAGTTCTCTCTCATCAACTCATACATACTGCCTGGGGAGAAAAGATCAAAAATATTAAAAATAGCACTGTTTGAAATATTCATGGTTGCTCATTCTGCTCTTTATAAGACATCATTGTTTACATAATAGCTTATTTTTGTCTTCTCTCACAATTTTAACCTTGCTATGCTGTAGCTCCTTAAGTGTTTTGTAATTTACAGTTGTTGGGCATGCCTCATAGTCTTCTTCTAAATTTCTTGGGGTTCAATATTTATGTGTTGATAATGAACCATTCCAGAAAAGGCCACTGGTTCCCACTTCATCCATTCAACTGTAAATACTCTCCCCAACAACCTCTAGAGTCATACCAGCCAATAAATCAGTGAACTGATATATTCAGCTGGATCAATAGTATATATTCTACTAATATGACATATGCTCAATATCCTCTCCTTAAAAAAATAAAAAATAAAAAAAATTATTTCACATCCTTCTAGTGTTGTTTGCACGCCATATTGCATCTCTTCATAATTTTGAGTAGGTGGATCCCTTATCTGGTCTTGTATATTAAGTAATTGGTGTTAGCAAGATAGACCATGGTTGCTAACGTGTATTTAAGAGTTTTCATTGTCAACCTTAAGCATCCTTCTTCTGGCTTGGGAATGGTCCCCGTATGTGAAACCGGTGGTGCTGTTCAGCCTGTTCTCTCTCTGTTCCTTAGATTTGCATGTGTGTGTGAATGTATTAGGAAATTTTCAGGCAGGGACAAGGTTTAAAGTCTTCTAAAGTCTTCAACATTGGTATTCAACCTTCAGATCTTTTATTGGCAGAATGATGGAAAACACACGACTTCGAGGACAAGTTCCTGTTTCCTTATTCAGCCTTCCCAATTTACAGACTGTGTGAGAATCAGCTCAATCTCAAGTAGCACCAATTTCAACATAACCGATGTTGAGAAAATCCTAATGATAAAGAATATAATTTTGTTAGGTTTGAGCACAATGAAATCTAGTTATACACACATAATGATGTGACTATTTTGACATATTGGGACAGGGTATTAAGGAACAATCAGCTCAATGATACCTTAGATGTTGGCACCACCTATAGCAACCAACTGCAACTTATCGATCTGCAGAACAATTCGATTGAAAACTTTGTACAAACAGCTACAGGATACAACAAAACATTGATGTAAGCCATATTTCGTTATTTAGGCTGTTCCTTTTTATTGCAGTGTTGAATAAAGTATTACTTCTTGTCTTGTTGAATTTTTTTTTTTTTGGCTTACAAATGAGGGGTGGGGAGTTCCAAATGTAGGTTCCCCCCCTGAGTAGAATTGGGCAATACCTTTGCATCATAAGACTCTTGGTTTGTTGGAGTTGAATATCCATATATGTACACTATCTTCAGTTTTCTTTTAAACCTTTTTAAAATTTTCTCACATCATTGGACTAATTATCCATAATTTTCTGCAGACTTGTGGATAACCCATTTTGTGAGAATAAGTACAACAGTTACTGCATGGTTCCCCAATCAAAAGGCACTAGCACCTACTCGACTCCACCAAATAACTGTCAGCCTATTTCTTGCAGTTGGGATTAGGTTTCCAGCCCCAATTGTAAATGTGCATATCCATACAGGGGAACTCTAGTTTTTAAAGCATCTTCCTTCTCAGACTTGGGAGACTCAAGTTACTATATAAAGCTTCAGGCGTCTCTAATGAATTTTTTTCAGTCCCAAAAACTGCCTGTGGATTCAGTTTCCCTGAGTAATCCGATGAAAGATTCATATGAGTACCTTGAAATAAGCCTACAAGTCTTCCCGTCTGGCCAAGATTGTTTTAATCAAACAGAAATTTCTAGGATTGGGTTTATGCTTAGCAGGCAGTTTTTTCAGCCTCCACCAGCTTTTGGACCTTTCAATTTTATGCCTGGTCATGTTCCATATGATTACTATGTAGGTAAACTTGAATTCACATTTTAAATAAAAAGTAGTTCTTGCAATATTTTCTTTGTCATATTGTGATGCATCTTTAAAAAATCAAAATTGTCACAATGTTAGCTTGATCTTATTATGATATATCTCACTCTCACTCTTTCGCGTCATTTTGGGGTATGTACAGAATCAAAAAAGTCTTGGAGCATAGGCGTTATAATTGGAGCAGCAGCTGGTGGCACTGTACTGGTGCTATTATTACTCCTTGCAGGGGTTTATGCTTTCCGCCAAAAGAGAAGAGCAGAAAGAGCTTCTGAGAAATTAAACCCTTTTGGTAAGATAAGTATGATGTAAACTTTGTACTTCAGAGATATTAATACAAACTTTTATGGGATATTATCACTTTCATGCCATACAACTGTAGCACACTGGGATCCAAATAGCGGCAGTGGTGGCGTTCCTCAGTTGAAAGGAGCGAGATGTTTCTCTTTTGAAGAGCTTAAGAAGTACACCAACAAGTTTTCTGAAGCAAATTCTATTGGATCTGGGGGTTATGGGAAGGTTTAATTATGACTACTCTTACTAGAATATTGGTTGTTCGCTAAAGAAAGTTTTTTTTTTTTTAATTTTCTAACAAGAAATATTATTCACTTTTGCAGTTTGTTTTGTTTTATGCCACTTCAAATGCTTAATTTCCTTTCGAAAATCATTCCTTTTTTTTTTTTTTTTTTTTTTTTTTTCCCGTAATTTTCTTGTTAATGAAAACTCCTTAAGCATCTCACTGTGGTTCTGAACTGTTCCTAACATTTTTGTTCAATAATTCAGTTTGAAAAAATATTTAGCAAAATAGCACCATTTGAAAAAGGGCAATTTTCCAAAAAAAATTCTTGGAACTTGTAGATAGACACACCAATGTATCTAGGTGCATCTCATCTCTTGAAGAGATGAGTTCCAAAAAAGGCTATTTTCTCAAATATTTTTCAAACAGTATTATTTTGCCAAATAATTTAAAAAAACATATTATTAAGCTAAAATGGCTTAAATTGTGTTTCTAAATGTCTAATCTGTTAACATTATTACAGGTTTATCGGGGGACTCTTCCCACTGGTCAGCTAATTGCCATCAAACGAGCTCAGAAAGAATCTATGCAGGGTGGGCTTGAGTTTGTTAACGGATACTTTCTCCAGCTGTTCTCTCTGCTAGCTGTCCTCCCTGCTGACATACTTTCTCCAGCTGTACTATCTGCTAGCTGTCCTCTCTGCTGACCCTATGATTCAGGCTACAATTAAGGATGCTTATTTAGGCTATGATTGGGGAGCTAATTGTACATTATTGACTTATTGTAATTAGCTGTAGACTTTTCCTTCCTAAAATCAGCATCTGTACAGATTATAAATAGGGGCTGTTTACCTTCAAGTAATATACAGAAAATTCCAGAAATCTCTTTGTTTCACATGGTATCAGAGCAAGGCTTCTGATTCTTTAGAAAGAAATTTTTTTTTCCTAAAATCTGCTCCAGAAATCTCTGCTTTCTCTTGTCCAAAAATCTGCTCCAGAAACTTCTGCTTTGTTCCCTTGTCCAAAATCTGCTCCAGAAATTTCTGTTCTGTTCTCTTGTCCAAACTCTGCTCCAGAAATCTCTGTTCTGTTCTCTTGTCTGCTCCAGAAATCTCGGTACTGTTCTGCTCCAGAAATCTCTTGTTCAACAACTGCTCCAAAGATCTTTGTTCCGACAATCACAGTCTGTTACAGCTTGGGACGTTCTGCTTCAGCAATCTCTGTTCAGGTTAAGTTGATTTTTTTTTCTACCTATAAATGGATCATCATCATCGCTTGAATGTTAAATTGGATGGCAAAAATTATTTTCTGTGGGCATCTTATGTGAAAAATTTTTTAGAAGGCCAGGAACTATGGGGATATATTGATGGGTCTATTACCAAACCCACTGCTGGTAGTACTAGTTCAAAATGGACTACTAATAATGCTAAGATTAAGACTTGGCTTATGGAGTCTGTCGAGGCCTCTATTGCCATCAATTTAAGTCCTTTGCAAAATGCAAAAGATATGTGGGATTTTCTTGCCCGTATATATAGAGTGACTAATAAAGCTAGATTGTATCAACTTGAAAAAGACTTGAATTCTTTGAGCCAGGGATCTAAAAGCATTCAGGAATTTTATTCTACAATGATGTTGCTTTGGAATGAGATGGACATGATGGACACCGACATTGCTGAAGCTGCTCTTACCACTATTGTGAAGATGCGACAAAGCTCACGTATGCGCCACTTCCTTATGAAGTTAAGGCCAGAATTTGAGCCTGTAAGAGCTGCCATTCTCAATCAAGGCACCAAAGCCAGTCTTGACGACATCATTGTTGATCTTTTGGCTGAAGAGACTCGTTTAAACTCCCTTTCAACCTCTGATGAACCCATTGACACAGCACTTATTGCTACCTCCTACAAAGGCAAAGGACGTGCTCTGAGTAGTGTGCAATGCCACTTCTGTCATGAGATGGGACATGTGAGTAAAAATTGCAGGAAGAGGAACTTTTGCAACTACTGCAAAGAGAAAGGTCATGTGCTTAGTCAATGTAGCAAGCGACCTCAATATAATGCACACTCCCTCAAGGCTTATTCAGCAGTTCTTCCTACCCCAGAGGATTCCAAAACAACTGTCTCCAAGCCTGCATCCAAAACAACTGTCTCCAAGCCTGCAATAGAAAATTCCAGCACCTCTGCCCCAGCATTCTCCCTTTCACCTGAAATTCTCCAACAAGTAATTCAAGCACTTCACACTTCCGGACTTGGTAAGCCCATTTCTAAAACTACTTGGATCTTCGATTCTGGTGCCTCTAATCATATGACAGGAAATCTACATGCTCTTGAGAAGGTTGTTCCCTATCATCATCATGGTAAAATCACAATTGCTAATGGTCAAGCTCTTTCCATTGAAAAAATTGGCTCACTGTCAATTCCCCTCACAGATTCTACTTCCTTATCTTTAACTGATGTTTTATATGTCCCTACTCTTTCAGCAAACTTAATTTCTGTTGGACAACTTGTCAACAAAAATTGCTTAGTTTCTTTTTCTCCTCTTGGCTGTTTGATACAGGACCTGCACACGGGGAAGGTGATTGGGAGAGGCCATAGGAAGGGGGAGCTCTTTGTCCTGGATTTTGGATCTACCACCACTTCACCAACTTGCTTTCTTGTTCCTTCCATCAATGAAATAAATTCTGCCAACAATAGTTGGAGGCTCTGGCATTGTCGTCTTGGCCATCCTCACTCTTTGAATTCTATATTTTCTTCTGGTGTTTTAGATAAACTTGATCATCAATATGTTTTTAATAAAACTTGTGAAAGTTGTGCTCTTGCTAAAGCTCATACTCTACCTTTTTCTCGAAGCTTGAATCATGCCTCTAGTGCATTTGATATTGTCCATTCTGATGTGTGGGGCCCTCCTCGTGTGGGTTCATTGACTGGAAAACGTTATTATGTGAGCTTTGTTGATGATTGGTCTCGATTTACATGGATATATTTTCTGCACAGAAAATCAGAAGTTATGCAAGTGTTCAAACAGTTTCATGCCATGGTCTGTACGCAGTTTAACAAAAAGATTAAGATCTTGCGTTCTGATTCAGGGGGAGAATACATTCCCAAGGAGTTCAAAGCTTTTCTCGCCTCTGAAGGCGTTGTGCATCAATGTAGTTGCACAGAACAACCCCAACAAAATGGAGTTGCTGAGCGAAAGCACCGACATATTCAAGAGATGGCCCGTGCTTTGCGGTTACATGCAAACTTACCAAAGGTCTTTTGGGCAGAGGCAGCAAATACTGCTGTCTTCTTGATTAATCGCCTTCCTACGCCTCTATTAGATAATGTGTCACCTCTTGAGAAATTACATGGATATCCACCCAAATACAATCTTTTAAAGATATTTGGATGCACATGTTATGTTTTGCTGCCAAAGACAGAATATTCAAAATTGGATGCAAAATCTGTTAAATGCATTTTTCTTGGCTATTCAGAGACTCAAAAAGGGTATCGTTGTTATGACTGGGAGGCTAAGAAAGTGAGAGTCTCCAGAAATGTTATTTTCTTTGAGAATACATCATTTTTTCCCAATTCTGATATGTCCACATGCACTTCTTCTTTGAATACAACTTCCTCTTTATCTTGTTTTCCTAACAATTTGCAGCCCCTCCTCACTTATAGCCGACGAGTACAGCACCCTCCTCCTATGCCTCCTCCTTCACCGACTTCGACTCCAGGTAATGTGTCTCCTCCTCCCTTAACTTCTCCCACCCCACAATTATCTCTTCGTCGTTCTTCTCGGATAATTAGACCCCCCGATCGTCTTTCCTTGTTTTCAGCACTTGATCCTTTGTCTATACCTCGATCTTATAAGCAGGCTACAGAGAGTGCAAAATGGATTCAGGCAATGAAGGATGAAATGGATGCCTTGGAAGCCAATGAAACATGGGACATTGTCCCTCTCCCTACAAGTCAGCCTGTGGTAGGCAGCAAATGGGTTTATTCAGTCAAATTGAAATCAGATGGCTCCTTAGACCGCTACAAGGCACGCTTGGTGGCTCAAGGTTTTAGTCAAGAGTACGGCATCGATTACGACGAAACCTTTGCCCCAGTAGCTAAGATGACTACTGTTCGCACTCTAATCGCCATCTCTGCTATACGAGATTGGGATATTTTTCAAATGGACGTTAAGAACGCTTTTCTTAATGGTGATCTTTCCGAAACAGTTTATATGAGACCTCCACCAGGATCTTCCATTGCCTCTCCTCATATGGTTTGCAAATTACGCAAAGCACTATATGGCCTAAAACAAGCACCTCGAGCGTGGTTTGCCAAGTTGAAGAGTGTACTCATAGGAGCAGGATTTCGTCAAAGCGAAAATGATTATTCACTTTTCATTTCATCTACTCCTCAAGGTAATGTTTTTATCCTTGTTTATGTTGATGATATTTTGATCACAGGAGAT
This sequence comes from Fagus sylvatica, assembly GCA_907173295.1. NCBI lineage: Eukaryota > Viridiplantae > Streptophyta > Magnoliopsida > Fagales > Fagaceae > Fagus > Fagus sylvatica. Next base: position 2,876,917 of record OU015763.1, on the reverse strand, counting down.
GATTCTCAAAGTATTATCAACTTGAAAAACGTGCTTCAACACTCCTTTCAAATGAAAGATTTGGGTTCAGCTTCATACTTCCTGGGGTTAGAAATTTCTCATAATTCCCATGGATATTTTTTGAGCCAACAAAAATATACTCAAGATCTTATCAACTTGGTAGGCCTTTCTGATGATAAACAGGTGGACACTCCTCTTGAGGTGAATGTCAAATATAGCAAAAATGATGGAGAGCCTATCACTGATCCGACTCTCTACAGAAGAGTGGTTGGAAGTTTAGTCTATCTCACGGTAACACGCCCTGACATTGCGCATGCTGTGCAACTTGTTAGCCAATTTGTTTCAGATCCTCGGAGACTGCACCTCACCTGCTCTTCATCGCATAATCCGATATCTCCGCTCTACTTCTGATTTGGGCCTCCCTTACTATAAATCAGCCCTTCCTCAGTTGCAAGCTTATTCAGATGCTGATTATGGAGGATGTCCTGATACAAGACGCTCAACTACTGGTTATTGTAGCTTCCTTGGGAGTTCTCTTCTTTCTTGGAAATCTAAGAAGCAGCCTACAGTGTCAAAATCCTCAACAGAAGCAGAATATCGTGCTATGTCCGCTGTTTGTAGTGAGATTGTGTGGCTCCGTCGACTCCTTAGCTGATTTTGGTATGACACCCTCAATTCCCACTCCCTTATTTTGTGACAATGAAAGTGCTGTGAAAATTGCGAGTAATCCAGTGTTTCATGAACGGACGAAACATATAGAAATAGATTGTCACTTTGTCCGTGAAAAATTTGAGCAGGGACTTATCACACTGCCTCATGTATCTACAAAGGACCAAATTGCTGATATCCTCACAAAGTCCCTTTCCAAGACCAATCATGTTCGGTTTGTGAGCAAACTGCTGTTACCTCTCCATCAGTTTGAGGGGGAGTGTTAACGGATACTTTCTCCAGCTGTTCTCTCTGCTAGCTGTCCTCCCTGCTGACATACTTTCTCCAGCTGTACTATCTGCTAGCTGTCCTCTCTGCTGACCCTATGATTCAGGCTACAATTAAGGATGCTTATTTAGGCTATGATTGGGGAGCTAATTGTACATTATTGACTTATTGTAATTAGCTGTAGACTTTTCCTTCCTAAAATCAGCATCTGTACAGATTATAAATAGGGGCTGTTTACCTTCAAGTAATATACAGAAAATTCCAGAAATCTCTTTGTTTCACAGAGTTCAAAACTGAGATTGAACTTCTGTCAAGGGTTCATCATAAGAATCTTGTCAGCCTTATTGGTTTTTGTTTCGATCAAGGTGAACAAATGCTTGTATACGAGTATATTCCAAATGGTACTTTGAAGGATAGCCTTTCAGGTACTTCAACCACTACTGAAATAGCTTTCAGTAAGTAATTTATACTTCAACAGTGTGCCTTCATCTAGAAGAGACAATATCAGAGGAATTCACCATGTTTATGTTACAATGCTTGCCTCACCTGACTGCCTTGAAAACATGATAGCTTCTTTCCAGGCAATGTAAATTATCATGTAGACAATGCTGACATAATTTTTCATAAAGATTTAATGAGACAGCTTTTGTTTATACAGGGAAGTCAGGAATCAGTTTGGATTGGATGAGGAGACTAAAGCTAGCCCTTGGTGCAGCTAGAGGCCTGGCCTATCTTCATGAAAGTGCCAACCCTCCTATTATACACAGGGACATTAAATCAGCCAACATTCTGCTAGATGAGCACTTAAATGCAAAAGTTGCTGATTTTGGACTGTCTAAGCCTATGGGTGATGATGAAAACGGGCATGTCAGCACTCAAGTTAAAGGCACAAGGGTCAGTGGAAAATCCTTTTAGCAAAATTAATGCCCTTTTTTTCTGTTTCTTTTTTGTGGTAAAAACAAGAGGAAAATAAAAGTAATGTAGGAAGACTGGGGTTTTATAATAAGTTCAACCATAAAATTTATTTGTGTACTACAACATGAGATTTTTAGTGAAATAAAATAAGCATCAAGAGCTTGATAATAATCCAGCTACATTTAGTAATGGAAAAACTGATGCGGGACAAATAATTTGATAAATAGAGAGAGGGAAAAGGAAAAGAAAACAAAATGAATTCTAGGAATCACGAAGAATCTGCCTGCAAACCCATCGAAGGGTGTTTGGCATCACCACCAAACAAAAACAAAGAAACATTCTCTAATCATAAAAATTCATTAATCATCAATTGCCTTGAAATGAGTACAAACTTTGCTTATATAGACTACTAAGCCTTAAATAAACTTAACTTAAGTATTCTAATGGGCTTAGACCCAATTATTAAATAATAAAAATGAATCTGGCTTTAAGATAAACTTAATTAGACGCATCAAAAAATATATTAAGATTTTTGCAAAACTTTTCCCATTGTCAGCTGGTCTTTCTTATTAGGTAGTTTCTTACCAGAACCTGTTGGACCATAAGGTCACATGTGTCAGTGTGTAAAATATAAATTTTCTTAACAAACAATACACATGCTTTCCTGTGAACAAGGGAATCTGAAGTTCAACAAATTTCTTGGAGCCATGTGCATTTAAGTCTTTGAAGTCCATTTAAAATTAGATGGCATTGCATCAAAATCTGGCACTATTACTTGATTTTCTTTAATGTTGTAGGGGTACTTGGATCCTGAATATTACAGGAGTCAGCAGTTGACTGAAAAGTGTGATGTATATAGCTTTGGAGTGCTAATGTTGGAGCTGATAACTGCAAGAATGCCAATTGAATGAGGGAAATATATTGTAAGAGTGGTACAGATGGCAATGGATAAAACGAAAGTATTATACAACCTGCAAGAAATTCTTGACCCAGCCATTGGTTTGCAAACATCACTGAAAGGTTTAGAGAAGTTCGTGAACCTGGTGATGAGGTGTGTTGAAGAATCAGGAGCTAACAGGCCTGCAATGGGTGATGTGGTGAAAGAGATTGAGAACATAATGCAGCTGGCTGGCTTGAATCCCAATGCTGAATCTTCATCAACTTCAGCGAGTTATGAGGAGGTAAGTAAGGGGAATTCTGGCCATCCTTACAGCAATGAGCCTTTTGAGTACAGTGGGGGTTTTCCAACTTCAAAGATAGAACTTGATTGAGTAGGCTTTTACACTTTGAATGTTGAGCTTCGTGCCAATTGGCCGCTTTCTATTGGATAGAAGCTTTTGTGATGCTTGTTTCACATGGCAAAGAACCAGAATTTGTAATTGAAATGCATGATATCATTTTATTTTTTATATAGCGGAATGATCATGTCTTTGGTTTGTTAGATTGTACAGACAATCTTGTGAAAATTTAAAGAAATTGAATCATTACTGGAATGCTAATACTTATGTGATTTGGTATATCATAGAACTAGGGTAGCCAAGAACTGTGTAACTGATTTTAATTGCTTTTAGTTTGGTAATATTTTTTGTTCAAAATGGGACCTAATGTATTCCCTTAAAAACTAGTTTTAACTTAGGTTCTATCAAATTTACATTTCCTCCAAAATCAAGTTTTTAAGTTTTGTGTTTTCACATGCATATCCCACCTTAATCTAGTTTTAAATTTGAAATTTTTACATGCATGTTAGCTAAAATTGGTTAGATATGTGATGCAGGAAGCACGAAGGAGGATTTATTTTAATTAGGTTGCGTTTGGATACTTGGATTTGGATTTTAAATCAATAGATTTGAAATGTCTTGATTCAAAATCCATTGATTTTAAAATTTCTTGTTTGGATCCATTTATACAAAGGAGGATTTGAAATTTAGAATTTTGAAACTTATAAATTGACCAAAATACATAAAATTACCAAAATAACCCAAAATCTTTTAAAATAAAATAAAAAAAATCTCCAAAACCTCTAAAATGACCAAAATACCCCTAAAATCACTAAAATCTCCAAAACAACCCCAAAACGTAAAAAATGACCAAAATACCCAAAAAACGCCATGATGACCAAAATACCCCTAAAATCATCAAAATAATATTAAACCTTTAAAACAACCAAAATACCCCCTAAACCTTTTTTTTTATTTTTTTATTTATCAAAATGCATTCCTCTAAAATCACCAAAATACCTATAAATTGACCAAAATACAGAAAATAATCAAAATAACTACGAAAACCTCTAAAATGACAAAATAATCCCAAAACCTATAGAAAATGACCAAAATACCTCTAAAATCACCAAGATAGTCAAAACAATCCTGAAAAGTAAAAAAATACCCCTAAAATCACCAACATATATATGGTTCTTTTCGCAAAATTCAAAAATGCTTGATCAAAGTTGAGGAAACAAAATTTTCTAAATAACCAACTAAATCAAATATATTTATAATATTTCAAAAAGAAGAAACTCTAATTATTTTCTTTAAATCAATGTATCTAAAATAATTAAAATAATAATCTATAAGAAAAAAAAAATTTAATAAATAACATGGGGAAGTTTTAGCAAAATAATTAGTTACGGAAAAAGTTACTTACCTCAAGTAAACTTACAAAATTTCAAAATCTCTCTCTAAACCTTCTCCTTCTTCTAAAGATCTACAATTCCAACCTCAAAAATTTGCTAGCATCATCTCTTTAAAATCCTTAAGCAACATTCTCTCTATGATTTTTGAGTCAGAAACAAGTAATAGGTTTTATGGCGGCTAGAGTTTCTAATCTAGAGTATATATATTACTAACTCACACTGTAAAAATTACTAATTAGTTGATCGTAAAAATAAAGCCCCCTGGTTTGTTTTTTTGGACCAGGTTATATTACAGTACCCATAAAAAATATGTGGGTACCATAGGCATAGAATGATCCTTTAAGCAAATGCATTAGAGGAAAAACCTTGCTGGAAACAATATAAAAAAATACTCAAGCATCCATCCATCCAGGTTATGGTTGTTTCAGTCAACATCAACAACATTTCTTCTAAAAATATAAATAAATAAAGCATCAAACCAAGATTAACAAGTGTCTAATTTGTGTGTTTCTATTAGTTCAACTAGTAAAATAAAATGTCTTGTCGTCAAGCAAGGGACTTGAGTTCAAATTCCACCTACACAAAAATCCAATTCATGTCTTGGTTTGATTGTAAAAACAATTATCATGTAACAGACGTTATAGATTGAAATTCTATCGTAACTATTAAAAAAAATAATAATCATCTAATTTGATCTTATGTCTCACACTGATGTTGGCCTGTCAAGTGTTTTCGACCACAAACATATATAGGAAGCATCTCGTTGTAATTTATAGTCAATAATTTGATGATGACCCACGACTTTTTCTATGATCCTACGCATCTCTTTCTCATCCATTTTGGACAAAAGAAAATTGAGTAAGACATCTTTTTCTCATCCAATTTAGACAAAAGAAAATTGAGTAAGTCCTACTTTTTGGTCATTTTAGGGTATTGATGTTATTTTGGTCATTTTAGGAGTATTTGGGTCGCTTTGATGATTCCATGAATATTTTTTTATCATTTTGGTAGTTTTGTGGGTATTTTGGTCATTTTGGAGGTTTTTTTTTTTTTTTTGTCATTTGGTATTTTTGGGGCATTTTGGTCATTTTAGAGCCTTTAGATGTATTTTAGAGGGTTTAATGATATTTTAGTCATTTTGAGTGTTGGCATCTAATAAGAGGATTCGTGAAATTCCTACCTTAAGAAATCATTTGAAATCTATGGATTTGGGCCTTTAAAATCCTTAGATGGATTTGACCCAAATCCAAATCCTAATAATTTTAAGTCATTCAAACAAAGAATTTGGATTTGGGCTCTCAAATCCAAATCCATAAAGCCGAAATCCACCCCATCCAAACAGATCAATAAACAGTGACCCATCATGTCATGTCTATCCTCTTGAAAACCTTTGCATGATTTTTTCATTGAATCGGGTTGGCATGTTTGTGGTCAAACTCTGAGCTGTTTGAAGCTGAAACTTTTCCAACAGTACGTAGCTGCCTTTATTTCCTCCAAGATGGATGGTCTGCTTGAAAAATTGATGAAAGATTGTTTCGATTTCTCACTTAATTCCTTATTAACCTTTCCTTACCTTCTCTTTTTGGCAGTAATTGAATCTAATGAAAATTATCCGTTTTCCAAACCCAGACCACTTGCATTAAGTTTTTATTTTTGTTTAAATGCTTATGTCAAAATGGTTGGATTGATGGAGACATAAGGTCCCAATAAATTGACAGGGCATGACCCGGTAATGATGCTCATTAATTACATCAAAGTTGAATATTCAATTTAGAGTGAGAGAAGGCCAGTGCACTAGTGCAGTCAAATTGGACTTTTTATGAGCATGCGAGATAAACAGACTATTAGTGGGACTGGGAGTGCAAAATGACATGCCAGCTCATGCATTGGAAAATGAAAAGCTTACAAACAAGGAGTCATCAACACATAGTCACATAGGCTAAAAGCTAAAGTTGGAATTTTCTTTTTTGAATCCCTTCTTTACTTTTGTTCCTAATCCTATTACTTAATTAATTGCACTTCTTGTCATCCTACACTATACTAAGGAACAGGATCCTCTAATCTAAACTTCTGAATCCATTAGTTAGTTGAAAAAATAACTTCAAAACTTTGATATTTATTTCAATACTCAAAATTTGATTTTAGGAACTCCGATTAATTCTAAAGACCCTAAATATAGAATTGAATCTATACAGAATCCGACAATTAATTAATAATGTTATTCTTGTGATTGTTTGACTGATTAAGGACTTTGTGAAAGATTTTTCTGAGAAGAACGTCCCCCCATATGTCATATTCTCCATTTAATAACTTGCAACCAACCTGTATTAGTGTCTTCTTTTTATTGGTATGGAGTACCTATTAACTACTCCATAGTGAGTGGTTGTTGAATTGTAATGACTGAGGAAACAAGTTGCAGTCAACTTGACTTGTTAGTAAATATCTTATTCCTCAAATGGGAGTGGTCCATTTTGTTACTATAATTTATGAAAACAAAAGGTTTGTTCATTCAAGTTATTCATTTATGCAACAGTAGCTTGAGCTCTCTAATGCTTCAGTCGATCACATGTAATCATCAGCAGATGGGTTCCATTTGAAACTCCTGAAGCATTTTTTCTGATCCAGCAAAACTATCTTCCAAGAATTCTGTGGTTTTGAAGCCTAATGGGTCGAAGTACTCAGCTGTTTCTGCTGCTGCTGCTTTTCATCCAATGTTTGGTTATAGCACTGACAGCCAATGGTGCCACAAACGAAGACTGTAAGTTCACTTCAGTTCAATTGCTTTCTCCTTTTTCTTGGTTTGTTAATCAAGTTTTCATTGATATGTGTTCCTGAGGTTTCTTGCTTAATACCTTATGCATAATTCAGAAGTTAGGATTTGACATTAGAGTTGTAAAGTATGATTCAAGTTACTTAGCCCATGATATAATTGTGTGGATATATAATGGTTTAGGTACTTTTAGAGTTAATTTGCAGAACTTGGATGGTGCTTTCTTTTTGTTCTTTGTGTTGCTGAAATAACACAAGATTGCAACCATGTCCCTAAAATTGCATTCTCTCAAATGGGATCAACCTACTCTTAATCCTTCTCTCAGTTTATGTACATATTCGATAAAATAATTGCCAATGATCTCCATCTCAAATGACACTTATTGCTCCCATAATATAAGTACATGTGTAACTTAACATCAATATAATCCTTGTATAGTTTTATTTGACAATTCAAATTACCTTTCCCCCCCTTTTTGGTGATTCAATCATTACGACTATTTTATAATTTCTGGTGTAGATCTACTTCTACTGTCTCTCAAGGATGAGTTGAAGAACACACCAGATTGGAAGGGAGCTGATCCTTGTGACAATTGGGTAGGGATTGTGTGCACCAATTCACGTGTGACCTCCATGTAAGTTTCAGCCTTCAATGCTTTTCTAAAGTTTTTAATTCTGTCCATTTTTGTTTTTACATTAATGTGACTGTTCTTTATTTCAGAATATTCACAAGCATGAATTTGACAGGGAAGCTATCTAGCGAAATTGGCCAGTTCTCTGAGTTACAGACTTTGTAGGTCTTCTATTTGCACTTATCTACATCTGTTTTTATGGTAATCTATTTAACTTTTGTGTTGAGGAAATATTTGGCTACCATCTGTTTTCATAGGCTTTCAGTACTCAGATGTCTTAAGATTCAATGCTCAACATCTGAGGCAGCACATTCCTCATGCCTGGGGGCCCTATTTTTCTTTGTGACCAACCATTTCAGGGGATTCATCATAAAAATTGAAACTTTCAATTTTATTTTGTTTTATTTCACAATTCAGATGAAGTATTCGCCTGATTATTAGCTTTTTCATATAGGGATCTATCATACAACAAGGGCATATCAGGACGACTTCCGAGTTCAATTGGGAATCTAACGAACCTATTAAACCTGTAAGGAATTATCAAATGCTGTCAGAGGATTAGCTCATACATACTCAACTTGTGTTTTAGATCCCTGTAGTTAATCCGTTTCTTTTTGCACTCTAGAAACCTGATTGGTTGCAGTTTCTCTGGCTCTATTCCTGACACAATAGGAAATCTAAAGCGGCTAACCATTCTGTAAGGCTTTTGACTTGGTATTCTTCCATTGTTTTTAATCTGTAATGCAATGTCTACGAGGAGATTACTTATGGCTCTTAAGCTATCTTCCATTTAGTACACAATGTGTTCCGATTGAAGGGTCCATTTTTGCATCATGTAAATGGTTCAATGTACACTGAATTCTGGAACTTTTCATTTGCTACCAATTGCAGATCTCTGACTAATAATAGCTTCAGTGGATCAATTCCGGCTTCTATTGGTCATATTTCTGAACTTTATTGGCTAGACCTAGCTGAAAACCAGCTTGATGGACCCATACCAGTCTCTAATGGGAATACACCTGGTCTTGATATGCTACTTCATGCAAAGCACTTGTATGTCAAGTCTCTGTAATTTTCAAGCTAATTAGTTCGTTTTGTCCAATTAATAACAAGCTAATATTCTTTCATCATCTACAGCCATCTCGACCATAATAAGCTCTCAGGAAACATTCTATCTAAACTTTTCAGCTCAAAGATGGTTCTGAAACACGTGTAAGTTTCTTGAAACCGCTGCTAATTACACCTTCTTGTCTAGAACATGTAAGTACAGTTTTGTCCAATTAATGACAAGCTAATATTCTTTCATCATCTACAGCCATTGACCATAATAAGCTCTCAGGCGAAATTCCACCTCAACTTTTCAGCTCAAAGATGGTTCTGATACATGTGTAAGTTTCTTGAAACCGTGCCATTGTCTAGAACATGTAAGTACAGCTAGGTTGCAAGCTCTCATAATACCGGCATAAATGACGTTTGAAATATGTCTAACAGAGCTCTCTTTGGTTCAAGTCTTTGTTTTTATTTTTGGAGTATTGTCTCTGCATCAATTTTTCCTCTAATGCCAAATATGAGCTTAAATGTCTTTGATATGGAAGCTAAGAAAAAAATTAACTTTGATATTCTCAATTGCATAGCAAAACATTGTCAATTTACTTTTTACTTTCTATCCGCTTTTTAAATTTTAAATTTTCCTGCAGGCTTCTTAACAGCAATAATCTCATTGGCAACATCCCTGATACCCTTGGACTTGTGCTGACTTTGGAGGTGATGTGAGTATCTGGCTCACATGCTCAACTGAGTTCAGCCTGAGATTGTTGTGAGCTATAGCATCTTTCAAGTTATTATACTGAATATCTTGTATTGGCTACAGACGCTTTGATAGGAATTCATTAAGCGGGTCCATACCTTCGAACCTCAACAATCTTGTAAATGTTAAGCCAGCTGTAAGAAAAGATGATTGACATACCAAATACAGCATTTATAATGCAAATTTTTTTTAGTCATCTTGTGTGGGAAATTTCACTTTACAAAGAGAGCTTTTGGTGCTCTTTTTTCAGGTTCTTGTCCAACAATAATCTGACTGGTCCTATTCCCAACCTTACTGGCATGAACTTCCTCAACTATGTGTAAGTTGCAATAATATTACTAAGACTATGAATTTCACTTGTGGTGCTGGGGTAAGTGAGCATTGTCAGACCATTATAATTGATGCTCACTAAATTATCCTTTTTTTAACCTCCATGTTGGATACTATTTGCCACTTTCCTTTTTTCTATGTTAATTATATTGATATTATTGCTATCAATTTTGTTTTTCTTTTGACACAAAGTGTAATCTGCAGGGATATGAGCAACAATAGTTTCGATGTGTCTGAAATTCCTCAATGGTTTTCACCAACCTTAGAATCTTTGACAACACTGTAAGTTTTGTCCTCTCTCCTCCATATCCTTGCCCCCTTTCTCTCTCATCAACACATACATGGTTACATACTGCCTGCGGAGAAAAGATAGAAAACACACACAATAAAGAAATTTGTTGTTTGAAATATTTATGGTTGTGCATTCTGCTCGGTATAAGACATCATTGTTTACATAATAGCTTATTTAGTCTTCCCTCACAATTTTAACATTGCTATGCTGTAGCACCTTAAGAGTGCTTGAATTGTAATTTGCAGTTGTTGGTCTTTGCTGCACATCTGAATGAACTCAGACAACTTGGTCTACTTTGTCCTCATCTGCAGCTATTTCTAGTTTCTGGCAGATTTGTAGATTTTTGTTTATATCATATCTCATCTGCTGCCCTCTCAACAATACCCACGACTATTTATCGACACATTGCATTGACATATTTTTGACTGCCTAATGTTCTTATAGTATAATGGATGGCTTGCCTAATAGTCTTTCTTCTAAATTTCTTGGGGTTCAATATTTATGTGTTGATAATGAACCATTCCAGAAAAGGCTACTGGCTCCCACTTCATCCATCTAACTGTAAACTCTCTGCCTAACAACCTCTAGTATCTTACTAGCCAATAAATCATTGAACTGACATATTCAGCTGGATTTCTGTTAATATCTTCACCATCAATAGTATATATTCTGGTAATAAGAACATATGCTCAATATCCTCTCCTTTTAAAACAAATAAAAAATCTTTCACATCCTTCTAGTGTTGTTTACACTGCCATGTTGCATCTCTCCGTAATTTTGACCAGGCAGGTCCCTTATCTGTTCTTGTCTATTAAGTTAATGTTGTAAGCAATACAGAGCATGGTACTTATTGGGCAAACATTTGTGTTTGCTAAGGTATATTTAAGAGTTTTCACATTGTCAACCTTAAGCATCCTTCTTCTGGTTTGGGATTTCCATAAATAAGTTTTGGACCTGCATGTGAAACCAGTGGTGCTCTTCTCTCTCTGTCTCTTGGGTTTGCATGTGTTTGTGTATGTATTCAGGAAATTTTCAAGCAGGGAAAAGGTTAAAGTCTTCAGCATTGATATTCAACCTTTAAATCTTTTATTGGCAGAATGATGGAAAACACGCGACTTCGAGGACAAGTTCCTGTTTCCTTATTCAACCTTGCCAATTTACAAACTGTGTGAGTATCAGCTTGATCTCAAGTAGCACCATTTTCAATATAACTGATGTTGAGGAAATCCAAATGAAAAGGAATTTAATTTTGCTAGGTTTGAACACAATGAAATCTAGTTATACACACACAATGATGTGACTGTTTTGACATGTGGAGACAGGATATTAAGGAACAACCAGCTTAATGGCACCATAGATGTTGGTACCACCTATAGCAACCAACTGCAACTTATCGATCTGCAGAACAATTCGATTGTAAGCTTCGTAGAAACAGCCAGAGGATATAACAAGACATTGATGTAAGCCATATTTAGTTATTTTGGTTGTTTCATTTTATTTGCAGTGTTGAATAAATTATTATTTCTTGTCTTGTTGATTTCTTTATTTTGGTTACAAATGAGAGGTGGGGGGGGGTTTCCAATTGTAGGTTCTCCCCCATGAGAAGAATCAAGCAATACCATTGCACCATAAGACTCTTGGTTTGTTGGAGTTGAATATCCATATATGTACACTATCTTCAGTTTTCTTTTAAACCTTTTTAAAATTTTCTCACATCATTGGACTAATTATCCATAATTTTCTGCAGACTTATGGATAACCCATTTTGTCAGAATAAAAACAAGATCTACTGCATGGTTCCCCAATCAAAAGGCAATAGCACATACTCGACTCTACCAAATAACTGTGTGCCTAAAGACTGCAATTTTGGTCAAGTTTCCAGCCCCAACTGTAAATGTGCATACCCATACACGGGAACTCTAGTTTTCCGAGCGCCTTCCTTCTCAGACTTGGGAAACTCAAGTTACTACATACATCTTCAGGAGTCCCTAATGAATTATTCTCAGTCCCAAAAACTGCCTGTGGATTCAGTGTCCCTGAGTAACCCAATCAAAGACTCATCTGAGAACCTTGAAATAAGCCTACAAGTCTTCCCGTCTGGCCAAGATCGTTTCAATCGAAATAGGAATTTCTAGCATTGGGTTTGTGCTTAGCAACCAGACATATAAGCCTCCACATGAATTTGGACCCTTCTTTTTTAAGGCTATGCCATATGGATACTTCGCAGGTAACTTCAAATTTACAATATTATAAATTAAGAAGTAATACTCGCAATATTTGCCTTGTCTTATTGTGATGCATCTCTTAAAAAAAATCGACACAATGTTCGCTTGATCTTATTATGACCTCTCTCTCTCTCCCTCTCGTGTCATTTAGAGGAATCCAAAGAATCAAAAAACCCTTTAAGCATAGGCATTATTATTGGAGCAGCAGCTGGTGGCACTGTCCTGCTGCTACTAGTACTCGTGGCAGGGGTTTATGCATTCCGCCAAAAAAGAAGAGCAGAAAGAGCTTCTGACCAATTAAACCCTTTTGGTAAGATAATTATCATGTAAACTTGGTACTTCAGAGCTATTAATACTAAATTGTAAAGGATATCATCACTTTCATTCCATACAAATGCAGCACGCTGGGATCCAAATAGCGGCAGTGGTGGCGTTCCTCAGTTGAAAGGAGCAAGATGTTTCTCTTTTGAAGAGCTTAAGAAGTACACCAACAAGTTTTCTGAAGCAAATTTTATTGGATCTGGGGGTTATGGAAAGGTTTAATTTTGACCACTCTTGCTAGAATATTGGTTGTTCGCTAAAGTTCTGAGAATATACCAGAATATTTTTTTTAAATTTTATAACAAGAAATATTTTTCACATATGCAAATTTTTTTGTTTTTCTGCCATTTCAAATGCTTAATTTCCTTTTTTCCCCCGTAATTTTCTTGTTAATGAAAACTCCTTAAGCTTCTCTCTGTAGTTCTGAACTGTTCCTGTCACTAAATTGTGTTACCAAATGTCTAATCTGTCAACATTTTTACAGGTTTATCTGGGGACTCTTCCCACTGGTAAACTGATTGCCATCAAACGAGCTCAGACAGAATCTATGCAGGGTGGGATTGAGTTCAAAACTGAGATTGAACTTCTGTCAAGGGTTCATCATAAGAATCTTGTCAGCCTTATTGGTTTTTGTTTCGATCAAGGTGAAGAAATGCTTGTATATGAGTATGTTCCAAATGGTACTCTGAAGGATAGCCTGTCAGGTACTTCGTCCACCCTATGGAAATAACTTTCAGTAATTGTTTTATATTTCAACAGTGTGCCTTCGTCCCGAGGCAATATCAGAGGAATTCACCATCTTTTGTGCTACAATACTTCCTTCACCTTAACCCCCTTGAAAACATATACATGACATAAGATAGCTTCTTTCCACGCAATGTAAATTATCATGTCGACAATGCTGATATAATTTATCATAAATATTTAATGAGATAGCTGTGGTTTATGCAGGGAAGTCAGGGATTAGTTTGGACTGGATGAGGAGACTAAAACTAGCCCTTGGTGCAGCTAGAGGCCTGGCCTATCTTCATGAACTTGCCAACCCTCCTATTATACACAGGGACATTAAATCAACCAACATTCTGCTGGATGAGCACTTAAATGCAAAAGTTTCTGATTTTGGACTGTCCAAGCCTATGGGTGATGATAACAAGGGGCATATCAGCACTCAAGTTAAAGGCACAATGGTCAGTGGAAAATCCTTTTAGCAAAATTAATGCCCTTTTTTTCTGTTTCTTTTTTGTGGTAAAAACAAGAGGAAAATAAAAGTGATGTAGGACGATTGGGGTTTATAATAAGTTCAGCCAAAAAATTTATGTCTACTCTAACCTGAGATTTTTAATAAAATAAAAATAAGCATCAGGAGCTGATAATAATCTGGCTACAATTAGTAATGGAAGAACCAAATCAAGATTTTTGCAAATATTGTCCCATTGTCAGCTCGTCTTTGTTATTAGGTAGTTTCTTACCAGATCCTGTTGGACCATAAGGCCACACGTGTCAGTGTGTAGAATATAGATTTTCTTGACAAAAAATACACATGATTTCCTATTAATAAGGGAATCTGAAGTTGAACAAATTTCTTAAATGCATTTAAGTCTTGAGTTCATTTAAAATTAGATGGCATTGCATCAAAATCTGGCACTGTGACTTGATTTTGCTATAATGTTGTAGGGCTACATGGATCCTGAATATTACATGAGCCAGCAGTTGACTGAAAAGAGTGATGTTTATAGCTTTGGAGTGCTAATGTTGGAGCTGATAACTGCAAGAATGCCAATTGAACGGGGGAAATATATTGTCAGAGTGGTACAGATGGCAATGGATAAAACGAAAGTATTATACAACCTGCAAGAAATTCTTGACCCAGCCATTGGTTTGCAAACATCACTGAAAGGTTTAGAGAAGTTCGTGGACCTGGTGATGAGGTGTGTTGAAGAATCAGGAGCTAACAGGCCTGCAATGGGTGATGTGGTGAAAGAGATTGAGAACATAATGCAGCTAGCTGGGTTGAACCCCAATACTGAATCTACATCCACTTCAGCAAGTTATGAGGAGGTAAGTAAGGGGAGTTCTGGCCATCCTTACAGCAATGAGGGGTTTGAGTACAGTGGGATTTTTCCAATTTCAAAGATAGACCCTCATTGAGTATCCTTTTATATTTGAGATTCTAGAAACTGGCTGCTTTGTATTGAATCGTAGCTAGAAGATTCTGTCATGCTTGATGCTTGCTTCACATGACAATGAAGCAGAATCGTAATTGTAATATATCGTATTATATATTTTACTGAGTCTAGGGAGTGCACTTAACAGTGTTACCAATTCTGGCCATACTATCAACTGTCATACTAAAAAATGACAATAATGTGTGAAGAGAGCTATTGTTTTTGGAATGAAACCTCATTCATCGTTTCTCATCAAATATGTCTTGGGTTAAACGGTTAAAAACAATGTCTTTAAGTTTAAAGAGAGAATTTTAGAAATCAAATATTGTTTAGACCCCCTTTGTCCAATATATGCAGTGGAAATATAAATTAATCATCAATTATTAATATATGTAATTCACAAAATAATTATATTTAACCACAAGACAACATGCACCAAATCAAAAACAATAATAATAAAGTAATAAAGACATACACATTTGGTGACTGGTAGCTTTGGAGTCAATAAAAAATCAGAGACACAAGGGGAAAGGGGCCCCCCACAACTTGACACGAGAAATAAGAGACCACTTGTTAACTGATGTAACATTGTTGGCCATTTGAGTAAATACCAAATCACTCACATCTTCACTGCTGGACTTTTGATTTGAAGTAAGGATCGGGTAATTAAACTTTGGATGTTATAAGTACTAGATGACAAAGTTTACACCATCGTCTGAAAATGAAACTAAAAGTCTAAAACAGATAAATGATGAAACTTATGGAAAACTGCAAAGTTGAAACATTCAAAGTCTCAGAATTCCTCATTAGCTATGGATTACACTGCTCTAATTTCACCTCTAGTCAATAACAAGTCTCCGTTCTACTGCTATTTATTATTCTATATCTTCACCAATAATTAATTCCTATGCAATATGACTAATATTAGTTGGGTAAAATGCACTAATTTTTTTATAGTATTATGTTAAAATATTTTAAAATAAAAGAGAGAATGCAGATGTTTTGACCTGAAAGCCTATGTTTACATTAGAAACCCGTGGACAGTGGTCATGTCTTTGCTATATGAAGTATGTTTTACGATGAATCCAAAGTAAAATATATATAACAGTTAACTCTAAGACGAATTCTATAAATGTAGTAATTGCAATAGAATTACATATGTCTATAATGATCTTGGGTCTCTTGGGTCATAATATCTTCAACAAAATAGGGAAAGCTTTGTTTGACTTTCAAATGCTAAGAAGAATTCCACAAGAGGTCTGACATGGGTCATCTGTCAGTGAATGTCTTTGTTTCAAGTACCAATGACGAATTCGTCCACAACTGCAAGAACCCAAAAACTTGCTTCTTTTTTTTCTTTTTTTTTTTCTCTTTCTTTTTGGTTTTTTGTATTCTTTCTGGAGAAAAAAGTTGTGTAATAACTTTCAACGACCTGTATCATGGGGTCCATAGATAATTTTATGTCCTCATTAACCCTTTAAGTGGCAGATATTGTTTTGATAATCTGTATCGGTACATTGACTTGTATCAAGTAAAGCAACCTCTTAGTCTTTTTTTATTTTTTTTATTTAAATCCCTACCACTTAAAACTAAGCTATATGATATCATGATTATTGAATTGTCCTGCATTGTAATTTATGTGAGCAAAGAAGTTCCTTGCAAGTTCTTATACTCATGTAGTAATATTGGTGAATACATCAGAAACAGTTGGTTAGAAATTTGAACAAAGTCTACTAGTTATTGAGTTTTGTTGAATTATAGCTTTACTGAATATATTAGATGGGTGATCTCAGTTTCTGAAAGATTTTGTTATGTAACCCCAAAATATTGAGGTTTTGGTGCATATGGTTTGTTTAGTAATGGTTCAAACAAGTCAGATGTTTCTTGTGCTTGTTTTCATCCAATTTGCAGTTATAGCAGCCGAGACAAACAATAATGACTGTAAGTTCAGTTCATTTCTATATCTTGTTAGTTGTTTGTGTCACTATTATATTATAATTAATAGTTTGGTTAGAAAATGAACGACTGTTATATTATTCTTTTTGGTTGAAATATGAACAACAATACTTTTGTAGTCTGCACAACAATTTGGTTCACTCAAGATCCTTCTCAGTTTCTGTGAATCTGAAGAGTACAAATCGTATGGTTAGTTATTTGGTGGTACTTGACACTATGAAATACTTAGTCGACACTAAGAAGAGTATCGCCAATAGAGAGGTTCTTTATTTTAGCTATTTGGATTTATGAAGTAACATAATTTTGCTATCAAGTTTTTATTTTTATTTTTTGTTGGCCAAGTTATGAATATTGCTTTCTGTAATTCCATTACAGTTCAGGGCCTTAGCTAATGGTAGTCCTTCTAACTTACAAGAATTTTCAATCTATTTTGAAATATTAGACAGTCCTCTTTGATAATTTTTAGAGATTGAGTTATGGGGTTTTTTAAAATCCATATGCAGATGTTGCTCTAGCTTCTTTCAAGGATATATGGCAGAATACACCACCCAATTGGGTGGGTTCGGATCCTTGTGGCAAAGGATGGGAAGGAATTGGGTGCACAAATTCACGTGTGACCTCCATGTAAGCTTTCACATGGTTTTTCACTTTCTAGTTTTTGTGGCACATTGCTTGTTCATGCCAATTCCAAATTTTGATATTAAGCTCTTTTCTTATCTTTTTAGGACGTTATCAAGCATCGGTTTGACAGGCTCTCTGTCTGGAGATTTCGAATTGTTATCCGAATTAAAGACTCTAGGTTTTCTATGCTCACATTGCCTCTGCTGTTTAGTCTTTGAATTAAATTTCCAACTGATGTTTCTGAACCGCCATTCAGCTACCAGAAACTGCAGTGCTCAAAATTATGAAAATTCTCTGCTTAATGTTTGTGGAAGTTATGGGGAGTATGCCTCATGCCTCCAGGCTCATGGTCATTGAGATGTGGATCTTACAGTAGCCAATTGAGGCAATCATATCACAAAAACAATGACTGGAAAATTTTACTTTCTTTTAAAATGGTCCTAATTAAATCAATTGAAAATCTCCATTCATGATGCTTAATTTTGGCAATTTCATCATCAGCTAGTTTTGTAATTCATTCCTGACTAGCTTTTTCATATAGGGATCTATCTTACAACAAGGACCTGACAGGAACACTCCCACGATCAATTGGGAGTTTGAAGAAACTATCGAACTTGTAAGAAAATGTTGATTGTTATTCATAGTCTTGGCTGGAACACAAGTTGGGCAGTCCTAATTTACGCAGTTGCTTTTTTATTTGCATGTCAGAATCCTAGTTGGTTGCGGCTTCTCAGGTCCAATTCCTGACAACATAGGATCTCTGCAGCAACTAGCCATTCTGTAAGGATTCTGACTTTGTAATTTTTGAGTAATTCTAATTTTTCACTGCAAAGGAAGGAAAATATGATCAAATTCCTTATGGATGGTATCTTCTATATAATAAATGGCACATCTTTAGATGAAGGGTGTAACATGCAGTGAATTCTGAAACACTTCATTGCTTTCAACTGCAGATCCCTGAATTCTAATCACTTCAGTGGACAGGTTCCGCCTTCCATTGGTAATCTATCCAATCTTCTTTGGCTTGATCTAACTGACAACCAGCTTGATGGACCCATCCCAGTCTCTAAGGGGAGCACACCTGGTCTTGATATGTTATTTAACTGCAGGCATTTGTATGTCAACTCAACTCTCTTTGTGATTTGAGCTTATTTATTATTTTCATCCTATGACTATTTTATCCAAATATAACGACCATCTGAGATTCTGTCTCTAATCTACAGTCATCTTGGAAAGAATAATCTTTCAGGAACGATCCTACCCCAGCTTTTCAGCTCAAAAATGGCTCTGATACATGTGTAAGATTATTTATACATCTACTATTTGGAATTTCTTGGTATAGTTTGAGTTACAAGAGAAGATCTATGCGCTATTCGGTTAACTCAATATGAGACTGGTGGAGAAAATACATAGAAAGCTTTAATAATGTTATATTGCATATGTATATAGGAATTATATATCTAATAGCCCCTCTTAACTTACATTCTTTTTCTGTTTCATTTTTAATCATTAATAGCTTCTGTTGCAGGTTACATCCTTTTTTTCTTTTTTCTTTTTAGGGAATACGTATTGCCTCTTGATATATTGTGGTTATTTTGAGCTTAAATTTCTTAATTTGTAGTAGTCTCCCTCGAATGAAGAGAACACACAGAGACACGGATTTACAGCATCTTTTGCTTTTCAACAGAAAACTAACTTGGAATTTGTTACATATGGGTATCCCGGTTGTAATAGGAAACAATGCCAATATATACTTTACTCTCTACTGACTCATTTATTCTCCTGGCAGGCTTTTCGATGGCGACCAACTAACTGGCAGCATTCCTTCCACCCTTGGAGTTGTGCAAACCTTGGAGGTGGTGTGAGTATCAGTCACACTCCAGAAAATCACCAAAGATTTCTATTGGCTGTGGATTCCTTTTAAGTTCTTGTTGGTGAATATTTCTTCTTGGCTGCAGGCGCTTTGATGGGAATGCATTAAGTGGGCCTATGCCTTCAAACTTTAACAATCTTACAAATCTTACCGAGATGTAAGAATGAAAAAGAGACATACCAAATGATGCTTTATACTTGCTTAAGAAGAGTTGTTATGACCTGGTGTGTCAATTTTATAAAGCAGGCTTTTTATTATATGTTTTTCAGGTACTTGTCCAACAATAAGCTTACTGGCCCTGTGCCCAACCTTACTGGCATGAACCTCCTCAGCTATGTGTAAGTAATAATGATGTAACTAACGTATAAATTTTAATGTAGTTTGGGCTTAAGCAAATCATTTATTAGACTCAATCACAAAAAAGATCATCTAACCCTTTACTTTCTTCCAAAGCAGATGCTCATTTGTCTAACAATATCCAGTTCTCTTGCTTTTGAGTTTCATTTGTTGACTGAAATATGTTTTGCAGGGATATCAGCAATAATACTTTTGATGTATCAGATGCTCCTTCATGGTTCTCAACCTTAAAGTCTTTGACGACACTGTATTCTCTCCCTCCTCCTCATCTCTGTCTCTCTCCCTCTCTCAATGTGTGTGTCTCTGCTCAAACATGCTGTGCATGTGAACCAAAGGGTTTTTTTGTTTCGGTTATGAGGAGAAATGTTGTTTTCTTTTTCTTTTTATGTTAGCCTCAGGTTTAAAGTATTGAGTACTGATGTAAAACCTGTCAACCTTGCATGGCAGGATAATGGAAAACACACAACTTCAAGGAGAAATCCCAGTTGCCCTATTCAGCCTAACCCAATTACAGACTGTGTGAGTATGAGCTTGTATCAAGTAGAATTACACTCAATGCAATGGATATTCAGAAATCCAAATTGAACAAATTAGTCCTTTGTATAATACAAAGGAGGGTAGTTACGTATCTTGATATCATAAAATGGTGATTGTTCTGACATGTTTTTACAGGGTACTAAAGAGAAACCAGCTCAATGGCTCCTTGGTTCTTGGCACCACCCACAGCAACAAACTCAAACTCATTGATTTGCAGGATAATTTTATTTCTGAGTTAAAAGGAAAGGAAGGATACAATGCTATGTTGATGTAAGTTGCATTTCCTAATAACTTTGGCCAATTCTAATTTACAATATTAAAGGACTGGCTAGTTTTTTCAGAAGTAAAAATTTCCGGGAAAATGTACTCATTCTTTTTAGCCTATAATTGTTATGTCTCATCCTTATGCTAACAATGTATTATCTTCTACAGACTGAAGGGCAACCCAATCTGTGAGGAGACAGGAGCACTAGAGCGTTACTGCACAGTTTCCCAATCCAATTTCTCATATTCAACACAAATGAATTGCATGGCTGTTCCCTGCAGTTCAGATCAGATTTCAAGCCCCAACTGTCGTTGTGCATATCCATACACAGGAACCCTCAACTTCCAAGCTCTGTCCTTCTCAGACTTGGGGAACAATAGTAAATACATCATACTTGAGGAATCTCTCATGCAATCTTTCCATTCCCATCAACTTCCTGTGGATTCAGTCTCTCTAACTCTGGATAATCCCGTTAAGGCTTCATCTGAGTACCTTGAAGTGAAGCTAAAAGTCTTTCCTTACGGCCAAGTTAATTTCAATCGAACGGGAATTTCTAGTATTGGGTTCATGCTTAGCAACCAGACTTTCAAGCCACCAAAAATGTTTGGACCTTTCCAATTCATCGGTGATAAGTATGAGAAATATACAGGTAATTTTGTGTTTACATATTAATAATTGTTTTTTTTTCTCTGTATCTATCTTGATGCATCTCTCCTCATGCCTGCAGAATCACATAAGTCATCAAGCATTGGTATCATAATTGAAGCTGCAGTTGGTGGTTCCATCCTGCTACTGGTATTACTCCTTGCAGGGGTTTATGCTTTACACGCAAAGAAAAGAGCAAAAAGAGAAATTGAAGCTACCAATCCTTTTGGTCAGTTGAGATTTTGTGTAGATTTAGTACTTTTTAGCTAATCATATGGGATTTGTAGAGTTAGTTAGCTAATACATGTCATATAAAGCAGCACAATGGGATCTGAGCAGGAGGAGTGGTCATGCTCCTGAGGTAAAAGGTGTGAGATGGTTTTCCCTTAAAGAGCTTGAGAAATACTCCAAACATTTTGCAGAAGCAAATGAGATTGGATCCGGCGGTTACGGGAAGGTCAGTTTTGATTATCCCTCAGTAGTGTATTATATAAATGTCGATATGCATGAGGTAAAAAAATGAAAGTTGTTACTCGTCTTTCCAATTTGTATTGCTTTTTACCACTTCAACCCTTGAAAGTATCTCCCTTTATTGTTTTGTTTCTTTGTTTTTTAAATTAAGACTAGCTTCTGAACCTTCTTGCTAATTTTCCAAACTATTGCTGTCACTGAACAGTCACCACATGTCTTGTTTGTCAACATTTTTACAGGTTTATCAAGGTTCTCTTCCTACTGGGCAACTGATTGCCATTAAACAAGCTAAAAAAGAATCTTTGCAGGAAGGGCTTGAGTTCAAAACTGAGATTGAACTTTTATCAAGGGTCCATCATAAGAATCTTGTCAGCCTTGTGGGGTTCTGTTTCGAGAAAGGTGAACGAATTCTGGTGTATGAGTATGTTCCAAATGGTAGTCTAAAGGATAGTCTTTCAGGTACTTCCATCCATTTTCCTCCACACAATAATGATTATAGTATTTCATGACTTTAATTGCTCACTTAATTGATAATCACATGGAATTCCCCAATTCACTAGCATTCAGATTATCTACCATTAAGCCAATTATTGTTGGGCCATATTCCTTGCATCTCCCTACTAAATCAATAGAATAAACAGATAGTAGCACAACAATAAGAAGACTTCTGTAGTTTACCAGTATGACCTCATCCAAAGATGACATGAGAGGAATCAAATAAAATGAATTATGGTAGACAATGCTAATAGAATTATGCCAAAGGATTTGATGACTATATGTTGGGGCTTTTGTCACCCAAACCCCTTCCTTTGTAACATCCATGCATCAGAATTGCACTTCCAAGCCAATATCAGGGTTTAACTGTTTAACTGTAACTCATTGTCCAGCTGCAAAATTGACATGCACAAATGAAGTAGTTGTCAACCTTAGAAAATCAAACAAAGAATTTGAAGTCAAAAGACAGAGATTCCTAATTATTATTTTCTCTGTTGACAACTTACATATTGTGTATGCAGGGAAGTCAGTAATCCGGTTGGATTGGATAAGGAGACTTAGAGTGGCCCTTGGTGCAGCCAGAGGTCTGGCCTATCTTCATGAATTTGCCAACCCACCCATTATACATAGGGACATAAAATCAAACAACATCCTACTGGATGAGTCATTAAATGCTAAAGTTGCTGATTTTGGGATCTCCAAGCCAATAGCTGAAAGTGAAAGCAGTCACGTAATCACTCAAGTTAAAGGGACAATGGTTAGTTCAGAATCTTTTAACCTCTACTTTAACAAAAATAATGAATTAGTTATGTTATTTAATAAATAATATAGCCAGTTATCTGCTCTAAAGTAATAGTTAGATAAACATGGTTAATAGAAAATTTTGTAGAATTTTCAGATGGTAGTAAGCTAACATGGTTAAAGGAACATTTTTGAATAATTTTCATTTTTCCGGATTGATCAAGTTGACTTTTCTGAAATTCCAGGTGGAGCTTCTGGAAATGTTTCAAGGAATAGAGTACATAAATGTGAAGATTTCTACCTATTAATCTGAATTTCTAGACTTCTAGGCCCAGCCATAGGCAAGGACTTTTCTGGCTCACACACACACACTTCTACTAGTACCAGGAGGCCTTAAACTGATTAGGAAAAAAAAAGAGCTGTTCACCACACCAACTATATCCTGCACAAAAATTTATGGAAGTGTTATAGGCTGGGCAAGCATTTCCTGCGGCCTAAAATTACACCATTTGGAGGGAAAGAGATTTTCATTCTATGATCCCAAAATCTCCCATTGCACTGTGGGGTTGCTTTCTTTGGACCATATATAAGATTTCTAGTATGAGTATGTGTTAGTGTAGGTAATCTTATAAAAAAAAGGTGCATACTTTGAAAATCTTGATTTCCAATGACTTGAAGGAGAAAATTTTAAGTCTCCTAAATTGTCTTAACTTTATCTAAATTTCACGACAATACATGAAAATCTAGCACTGAGAATGGATTTTTATCAAGTGCAGGGCTATATGGATCCAGAATATTACATGACCCATCGGTTGACTGAGAAAAGTGATGTATATAGTTTTGGAGTGCTAATGTTGGAGCTGATAACTGCAAGAAAGCCAATAGAGAAAGGGAAATATATTGTGAGAGAGGTGCAGGAGGCAATGGATAAGACAAAAGATTTATACAACCTTCATGAATTTCTTGACACAGCCATTGGTTTGGGAACAACCCTAAAAGGTTTTGAAAAGTTTGTGGATTTGGCTATGAGTTGTTTGAAAGAACCAGGATCTGAGAGGCCTATGATGGTTGAGGTGGTTAAAGAGATTGAATACATTATGGAGCTTGCTGGTTTAAATCCCAATTCTAATTCTGCATCCACTTCTGCAAGTTATGAGGAGACAAGTAAGGGAAGTTCCCACTATCCTTACAGTAATGAGGCCTTTAATTATAGTGGAGCATCTCTACCTTATAAGATAGAGCCCCATTGACTATCATTTTACATTACAATGTTGAACTTGGTGGCAGTTGGCTGCTTCTTTTTATTGCCGTTAAAGACCCAGTTAGCTAGTGTTGCTTAATCCGATACTTGTATTCATACAGTAAGTAACCATGCAGAACTGTGTTAAAGATGGTCCTCTTAAACAAACAAAACAAAAAAGATGATTATAAAGAAGATAAAAGCAAGAAAGACAGAATTCAAAATATTTAGAATTCCATGCCTGGCATAATATCATCGTATACTGCACTTTTGATTTCTATGCAATTCTAGAATAGAGTTTCCTATTTCAGTTGAGATACTTGTAGTGTTGTGTTTTTTTGGATGTCTTAATTGGCCTTTTTCTTTGGTTATATAGTGGACTGAAATTAAAAAACACTGCCCTCTATAATTATGTGTAACATATATTCATATTCCCATTTTCTCATGATCATATGATGTAGCTTATGTTTTTTCGAATGTAAACGGTTTGACTGCATGCCACTAATATATAATTTGAAGTTAGTTATATTTTACAGATAAATTGATCGATGTTTCCCAATTCTCAAACAAGTTGTAGCATAGATGGATCCGCCGCCACAAAAAAAGTCGGAAGAGATAGAGATAGAGATATCTTTTCAGCTATATAGATAGATGATGAATGAATTATTTAATGCCTTGGCTGTAGGGCCAATAGCAAGTAGTATATCAAAATGAACCTTTATGGATATGGGATCCAGTTTACAAATGCTAATAGCATTAGCATAAGTTGTTTTACAACATCCATTTCTTCAAATTTTGGTCATTCACACATAAAATTCACCTTACATCAACTCTTTCATCATCTTTCATTTTTTCAAAACTACTACAGTAGTTCTTCATACATATTTTATTAAATTCTATTCTACCTCTTCAACTCCTCTTAAAGTAATAAAAGAATATTTAATAAAATAGATAAAAAGATAAAGAGGGGATGTAGGATATTTTTTAAAAGTGAATAGTTAAAAAAAAAAAAGAAAAAAAGAGTTTTATCTTTGAAAAAAATTTAAACAATCCAATGTGAATTAATGCTCTAAAGAATATCCAAATTAATCTGCCACGTTGCAGCTGTCAGATTCATTTTCATATTCTAATTATGTAGCCATCGCCATAAATATTACAGTACATATATCATTCTTGCTTTAAGATAAAGTGGGCCATAATGAATGAGTGGCCGATCTAAGGAATACGTATCCCACCTCAAATGCATATATTCATCCAAAACAAGTCTACAACCATATATCAAGATTTTCTTACAACATCATAGCTATACTTGAATGGAATTTTTTAGAGAGCATACATAACTTTGAAAAATCATACATATTATTATCATATAATTAATACATATAACCATCTAGCTTGTCCCACAGGATTTCAAATCAAGAGGTACATCCAAAATATTTCCTTGGCAAACCATATCAAGTATTTTAAGACGTGTATATGTAGATATAAATTCTTCTTTAATGATGACAGTAACACCATTTAGTAGTCAACAATTTTTTTGTTACCTTTGGCTTCCCTGATATTGGATTTCAAATCAAACCAAAAAATAATTAAATAAAAAAAAAAAAAAAAAAAATGAAGCTTTATATGCGTTCCTTACAATTCCGTTTAATTCCTTGCTAGTTGCTTTCAATATTGAAAATTTTTTGTTTTTTCAGAAAGAAAAAATTCTAATTCAAATTTTAGAAACCCATGCTTTCATACGACTTTTGAATTAAACGTTTTTACCAATTTCTAATTCTTTGAAAAATTTGAATGTTACTTTGTGTCTTTGTCGATATTAGATTCGTATTAATTTGGAGTTTAGACAGTTTTCACTTGTGGTCATGGTCTTTATGATTTTCGCTTGAATTTATTCCTAGTGGTTTGTTTGGATGGGGTGGATTTGAGCTCATGGATTTGGATTTGAGGGCCCAAATCCAAATTCTTTGTTTGGATAACTTAAAATCATTAGGATTTGGATTTGGGTCAAATCCATCCAGGATTTTAAAGGCCCAAATCCATGGATTTCAAATGACTTCTTAAGGTAGGAATTTCACAAATCCTCTCATTGGATGCCAACACTCAAAATGACTAAAATATCATTGAACCCTTTAAAATACATCTAAAGGCTCTAAAATGACCAAAATGCCCCAAAAATACCAAATGACAAAAAAAAAATACTCATAGAATCATCAAAGCTACCCAAATACTCCTAAAATGACCAAAATAACATCAATACCCTAAAATGACCGAAATAAACTCAAAAATTAAAAAATGGCCAAAATAATCCCCAAAATACACTCAGAACACCTAAAATAACCAAAATGACCCCGAAAACTCCAAAATAACCCTGGAAACACCATAATTACCAAAATAATTCCGAATCCCTAAAATGACCAAAATAACCCCGAAAACTCTAATATGACCAAATTCACCCCAGAAAATACCATAATAACCAAAATACACTCAAAACTCCTAAAACGACCAAAATATCAGTGAACCACCAAAATAACCTTGAAAACTCCAATGTGATCAAAATAACACCATGTGAATTGTGATGTAGTACCAGTACGTACCTTAGAGAAACAAATTATCTTATTGACGTGATTAATTGTTGTTTTCATTACAAAGATTTTTATCCAAATTGACAGTTCATCAAGTTGTTTAACTCGGTCGTATGTTTCCTGTCATATATACTAGTAGTATTTAGTACTCACATCGTACCTACAACATTATTATTATTTTTTATCTCCAAGTCAATGTGGAAAATGTAACACGCAATTGGTTGACAAATGAGTAATAGTCTGAAGTCTGACTTTATCATGGCAATAATACGCCAATTGAGTGTTGTTCTCTTCAAAAAGAAGTAAAAGTCCAACAAGTTGTAGTGACACATACTGCTGTAAAAGGGTTGATGTCTCAGCAACTACTCGGAATTTCATTAGCCAAGTCTTAAAAGAATAATCAATGTTTGAACCACCCCATGCTTGACCATCTAACTTTCTTCTTGCTTATGGAAACAATGCTGCGAACATTTATTTCCACCATCATATGCTTTAAGTTGTGGAACTATAGTACATTAACAAAATTAATTAGTTTAGAGAAATCGTTTCAAAAGGAAAAGCTCAATATCTCATCTGATTTTAAAACCTTTAATTTCCGGCAGACCATTCAATTGTCCTTGGTCTTCTCACTGCAAGGATTGATCTTAATTTCTTGCAAATTGAAAGCTCATCAAATTGTTTAAATTCATTTGCTCTTGTCATTTCTAAAAGGGCGGAACCCGGATTTTTTATTTTGGGTGCCAAAACATGAAAAGAATTTGACCATTTTAAAAATATGAAATATAATGAAATTCAAAATTAAATTAGCATATGAAAATAATTTTGGAGTTGAGAACATAGAAGTTACTGCACCAACCTACCTCAATATATTTATTGTTGTAGTTTTACTCACAAATTGGATATTCATGGATTGAAGAGATTTATGTGATAAAGCCATAGAGGAGTTCAACAAGGGTGTTAAAGCATCGTGGCATTACGAAAGTAAGTAACAACTTTAGGATTAGGTATATTCTTTGTTGTGTAATTCTTCAATTCTATTCTAGTGGTTTCTTTAGAAGGTTATCAATAAACTTTTGTAGAGTTTTTTCCTATTGGGTTTCTCTTCATAACCATATCATTGCGCTGCTTTATTTAAGTGTGATATTGGTATTGTAATTTTTTTAACTAAATTCAATTTGACCAAGCATAATTGATTAACTAATCACTTGGATTAATTTGGTTAAAACTTACCCCAGCCAGTGTCTAAATATCTCACAAGCTTATTCAATTATCTTCGTTGAATTTTTTTTTTTTTACTTGCAGCTTGTTTGGTCCAAATTGTAGAACTTAGAAAATGAAATATAATATCAACAACTTACTCAATTGTCTTTGTGGATTTTTTTTTTTCTTTTGTCCAAAAAGTAGGACTTACTCAATTTTCTTTTGTCTAAATTGGATGAGAAAGAGATGCCTTACTCAATTTTCTTTTGTCCAAAATGGATGAGAAAGAGATGTGTAGGAGCATAGAAAAAGTCGTGGGTCATCATCAAATTATTGACTATAAATTACAACGAGATGCTTCCTATATATGTTTGTGGTCGAAAACACGTGACAGGCCAGACATCAGTGTGAGACATAAGATCAAATTTGATAGGTTTTTGGGTTATTTTGGTTATTTTGGTAATTTTATGTATTTTGGTCAATTTATAGGTTTTAAAATTCTAAATTTCAAATCCTCCTTTGTATAAATGGATCCAAACAAGAAATTTTAAAATCAATGGATTTTGAATCAAGGCATTTCAAATCTATTGATTTAATATCCAAATCCAAATTCAAATCCAAGTATCCAAACGCAACCTAGGAGAAATTGTTTTTAAAGTGAATATGTAAAGTTTGACTTATATGAGTTTAGAAATAATGTCACATGAACTCACTCTTAACACCAAATTGAAAACTCCTCCGTATTCTTGTTCTTATGTGTATCTTCCATCGCTGCACGATTGACGTCGATCATATATGTCGCACCTGCACTCGCTGCTGCTGCCCCGTGCATGGCATGCATGGTTGTTCCCACGTCCACGTCACTAGCTCTAGGCTGGGTGATTACATTAATTGTACTTGAAACTAGGCATTTTAATTTCCCTCTTCTACTCAACTTCTAGGCCCAGCCATAGGCAAGGCACTTTTTTGGCTCACTTCTAAACTAATACCAGGACTGGAGGCCTTAAACTGATTAGGAAATTAAATCAAGCAACCAGTATATATGGAAGTTCTATAGGCTGACCGAAAGAGATTTTCATTCTATGATCCCACAATCTCCCATTGGAAAGTGGGGGTGGTTTCTTTTGGACAATAAGATTACTAGTAAGAGTATGTGTTAGTGTAGGTAATCTTATAAAAAAAATCACATACTTTGTAAATCTTGATTTCCTATGCCTTGAAGAAGAAAATCTTACGTTTCACAAATTTTGTCTTATTATTATCTAAATTTCACAACAATACATGAAAATCTAGCACTGAGAATGGATTTTATCAAGTGCAGGGCTATATGGATCCATCCAGAATATTACACTACCCATCGGTTGACTGAGAAAAAGTGATGTATATAGTTTTGGAGTGCTAATGTTGGAGCTGATAACTTCAAGAAAGCCAATCATGGAGCAAGAGGCAATGGATAAGACAAAGGATTTATACAACCTTCATGAATTTCTTGACCCAGTCATTGGTTTTGGACCAACCCTGAAAGGTTTAGAAACGAACGTTTGTGGATCTGGCAATGAGGTGTGTGAAAGAAGCAGGATCTGAGAGGCCTATGATGGTTGAGGTGATTAAAGAGATTGAATACATTATGGTGCTTGCTGTTTTAAATCCCGATGCTAATGCTGCATCCACTTCTGAAAGTTATGTGACAAGTAGCTAGGGGGAGTTTCCATGCACTATGCTTACCGTAACGAGGCCTTTGATTATAGTGGAGCACTATCTCCAGCTCCTAAGATAGAGCCCCATTGACTATAATTTTACACTGGTCCTCTTGCGCCATAATATTCAACAAAATGCATTGATACCACTTTAAATTTTGAAAGCTCAGTTTGACTATCAAATGCTAAGAAGAATTCCACAAGAGGTCTGTCATGGGTCATATCTGTCATTTATTGATGACTTTGTCCGATATCTATCATTTTTTAATGACTTTGTCCAATATCTGTCATTTATTGATGACTTTGTCCAAAACTGTAAGAACTCAGACATTTATTGATTTATTTATGTTAGTTTTGTCTATTCTTAATTTCTAAAGAAAAAAAAATAAAAATAAAAAGTTATGTAATAAATTTCAATTGAACTGCCTCGTATAATGTGTAAATTTGTAGACAATAATATTATGTTGTCATTAACCCTTTATGTGGCAGATATTTATTTGATAATATGTATTGAAAAAATATATGTTCACACTATCTATGCTTTATATCACTTAAATGTAGATATTATTGTGTCCATACATTTAAATATACTCACAAATAATGGATACTATTGTCTACATTTTAAATGGTGTGAAATGGTGGTGTGCCAATCAATGCTCATCTGTATTCAATGCTCATCTGTATCTGTCCATTCAAGGTGTTTGATATTCTTTCCCTATCAATTAAAACTAAGCAGCATATGATCATGATTGGTGAATTGTCTGCATTGTAATTTATGTGAGCAAAGAAGTTCCCTGGCAACTTCTTATATATACTCATGTAGTATTATTGGTTAATACATCAGAAACAGTTGGTTAGAAATTTGAACAAAGTTTACTAGTTATTGAGTTTTGTTGAACTATAGTAATGGTTCAAAGAAGTCAGATGTTCGTTCTGCTTGTTTTCATCCAACTTTCAGCTATAGCAGCAGGCCAGAAAGAAAATTACGACTGTAAGTTCAGTTCATTTCTATGTCTTGTTAGTTCATTTGTGTGTCAATGTTATGTTATTAGTTTGGTTGGAATATGAACGGCAATATTTTTTTTTTTTTTTTTTTTTTTATTGAAAACTTGCTCTAGGCTTCAGTCAAAGGTAAAATAGGCCTTACATCAGACAAAAGGGAACTAAACAAAAAAGAGGGAGCTTCCTTGAGCCGGTAGTAGCATGAAGGAAGCTCCAATGCATGCCTAGCTAAAGTGTGACCTTCAATAGTAATTTCCCCTTCTAGGAACAATTAAAAGAGTAGTATATATGCTTCATATATATTCATGTCTGACTAAATCTATAATATGGCCAAGTCTGGAGGGTTCCTTCTTCAGAGCTTCAATATATAATTAAGGTTCTTTGAAATTGAGTCCCCTTCCACTTCCATTATTACATGGATCAAAAGGGCAGCAAGAAGCAACAAAGTAGCCAATAGAGTAGAGTAAATAGCCCAACTCCCTCTAAAAACTCATTTAAAGCCAGGATAATTAGGCGATTGGAGATGGGCTGGTCAACACCCGATGTGAGTCAGGAATTACTCATTAGAGGTGTGCCTCTGATGGAAAGCATCATTTTATGGGCCTCACTAGGGCTTGGTTAAGCTCTGCTAGCACAAGGCTACCAACTGCCAAGTCCCAGTGGGTACAAACAAACAAACAAATCATATGGTTAGTTATTTATTTGGCGGTACTATCATATGAAAATATACTTATGTAACTGACAAGAGTTTGACCAATAAGTAACATTCATTTTGCTATCAAATCATGTGGTCAGATGTTGCTCTAGCTTCTCTCAAGGATATATGGCAAAATACACCTCCCAATTGGGTGGGTACAGATCCTTGTGGCAATCAATGGGAAGGAATTGGGTGCAATAATTCACGTGTCACCTCCATGTAAGCTTTCTACTTCTTCATGCATGCCACCTTGCCATTTTTAATTAAATTTTGATATATATAATTAATATATGCTCTCTTCTTTTCAGAACCTTATCAAGCATCGGTTTGACAGGCTCTCTGTCTGCAGATTTGGATTTGTTATCTGAATTAAAGGCTCTGTACGTTTTCTATTTTTTTATTTATTTTTTATTTGGTAGTAACTAACTTATGTAATGCATTCCAATCCTTACTAGCTAAGCTTCTTCATTCATATAGGGATCTTTCTTACAACAAAGGCCTCACGGGACCACTCCCACGAACAATTGGGAGTTTGAACAAACTATCCAACTTGTAACAATAATTAATGTTCATTCTTAATTATTCATAGTCTTCACTGTAACTCTAATTTACACTATTGGCTTTCTTATTTTGCATCTCAGAATCCTAGTTGGTTGCAGCTTCTCAGGTCCTATTCCTGACAACATAGGATCTCTACACCAGCTAGCCTATCTGTAAGGATTTTTACTTTGTATTACTTTGTAATTTTTTTAAGTTATTCTAATCTTTTGATATGAATCAAATTCCTATCTTCCATTCCATATAATAAATGACAACTTTAGCCGAAGAATCTGCAAGAATAATGATTAAATTCATCTTTCCAAAAAAACTTAAACTTTTGGGACAACTGGTAATTTATCATGATATCAAAGCAGGAGATTTCTGAGTTCGATCACTGTCTCCACTCCACGACGAATGAAAATTTTTTATTCTACTTTTTATGTTCCACTTTATACTCCACCAATCATAACTCACCACATGTTTTTTTCCTTTCCTTGGAAAAAAATCTAAAATGGCTAATTTTATTGGTGGAGATTAGAACATAAAATGGAAAATACCGTATCTAATAGATAACATTAATGGTACAATCATATTATGGTAACACATGGCTAATTTTGATTGGTGTACTAACATCACATATGAGTATAAAGTGGAGTGGGTACATACCCACAAAAAGAGTGTGGGTATTGTAAAGACCCTAAAAAGGGATAGAAGATTTTCATTCCTCTACGACCCATGTCTCCACTTTATCTCCCACTAAAAAAAATTAAAAATCCCACGTGTTGGGCCCCATTCATTAAGGGGGAATCTGAGCCCACACGTGAAGGGGAAGTATTAGGATAATACTCTTTCCTAAAAGCTTAAGCTCTTGGAACAACTGGTAATTTATCAGAGTCTACTAGTAAGTCCTAAAAATCTACCATATTTGTCTCTAATCTTTGTTTGTATAGATATGTACACATATAAGTCACTATGAGTTTCTATATTTAGTGCAGTAAAGTCACAGGGCTAACATGCAGTGAATTCTGAAACACTTCATTGCTTTCAACTGCAGATCTCTGAATTCTAATCATCTCAGTGGACACATCCCGCCTTCCATTGGTAATCTATCCAATCTTCTTTGGCTCGATCTAACTGACAACCAGCTTGATGGACCCATCCCAGTCTCTAAGGGGAGCACACCTGGTCTTGATATGCTATTTAACTGCAGGCATTTGTATGTCAACTCAACTCTCTTTGTGATTTGAGCTTATTTATTATTTTCATCCTATGACTATTTTATCCAAATATAACGACCATCTGAGATTCTGTCTCTAATCTACAGTCATCTTGGAAAGAATAATCTTTCAGGAACGATCCCACCTCAGCTTTTTCAGCTCAAAAATGACTCTGATACATGTGTAAGATTATTTATACATCTACTATCTGGAATTTCTTGGTATAGTTTGAGTTACAAGAGAAGATCTATGCGCTATTCGGTTAACTCAATATGAGACTGGTGGAGAAAATACATAGAAAGCTTTAATAATGTTATATTGCATATGTATATAGGAATTATATATCTAATAGCCCCTCTTAACTTAGATTCTTTTTCTGTTTCATTTTTAATCATTAATAGCTTGTTTAGCAGGTTAAATCCTTCTTCTTCTTTTAAAAAAAATAAAATAAATAAAAATTAGTGAATAGGTATTGCCTCTGAAAATTGCATCTTGATATATTGTGGTTATGTTGAGCTTTCTTAATTGGAATTTGTTCCTTATGGGTATCCCGGTAGTAATAGGAAACAGTGGTACTTTATACATTTATCCTTCTGGCAGGATTTTCAATGGAAACCAACTAACAGGCAGCATTCCTTCCACCCTAGGACTTGTGCAATCCTTGCAGGTCCTGTGAGTATCAGTCACACACTCCTGAAAATTCACCAGAGATTTCTTTTAAGTTATTGTTGTTGAATATTTGTTCTTGGCTGTAGGCGCCTTGATGGGAATGCGCTTAGTGGGCCTGTGCCTTCAAACTTCAACAATCTTACAAGTCTTACCCAGATGTAAGAAGGAAAAAAGAGACATGCCAAATGAAGCTTTATACTTGCTTAAGAAAAGTTGTTGTGACCTGGTGTGTCAACTTCATAAGGTAGGCTTTTGATGATATGTTTTTCAGGTACTTGTCCAACAATCAGCTGACTGGCCCTGTGCCCAACCTTACTGGCATGAACCTCCTCAGCTACGTGTAAGTAATAATGACATTACTAACATATAAATTTCAATGTTAGTGAGGGCTTAGGTCAATCATTTTTTAGACTCAATCACAAAAATGATCATTTAACCCTTTACCTTCCTCCAA
This sequence comes from Fagus sylvatica, assembly GCA_907173295.1. Lineage (NCBI taxonomy): Eukaryota > Viridiplantae > Streptophyta > Magnoliopsida > Fagales > Fagaceae > Fagus > Fagus sylvatica. The sequence goes on along the minus strand of OU015763.1, from coordinate 2,842,631 downwards.
ATCAGATGCTCAGTCGTCTAACAATATCCAGTTCTCTTGCCTTTGAGTTTCATTTGTTGACTGAAATATGTTCTGCAGGGATATCAGCAATAATACTTTTGATGCATCAGATGCTCCTTCATGGTTCTCAACCTTACAGTCATTGACAACACTGTATTCTCTCTCTCTCTCTCTCTCTCTCTCTCTCTCTCTCTCAATGTGTGTGTCTCTGTTCAAACATGCTGTGCATGTGAACCTTACCTTTGGTATTTATTTTTATTTTTATTTCAGGTTATGAGTAGAAATGTGCTTTTCTTTTTTATGCAAGACAAATAGACTTAGGGGATTTTATTTGGGAAACAAAATAAGAACAAAATATAGGGATAGGACTCACAACTTATTTGCTTAAATAAGACTCTCCCAACTTACATCATAGAAGGAAAGGAAATAAAATTTTAACCTAACAAAGAAAGGAAATAATTTGTAATCTATTACATTAGATGTGAAAATAAAAAAGAATAAAATCCTAAAAAGTCTCAGCATCAATCACAATCAATCAAGTCCAATAGAATCATTCATCATAAATAGATGATTTTTGGTGTCTGCACCAATTCTCTCAGGGTAGGAGAAACTTGATCCACCAAGTGTATCTCATGGTGGTACTAAATGGGCAAGGAAGGGAATTTTTTTTTTTTGTGGGTAAAAGGGAATGCAGTGATGTATTGGTGGTCTCATTGTTGTGGTTGTTGCAGTTTTAGGATTTGGATCCGAAATTTGAGGCAATTGGATTAGAGGTAAAGTCTTTTGTGGAGGTTGATTCGGTACGGGTGTGTTGGCTATTGGTTTCAGACAGTGGCTATAACAGATCAAAGTTTGATCTAGTATCAAAACTGATGCAGGACAAATAGACTCTACGAGTAAGATTTAATTTGGGAAACAAAATAAGAAAAAAATTAAGGGATAGGACCTAGGAATCAGCACCTAAGGTTGGCTTTAAGCCAACATCAAGCAGATAAAATAGAAAAATATATAGAACCTAGGCATCGACACCAAGCATGATAGGAACCCAAGAATCGGCACCTAGGTTTCCTTAGAATCAAGCACCAAGCACTAGAAGAAAATCTCCATACTGCTTACAATACTGTGTGTTAGGGTATTTAAATAAGACTCCTAAATTACATCATAGAAGGAAAAGAAAATAATTTTCTAACCTAACAAAGAAAATAATAATTTGTATTATCTTATATTAAATGCGGAAATAAAAGAGAATAATGTTGGAAAGTGCCTCAAATTCCTATTATGACTTGGCAAACTAATTGGGTTTTCTTGTTGAAAAGGGAAAAATTAATTTAGTTATTTTTTGGTTTCTTTGGTATGAAAGAAAAACAATTCTTTGGTATGGAAGGAAAGACTATTCTTTGGTATGTAAGAAAACTTAAAAAGTATTATCATCAAAGTCGATCAATCAAATCCAACAATCAATCATCATTAATAATTAATTTTTTGTGTCTATTTGGCAGCAATAAGCTAGCTTTTTGCTTTTTGCTTATTTTCCACCGTTTATCTCAGTTTTTAGCAAATAAACTAGTTGCTTTTTTTCTTTTTTTTTCTTTTTTAACTTTTTTGAAAATAAGCTATTTTTAAATTTTTTGTCTCAGCTTTCGGTAAATATGCTACTAAAATAGGTTGACACCAAACCGACACTTGGTTTCTGCACCACTTTTTTCTTTTTCTTTTTGGAATCAGGTAGTATTCAGTACTGATGTGAAACCTTTCAAACCTTGCATGGCAGAATAATGGAAAACACACAACTTCAAGGACAAATTCCAATTGCCCTTTTCAGCCTAACCCAATTGCAGACTGTGTGAGTATCAGCTTGTCCCAAGTAGCATTACACTCATTGCAAAGGATGTTGAGAAATCCAAATTGAACAAATTAGTAATTCCTTTGTATGAACATAAAGGAGAGTAGTTACATATCTTGATATCATAAAAATGTTGACTATAAGTTGATTGTTCTGACATGTTGTAACAGGGTACTAAGGAAAAACCAGCTCAATGGCTCCTTGGTTATTAGCACCACCCATAGCAAACAACTCAAACTCATCGATTTACAGTACAATGTTATTTCTCAATTAGATGTAAAGGAAGAATACAATGTTACAATGATGTAAGAGGGCAATTTCAAATTTACAGTATTAAGGACTGGCTAGTATTTTGGAAGTTAAATTTCCAGGAAAATGTACTCATTGATTTTTAGCCTATAATAATTATGTCTCATCACTGTGGTAACAATGTATTATCTTCTACAGACTGGTGGGCAACCCATTCTGTACGGAGATAGGAGCACCACAGAGTTACTGCAGAATTTCCCAAACCAATCTCTCATATTCGACACAACAAAATAAATGCATGGCTGTTCCCTGCAGTTCAGATCAGATTTCAAGCCCCAACTGTCGTTGTGCATATCCATACACAGGAACCCTCCACTTCCAAACTCTGTCCTTCTCAGACTTGGAGAACAAAAGTAAATACATCATACTTGAGGAATCTCTCATGCTATCTTTCCATTCCCATCAACTTCCTGTGGATTCAGTCTCTCTGACTTTGGATAATCCCATTAAGGCTTCATCTGAGTACCTTGAAGTGAAGCTAAAAGTCTTTCCTTATGGCCAACTTAGTTTCAATCGAACAGGAATTTCTAGTATTGGGTTCATGCTTAGCAACCAGACTTTCAAGCCACCACCAATGTATTTTGGACCTTTCTATTTTCTCGGTGATGAGTATGAGAAATACGCAGGTAATTCTGTGTTTACATAATAATAATTTCGGTGTTTTGTGTATCTATCTTGATGCATCTCTCTTGATGCCCGCAGAATCACATAAGTCATCAAGCATTAGTATTATAATTGAAGTTGCAGTTGGTGGTTCCATCCTACTACTGGTATTACTCCTTGCAGGGGTTTATGCTTTCCACTCAAAGAAAAGAGCAGAGAGAGCAATAAAACGTACCAAACCTTTTGGTGAGTTGAGTTTTTGTATAGATTTAGCTAATCAAATGGGATATGTAGAGTTATTTATCTAATTCATGTCATGTCATATAAAGCAGCACAATGGGACCTGAGCGGAAGAAGTGGTAGTGCTCCTGAGGTAAAAGGCGTGAGATGCTTTTCCCTTAAAGAGCTTGAGAAATACACCAATCATTTCTCAGAAGCAAATGTGATTGGATCTGGCGGTTATGGGAAGGTTCAGTTTTGATTGTCCCTCACTCTCAGCAGTGTATTATATAAAATATGTGCTAAGGTGAGTGACTGATTGATTAAGCCTTAAACTTTTTTCTCAAATCTCTCTCCCTTAACTCTTCTTTCCTCTCCTTTAACCAAAATATCTCATATTTTACAACTTAACCAGGCATCATAGCGTACTAATCCAACCCTAGAAGCCATTAAAAGCAATCTAGAAATAATTGTCAGATAACAAAGGATGTTGGCATTAGCATTTATCCAATGACATCAGTATGACATCATGTTGACATTAGCGTCGTGTTAGAATAATGGTTAAATGATTAAATTCACCATTTCCTAACAGTTTAAACTTTTAGCACAATTGGATTTATCATGTCGGTACAGACACCTAGGTAATGCAACCAAATGATTTGGTTTGTTGCAAGACTAGAACTTGTTGACTATTGGGTGATTTGTGGGATTTCTTTTATGGTTTGGTTGAATCTGAATTGGTTGATTGATTGTTGATTCCTTGATTTTAGGTCAATTGTATTTGATATGACTGAATAAAAATTTACATTCATGGCTAAGGGAAATCTAACACTACTTAAGGATGGTATGTCTAAATCAAATTACTTCGAAAAAAATTGAATGGTCTAAATAATCTAATGTGCACATGCTGTGAAGATCCTTTTTTGGTGGACAACGAAAATTGAAATATTTGACTGATAACCCTCAGAATATGGGAGATTCAACTTATGAGATTTGGATGAGAGATTCAACCCTCATATCCTGGCTAGCTAGTGAGACCTTACCCACACCTCCTTCTACTTATCCATCTAGGCATGCAACTTCTAGTTCTGGTTTTTATGATACACTTAGTACTCAGCTTAGCGAGCTCCTTTCTTCCGTTGTTACATTAGCTGACTCGGGTAATGTAGAATGTGTGACCTATTCCTCTCCATCCAGGGTCATTGACTCCAGGGCTAACAAACATATATCCTCTTCTCTAATTTGCATCCTATTGAAACACCATATTGCTTTAGCTAATGGTTCTTCTTGGCCTGTCCTTGGGAAATGTGTTCTTCATATTGATGTTCCTACTCTTATGTAGATGTTCTATGATAATCAAGTTGCTATCTTCATTGCTAACAATCTTATTCCATAAGCATACCAAACATATTGAGGTTGATTGTCACTTTATTCAGGATTTGTTGCTAATTTTCCAAACTATTGTTGGCACTGAACAGTCACCAAAAGTCTTGTTTGTCAACATTTTTACAGGTTTATCAAGGTACTCTTCCTACTGGGCAACTGATTGCCATTAAACAGGATAAAAAAGGATCTACGCAGGGAGAGCTTGAGTTCAAAACTGAGATTGAACTTTTATCAAGGGTCCATCATAAGAATCTTGTCAGCCTTTTGGGGTTCTGCTTCGAGAAAGGTGAACAAATTCTGGTGTATGAGTATGTTACAAATGGTAGTCTAAAGGATAGTCTTTCAGGTACTTCCATCCATTTTCCTCCTCCTTTCAATAAGAATTCTAGCATCTGTTGAGACTTCAATTACTCACTTAATTGATAATCACATGGAATTCTTTGATACACTAGCATTTGTATTATTTACCATTCAGCCGATAATGTTAGGCCATATACCAGTATGACCTCATCCAAAGATGACATGAGAGGAATTATATAACTTGGCAAATACTGCGATTTGTCTTTATCCTGACCCTGATCACTTCCCCTATAGAATAAAATGAATTCTAGTTAGACAATCCTGATAGAATTGCACTTCCCAGCCAATATCAGGGTTTAACTGTTTAAGTGTAACTCATTGTCCAGTTGCAAAATTGACATGCAGACAATTTAGCTTGACATGCACAAATGAAGTAGTTATCAGATTCTCATTCCTGTTATCCTGTATCCATACATAATGAACCGCCCTAGAAGCTTGAACAATGGTTTTGAAGTCAAGAGACAGATTCCTAATTCTATTTTTTTTTCTTAGTTGACAACTTACATATTATGTATGCAGGGAAAGTCAGGAATCAGGTTGGATTGGATGAGGAGACTTAGAGTGGCCCTTGGTGCAGCCAGAGGTCTGGCTTATCTTCATGAATTTGCCGGACCCACCCATTATACATAGGGACATAAAATCAAACAACATCCTACTGGATGAGTCATTAAATGCTAAAGTTGCTGATTTTGGACTCTCCAAGCCAATAGCTGACAGTGAAAGCAATGTAATGACTCAAGTTAAAGGGACAATGGTCAGTTCAGAATCTTTTAACCTCCTTTTTTTTTATGAATACTTTTGTTATGTTATTTAATAAATAATATATCCAGGTATCTGCTCTAATGTAATAACAAGATAAATATGATTAATGGAACATTTTGTAGAATTTTCAGGTAGTAGCAAGAGAAAATGGTTAATTGAACATTTTTGAAGAAATTTCAGGAATTATCAAGTTTAGTTTTCTGAAATTCCTTGGTGGAGCTTCTGGAAATGTTTCAAGGAATAGAGTAGATAAATGTGAAGATTGCTACCCATTTTTCCCTCTTCTACTGAAGTTCTAGGCCCAGCCATAGGCAAGGACACTTTTTTGGCTCACACACACTTCTACTAGTATCAGGAGGCCTTAAAACTGATTAGGAATAACAAAGCAACCACTATGGAAGTTTTATAGGCTGAGCAGGCATTTCCTGCTGCCTGCTATTACTGCCAGGACCACCATATAATTGGAGGGAAAGAGATTTTCATACTATGATCCCACAATCTCCCATTGCAAGAGTGGGGGTGGTTTCTTTTGGACAATAAGATTACTGGTAAGAGTATGTGTTAGTGTAGGTAATCTTATAAAAAATTACATACTTTGTAAATCTTGATTTCCAATGACTTGAAGAAGAAAATCTTAAGTTTCACAAATTTTGTCTTATTATTATCTAAATTTCACGACAATACATGAAAATCTAGCACTGAGAGAATGGATTTTATCAACTGCAGGGCTATATGGATCCAGAATATTACACGACCCTTCGGTTGACTGAGAAAAGTGATGTATATAGTTTTGGAGTGCTAATGTTGGAGCTGATAACTTCAAGAAAGCCAATAGATCAAGGGAAATATATTGTGAAAGAGGTGCAGGAGGCAATGGATAAGACAAAGGATTTATACAACCTTCATGAATTTCTTGACCCAGCCATTGGTTTAGGACCAACCCTGAAAGGTTTAGAAAAGTTTATGGATCTGGCAATGAGGTGTGTGAAAGAATCAGGATCTGAGAGGCCTGTGATGGTTGAGGTGGTTAAAGAGCTTGAATACATTATGGAGCTTGCTGGTTTAAATCCCGATGCTAGTGCTGCATCCACTTCTGAAAGTTATGTAACAAGTAAGGGGAGTTTCCACTATGCTTACCTTAAAGAGGCCTTTGATTATAGTGGAGCACTATCTCCAGCTCCTAAGATAGAGCCACATTGACTATCATTTTACATTTTAGAATGTTGAACTTGGTGGCAGTTGGCTGGTTCTTTGTATTGCCGTTACTTTGTGTAGAAGATCCAGTCGGTTTCAAAATATTTTGAATTCCATGCCAGGCTAGTCATCTTATACTGCACTTTTGATTTCTATGCTATGTATGCAATTCTTAATTGGCCTTTTTTTTTTGTTATATAGTGGATTGAATCTTTGAAGATTATGTACTGAAACTATTGCTTTGTCGTTTGCTCACTAACATGGCTGCTTACGTGATTGAACCTTGTAATATCATGGTTGTGGTTGACTTTCCTTGAAACCTGTTCATCTTTCTTCTACATCTGTATCCATGCTTCATCACATCTCTGCATAATTTACAAGATCAAGAAAATAGGCGGCAAATTGCAACCTCAGTCGTATCAATTATGAAGTACTATGGTGTTTATTTATATTTCTCACCTCTTAAAGTAAGACTTTAAATCTATTTAGATTTTTCACTTGCCAAAACCAGTCAAGATTCTCAAACTAAACATTATTATCATACAAAATGCGTTGATGTAGCAAATACATTACACATGAACCTTAGGGGCAGGCTCAGTTCATTGGTTTCTCCAACAGAGCTGAAAAGTACCACTCATTCTTATGAACTCCACGATCAAGCTTCCTACCAGAATTCCATCTCAGTTTCTTGAATCCAATACGATCCAACATTGGAGAGTAAGTGTTGTTGAGTTGTGACCCCAGGCAGAAGAAGTGGTCGAGCCAGAATAGTCCCCCTGGCCTCAACACCCTGTATATGTCATAGAGTGTGAACTCAAGCATGGCATCCGGAATCCAGTTGCTTAGAATATGCATCGAATGAACAATATCCAGTGTGTTCTCAAAAAAAGGAAGCCTTTGGGAGACACTAACATGGATTGAGATCAATCCTCGTGAGGCAATGAAGCTGTTGAATGGACCATCCAAATTCATTGTGCTAGTGATGATTGTGACATTCCGTTCCCTCATTCTGGCAGCAAATGTGGCAGTCCCTCCTCCTAAGTCAAGTCCTATACGGATTGTCCCATGAGGTTTAGTGTTGAGAACATAATCAATCCCATAATCAAGCCCTCCATTGTCAAAGAGCCACCGACTCTTCTCTCTGCCCTGCAAGTCAAAGCAATCTTTGCAGTATAAGTGTCCTGGTGCATTCTTCCGCTCAATGAGGCACTGGTAACTTTTATAAGTGTAGGGATCCCAAATGATGCTGGTGTCGGGCGGGGTTGCCCAGAGGCTATCCGGATATGGTGTTGGCTCTGCATAATTGGCAGGGGACTTGGAATGGCATCTCCGGCGTGGAAGTGGTTCACACCCTTTAAGCATGAGCCTTTGTGTGAAAGCATCATCTACTGGACACTGCCTTCCAATGTCATATGTCATATATTGCCCCAACTCCTCTTGAAACTTAAAGCAGCCTGCTCCAACTGGCAAGTAAACCTCATCAGCCTGCTCCACTGAATACCCCGGTGGGAGCTTGTGAGGGCCAATTGCGAGCATAAGCTCATCAGGTACCTCAATGCTTGAATCAATATTATAACCAAGCTTCATGAAATCATGTGCTTGATTAGTAGGAGACGACTCGTCATCATGTTGGCGTGTAAGCTCGATGAGTAGGGCCTGGAGGAGTAAGTTAGTGGAAGTGAGTTTTTGGTGCAGCTCAGCAATTAGGGAGTGACTGGCAGCAAGCTGGGCTTTGGTGGAGTTAAGCTCATGCAAGAGAGAGGTGGATGAGACCCAAAGAGGGAGACGGTTGAAGTAAAAAGGAGCAGTGAAGATGTATATGGCGAGGAGATTGGTGATTATAACAAACAGAAGCATCTTGAGCTTGTACTTTTTTTCACGGTTATGTTGTTGATGTGCCTGCTTTATTAGGTACTCTTCATCAGCTGCACTTCCCATCTTCCTTTCTCTCTCTCGGAACTCAAAGCTCTTTGAGTTGAGTTCAGAGAATATATAAAAAGGTTTTCTTGGGAGTCACTGTGACAAGAGAGAGTGTAAGAAGAGCAGTGAGGGAATAGGATTATGAAGCGCATGTTTTCACGTTCTTTATAGAGAGTGGAAGGCTTCGTTCATTGTGAAGCGCCGTTTTGGACGCTCGAGATTTTACTAGTAATTAACATGCAAAGTTGACAATCTCAATGTCAACTTGCACTCTCTCTGGATCTTGACTAACAGGATATTAATTATCTTGCCATGCCATCCTCATGTCAAATATTTAATTAAGAATGAGCATTAGATAATGCGGTTGCATATGGTTCTTTGGCTTCTTTAATTTTGTCATATTCATAAATTACAAGCAGGATGCTTCACTTCCAAAGGTATTGATTGAAAACAAAAGGGCTTGCAATATATTAATCAAACAAGTTGATTTCCCCTAAGAAAGATGCCACCTGAGAAAGATTGTATGGAATAAAATTAATGACAGCTTAATATTATAGTCTTTCCTCATGTAGTGGGAAATATCACAAAATGAGGGAAGGCTAATCAGATTTAGGGTATATTTCAAAAAGACTAGTTAAATCGTAATCGTTTATATAACCTAGTTCGATATAATAAACACCCGATGCAGAACTCAATATATACTCACACAACACACTTATCCAATTCAATCCATATAATATGTGTCTAGTTCAGGCCTTTCAAGACTTTACTTTAGTTTGATTTGTCAGAACCAAATCCTTCATACCTGCAGGAAGCTTTGGCAAAATTGAACTACAAGGCTTAGTTTTGCAGCTACGTACCTACTCTTAAAATTGGCGATCCAAGACTAGTAACTTGTTGAAAAATATTGTAGTGATTGTGGATTTGTGGGATTTAACATTTTGTTTGCTTGATATTTGTCTAATGCTTTGTTTTGAACACATTGGAGTCTGGAAAATAATTCTTCTCTAAGTGCAGGGAAGGAGATAGATATGGTAGCTAGGTTGGGGGCATAGTCGAGCCGACCAAACCTTTTAATCAAATCCTTTAAATCAAAGTTATATTTTAGGACAATTTTTATTAAAGTGCATAGTTGTCTCTTTCAAAATTTACCTATTTCTCATATATATGACCCCTAAATCTCAAATTGTGAAGGGATCCAGACCTGCGCTTTGATATCTCTACTCCGTTTTCTAGAGTAAGAACCTTCCAACCATCATTGGCATTTCCAGCTCTATTTGAGTCTGAAGCTGACAGTAACTCTTGTATGCAGCTCTCACTAGCAAAGCGCACGTACCTTCTCAGGGAGTCCTCGCTTATAGACCTTTGGAAACCCAAAAGAAAGTAATCATGAAAAGCCAGTTCATTAATGAGTAGAATAATAAAAGATGGATCAAATTAGAAGTTATGTTCACCAAGATCGGCTGCAAGGTGTTGGAGCTGGACTGCTCATTCTTGTGGCAACAACTGCTTCTAAGTTCTCTTTTCACATTAAGGAAATGAGCAAAATGGAGAAGGATATATAGAAGAGAGAGGGAGAGAGAAAGAGAGAGAGACTATAGGTTGAAGATTGGTTTGAGAGGGAAGCTGAGAAGTGTAATATAACACGAAGTGGGCCAAGAAGATTGACGCACATGCAATGCCAGAACAAGTTCCATGATTAGAACTGCAACTCTCTCTACCTCTCTCTAAATAAAAGATAGATTCTTCCTTGCCAAAAAGGTGTAAGAGCAAGGGTGGGAAAGATGATGCACATGTAGTGTTGGTTGCTTTTAAAAAAACAGTACATAAAGAGAGATGAAGAAAAGACTAAAAACTAAAGCCAAAATAGAAAGAAGTTTAAACTCCCTTTTATCTTTATTCTGCAAAAAATAAAAAAGTCACTCTATGACTATGTTTATCTAACTTGGCTTGGACCGCTTGGTTATGGGCGACTCGGACCCTACTTAAAAACTATTCTGAGGCCCCCAATCACATGCCCCAGAAAAAGCCTGAATACAATTGCCACACAAAGCAAAGCATCAAAGATAAATAAAGCTGGTCCCAATTCAACTGCTTTGGCACAGTCCTTTTGTAATGGTAGCTACAGTACGAACCCCATTTTCATTTCATGCTTTTGATAAAAATGTGTATTATTTTGAACCTATAATTTAATATCATGAAAAATAATAAGTCAATATTCGGGTCTGCAACTGAATCACAGGTATTGGACCAATTCTGTCATCTTCATATGCTTGCAGAATATGGTGCAGTAAAAGACACATAAGATTGCTGATCTCTTGTAATTAAAGGTTACAAAAGTTGTAATAAAGTTATATGATTATATAGTAATGCATTACTGTAAGAACATGATTTTCTGATCAATCAAAGTTACTTTTAGAAATGAAAGAGAAAAAGGGATGATAAAAGGAAGTGATTAGATCACTAATAAAAGCAACACTTTATTGCATTCATCATTACTGCCAACTAATATATAAAGCACGAAACAATGAAAATGTCACACTGTATAGCATTTAAAATAGAAACCAAAAAAAAAAAAAAATAAAACAAATAAAAAAAATAAAAAAGAATGTAGAAAGAAAAGCCTAAGATTGTGGCATTTTCTGGCACAGGAAGCACAGGAAGCCTTTAGTTTCGAGGCTCTCCACTGTATCCCGGAGAGCATCTTTCAACCGGTGTGAAAACCAGACCCAGATCGATTAATCTCTTTGCCGCATGCTGTCAGTCCTGGCTGAGTTTCCCCATTAAACCTGTATGAAATTCAAGTTGTAAACTTACATCATATAGAATAAGATAAAAGTAAAAAATAAAAATAAATAATTGATTAGACAAAAATGATATTTTTCTAGGTCTGAGAAGGATTGAAAAGTACAAAAGGATGGCAGTACCAAGGATAACTTCCGATTTTGTTTTATTAGATATTTTATACCTTGGTTCACATAAAAACAGAACACCAGGTTGTCCTGTTTCCTTGTGACATACATTGCCAACTAACCCTGCTCCCACTTACCAAGAGAAAGAAAAGACCTTGCTTATTCTCAAGAAAAATTTATAACAAAGCTGATGTGATAAAGTATTTTCTTTGAGAGTAATGAAGGCCTTCCATTCAGAAAATGTGGAGATACAACGATGATACAAATTATCATGTAATGTAGGTTTAATAGTGTCATGATACGATTACTTCATTTTTTGGACCTCTTGGAAAGTCCCATGGAAAGCAAAGATTAATAATCATTCCTATTTATGCATACCATCTTCAAAATTCATAAAATTTTGATTATCTACTACCACTAGAAACCCATACAGAAATTCATAATCACGAGTTGCTCCACTGATTAAAAGAGAAAACAGACAACATCAGCTTTTAGAGGTGCTAGTTTTCATGGTTTTGGGTCACCAACTCAATCATTTCATAAGAATTATAATGCTTTGCTGTATATATCTTTCTATAACAGCTCTAGCACATTTACTAATAGAAGAACAACCCATTTTCAATCACTGTGAGTTACCATTTTATCTCTATATATGAAATATCTCCATGATAGATAAAAAGCTTTAGTGGTATGTCAGTGAGCATATGATTCAGAGTTTCAACAAGGCCATTGGAGGAGAAATAATTTGATAGTGACCAGACCAAAACTAGGATTTGGAAACTTAACTAAATCATGTCCACTCTCTGTTCGGCCATAACAGAAGTGTTCCATCTTATTCGGTCATATCCAAACTATATACCTTCTTGGTCCCATAGATCGGAATATGATTTGGCTGATGCCGAATCCTTTTATCCCCTCTATGTTTTCGTCTAGTCCACGTTTAACTATCATTTTATCAATAATGTCCAGTCCAATTCGGAAATAATAATCCTTTTCTCATTCTCGGAGCTCAGCCAGTACTTAATCATATCGTCTACGTTGTTCGGTCGAGCACAGTGTTTTGTTAGGTTACTATTCGGATCATTCTAAAACGAGTTAGGGATAATCTGAAACCTAGCATTTAATGCCTGGAATACCTGTGTCAGACATCGTTGAATATATCACCTGAATTAAGACTCTGGATATTTAGTATTGAGCTGACACCCACTTGGTCTTCAATAAATGCCCCAAAATATCTAAACAAAGGGTATTGAACACGTTTAGGCTAAAAACCCTGAATTAGCTGTAATGAGGAATGATGATCCTGCATTAATGAACTGACAGAACCCACGTTTGGAGAGGAAATATACTGAATCAGAGAGTCAAAATATCTCTGATCTCTGACGAAATTAAGATTATTGGGAAGGAAAACTGGTAAATATCCTGGAATATCTCCAGAATTGAGGCGGGTATAAATAGAAGAAGGATCAGTGTTTTAAGGTACGTGCTCTCATATACTGAATTAAGATAGCTCTGTTTGGTGATGCTTCTTAATTACCTTTTATCCATCCACTGACTAAGGCATCAGAGAGCTATAGGCCAACCCCCACTGGGTTGACCAAGGCTTTAACGATTTGTTCTTGCTGTATTGTTATTACCTATTGCAGGACACAGGGAATCTGTTCGGACCAACCTCAATAGCGTTCTAATTCAATCTTCTGGTCAGATCTTCCGTTCGTCCCATTTTAAGTTCCTCCAGCCATATATATGTTGGGAATAAAACCTTATTCCTAAAACCTGTGGGATGCGGAAATAAATAACAAGCATAATCACACACTAGAACATAAAGATTTACGTGGAAAAAGCCCTTTCTACTTGAAGGGAAAAAACCACGGGACAAACTCCGAATAAATACACTATTATAATACGCAATTACAATAGTTCTTCTCAAGTTAATGCCTAACTTGAGGTACTCGCCAAATACAATAATATCTCTCTAGGAATTAACATTCAACAAACTCTCTAGAGGAAACCCCAAATATATCTGTGATACTTCTCTGCATTAATACAAGCGTCACAAATTCTCCTTGATTTGTGCGCTAACCCATAAACCTCAGAGAATACCCAAAACCTTTCTCTTCTCCCCGCAGAGAGGAATCCTAGGCCAAAGCCTTCTTCAAGCTACACTCTTCACATGTAGTGCTCTTTCGCTTCTCTCTATAGGGGAGGAACCTTGGGCCAAAGCCTCCTTCAAGCTACACTCTTCTCATAGTGCTCTTTCTTCTTCTCTCCTATAGGGGATGGCCCTCCTAGGGCCAAGCCTCCTTGCTAGCACTCTCTCTATATAACCCCCTAGTGCAAGCCTCCTTTCTTCTTCTCTCTATAGGGGGAACCCCCTAGGGCTCCAAGCCTCCTTGTAGCCGCACTCTCTCTCTATAGGGAGAGAGCCCCCTAGGGCACCCAAGCCCCAAATAGGTAACATAGTCTATTTTAAGACTTCACCCTATTCTCCACCACCAAATACTTGGTAACATAGTCTATTTATAAGACTTCAATTCTATTAGAATAGTGGGCAAAGAATTCGTTATTCTTTAATAAGGAATAGACTTTCTTTGCACACCAAGGAATAGTTGCACCTTTCACAACCAAGGACTTTCACACACCAAGGACTTACCTTTTCTTCCATACTAAGAAATAGTCTTTCCTTCCACACCAAGGACTTACCTTTTCTTCCATACTAAGGAATAGTCTTTCCTTTCACACCAAGGACTCACATTTTCTTCCACATCAAGGAAACAAAAAATCACCTAATAGTTTTCCCTTCTTCATTAAGGAAACTCAATTAGTTTTCCTAATCAATCATAGGAATTTGAGGCACTTTCCCAACAATCTCCACCTTGACTCAAATTCCATCAAGTAGTCTTCATCCTTCTGAAATAGCTCCACCTTAATCAAAGCAAACCTTGTTTGACTAAGATCATCATTTTTTTTTTCTTCATAGTCATACTTGTGTGCGCCTGTAGCAAACTTATACCAAACATATCTTCAATCTGCATCTTCCAATACCCAAAGTCTGTGCCATCAAACTTCTCAATTCCTGACGTCTTTCCGTCTTCATCGCTCGCTCCCACTCGAACCAAAGCTCTGATACCACTTGTTGGGAATAAAACCTTATTCCTAAAACCTGTGGGATGCGGAAATAAATAACAAGCACAATCACACACTAGAAACAAAGATTTAAACGTGGAAAAACCCTTTCTACTTGAAGGGAAAAAACCATGGGACAAACTCCGAATAAATACAAACTATTATAATACACAATTACAATAGTTCTTCTCAAGTTAATGCCTAACTTGAGGTACTCACCAAATACAATAATATCTCTCTAGGAATTAATATTCAACAAACTCTCTAGAGGAAACCCCAAATATATCTGTGATACTTCTCTGCATTAATACAAGCGTCACAAATTCTCCTTGATTTCACAAATTCTCCTTGCGCTAACCCATAAACCTAACCCAGCTAAACCTACCCAAAAGCTAGAATACCCTTCTCCCCGCAGAGAGGTCTCTTCTCCCTAGGCCAAAACCTTCTTCAAGCTACACTCTTCATGTAGTGCTCTTTTAGCTCTCCTTTTCTTCTTAGTGCTCTTTCTTCTCTCTCCCTATAGGGGATGGCCCCCTAGGGCTCCAAGCCTCCTTGTAGACGCACTCTCTCTCTATAGGGGAGAACTCCCCTAGGGCACACCAAGCCTCCTTGTAGCCGCACTCTCTCTCTATAGGGGAGAGAACCCTAGGGCTCCCAGGCCACCAAATACTTGGTAACATAGTCTATTTATAAAACTTCAATTCTATTACTTAGTGGGCTAGGAATACGTTAATTCTTTAATAAGGAATAGACTTTCTTTGCACACCAAGGAATAGTCTTTCTTTCACACCAAGGACTTACCTTTTCTTCCATACTATAGGAATAGTCTTTCCTTCCACACCAAGGACTCACCTTTTCTTCCACATCAAGGAAACAAAAAATCACCTAATTAGTTTTCCTTCTTCATTAAGGAAACTCAATTAGTTTTCCTAATCAACATAGGAATTTGAGGCACTTTCCCAACAATATAAAGCATCTTATAGAAGGCATAGTGCAGATGTCAGAACACGAAAGGGCCACTTATGCCTTATGGAGATAGTAACCATTAAGAACTAATGTTAGTGGACCTCATAAAACCAGCATTAGAAGACTGAAGTATAAAAATAAAATATTAAAAGTATAAGAAGCTTTGAGCAATAAAAGACATTTCTAGTTATGCTAAGAGATAAATTATCTCACAGATCCAAGTAAATACATCCAACCAGAAATATCTTTTATTCCAGGAAAAAAAAAAGGCCACCATAAGAAAACCCCCATTTTTATGCAGGGAAGCCAAACTCAATTAGTTTTCCTAATCAAGTAGAATTTGAGGCACTTTCCCAACAATATAAAAAGTAATATAGAAGAGGCAAGTGCATCAGAACACGAAAGGGCCACTTATGCCTTATGGAAGAGAATAAAGATAAAGTTACTTCATAATGTAATATGCACACCACATGGAGCATGAGTAATACAGTGATATATGGTAATCAAAAAATAACACCATAAGAAAACCCCCATTTTTATGCAGGGAGGGTTACCTAATGAATTGAGGCAACATGACAAGAGAATAAAGAATAAAGAATTCATGTAATATGCATGGAGCATGAGTAATGCCTTTAGTAATAATAGTTGTATTGAATTCCTTTTCCTGCCATGTTTTCAATTCAAATCCCCCTCCCAAAAATAAAGAAAATTTATTCACAAACATTAAAGAAGGGGGCAGCTCCTGGGCATGAGCATAAACTGCATAATTAGCCCGTTAGAGGTGAATGCTCCTAGATTATCTGGCAATTGGTTTTAGTGGGTGGGAGCAGTTTCCCATAGGTTTTACTCCCTAGAAGCAAGTCCAAAGAACACTTCTTTAAAAAGGCTCCTACATTATCAAAAACAAAAAAGGGGATGGGGGCATAGGCAAGCAGATTCAAAAGTGCAAAACACTAAGTTTCCTAGCTATGTAGTCCACAAATATAGAAAACCAATGTTTTATTCTAGACCTGATTTTTTTTTTTTTGGGTTGATGATAATTCAATTTTCATTAAGGAGAGAAAGCAATAACATTGAGCTACAAGGCTCTTGTTTATTCTAGACAATATAGAGCAATGAAATGGAGTACTCTTTAACACAAGAATTTATTGATGGAAAGCAAAGTGTGCAAATTCCAAATTAGCCTTTAGATTGACATTGACATAGTCATATTCAAAATTAAATTTTGAATTTTTGTGTGTGTGTTTGTGTAAGGGAGAATCATATTTTTAGATGTGGGGTTTAAGAGTTAAGACGACACAAACCTATGAATGGGATAATTTGGGAAGAGCTTGGAAACTTGATGAGCAAAGTGAGCAAATTGGTTAAAGAATAATCATATTCATCTTTCATACATTTTTTATTAAATTCTATTCTCCCTCTTCAACTCCTCTTAAAATAATAAAAGAATATTTAATAAAATAGATAAGAAGATAAAGAGGGGGATGTAGGGTATATTTTAAAAATGAATAGTTAAAAGTAAAAAAATAAATGAGTTTTATCTTTGAAAAAAATTTAAACAATCCAATGAGAATTAATGCTCCAAAGAATATCCAAATTAATCAGCGACATAGCAGCTATCAGATTCATTTTCATATTCTAATTATGTAGCCATGGCGATAAATATTATAGCACATATCTCATTCTTGCATTAAGACAAGGTGGGCCATAACGAATGCGTGGCCGATCTAAGGAATACGTATTCCACCTCAAATGCATGTATTCATCCAAAACAAGTCTACATGCAACTATATATGAAGATTTTCTTAGAACATCATAGGTATACATGAATCAAATTTTTTAGAGAACATACATAACTTTGAAAAATCATACATATTATTATCATATAATTAATACATATAACCATCTATCTTGTCCCACAGGATTTCAAATCAAGAGGTACATCCAAAATATTTCCTTGGCAAACCATATCAAGTATTTTAAGACGTGTATATGTAGATATAAATTCTTCTTTAAGGATGACAGTAACACCATTTAGTAGTCAACAATTTTTTTGTTACCTTTGGCTTCCCTGATATTGGATTTCAAATCAAACCAAAAAATAATTAAATAAAAAAAATAAAAATAAAAATAAAAAAATGAAGCTTTATATGCGTTCCTTACAATTCCGTTTAATTCCTTCCTTTCGACATTGAATTTTTTTTTTTTTTTCAGAAAGAAAAAATCCTAATTCAAATTTGAGAAACCCATGCTTTCATACGACTTGTGAATTAGACGTTTTTACCAATTTCTAATTCTTTGAAAAATTTGAATGTTACTTTGTGTCTTTGTCGATATTAGATTCGTATTAATTTGGAGTTTGGACAGTTTTCACTTGTGGTCATGGTCTTTATGATTTTCGCTTGAATTTGAACCTAGGGAAATTATTTTTAAAGTGAACATGTAAAGTTTGACTTATATGAGTTTAGAAATAATGTCAGATGAACCCACTATTAACACCAATTTTAGCATTACCCGTTTTATTAAAAAAAAAAAATACAACTCTTAATTGGCATCTGAAAACTCCTCCGTATTTTTGTTGTTATGTGTATCTTACACCGCTGCACTATGTATTCACGTCGATCATATATGTCGCACCTGCACTCGCTGCTGCTGCCCCGTGCATGGCATGTATGGTTGTTCCCACATCCACGTCACTAGGTCTAGGCTGGGTGATTACATTAATTGTACATGAAACTAGGCATTTTTCCCTCTTCTACACAACTTCCAGGCCCAGCCATAGGCAAGGCACTTTTTTGGCCATGATCACAAGTGATAAAATCCGATGCTAGTGCTGCATCCACTTCAGAAGGTTATGTGACAAGTAGCTAGAGGGAGTTTCCATGCACTATGCGTACCGTAATGAGGCCTTTGATTATAGTGGAGCACTATCTCCAGCTCCTAAGATAGAGCCCCATTGACCATCATTTTACATTAGTCCTCTTGCGCCATAATATTCAACAAAATGCATTGATACCACTTTAAATTTTGAAAGCTCTGTTTAACTATCAAATGCTAAGAAGAATTCCACAAGAGGTCTTTCATGGGTCAGATCTGTCATTTATTGATGACTTTGTCCAAAACTGTAAGAACCCAGACATTTATTGATTTATTTATGTTAGTTTTGTGTATTCTTAATTTCTATAGAAAAAAAAGTTTTGTAATAAATTTCAATTAAACTGCCTCGTATAATGTGTAAATTTCAAAAAATATAAATGAGGCTTTTTTCTTTTCTTTTTTTTTTACTAAAAAAAATTGACATTTACAAGAAAACTTTGAATAGACTACATCTCTTTTATAGAAATTAGTTTAACAAAAAGGAAAATATTGAATATGCTCTATTATAGAAATTATAGACTTTTTTATAATATTGTGTATAAAGATGTTCTATTTACACATGAAGGAAGGAGAAAAAACTCTAATCCTAAGTAATAAAGACTCGAACATTTAGCTTTTATTTATACAAAATAAATAATACTTATATCTAAGCAAATTATAATATAACATTTAACTTCTTCATCTAAGCAATGTGGGATTTGTGGGGCCTTTTATTTAATTTTTTTTTTATTTTAAGCATTTGCTTGTTTGGCTTAATGAATAGGCCTGGGCAGTGACTAGAGGCCTTAAACTGATTGGGAATTTTTTTTTCTTGCCTGAGGCCTCAAGCATTTGCTTGTTTGGCTTAATGAATAGGCCGGCAGTGACTAGAGGCCTTAAACTGATTAGGAATGGAACAAAGCAACCAGTATGGACAGTTTTATAGGCTGAGCGAGCATTTCCTGCTGACCTTCTATATACTGCCTGGACCACCATATAATTGGAGGGAAATTCATATTTTCATTCTATGATCCCACAATCTCCCATTGCAAAGTGGGGGTGGTTTCTTTTGGACAATAAGATTACTAGTAAGAGTATGTGTTAGTGTAGGTAATGTTATAAAAAAAATCACATACTTTGTAAATATTGATTAATTCCAATGACTTGAAGAAGAAAATTTTAAGTTTCACGAATTTTGTCTTAATATTATCTAAATTTCACGACAATATATACATGAAAATCTAGGATTGAGAATGGATTTTATCAAGTGCAGGGCTATATGGATCCAGAATATTACACGACCCATCGGTTGACTAAGAAAAGTGATAACTTCAAGAAAGCCAAGGGAGATATATTGTGAGAGAGGTGCAGGAGGCAATGGATAAGACAAAGGATTTATACAACCTTCATGAATTTCTTGACCTAGTCATTGGTTTTGGACCAACCCTGAAAGGTTTAGAAACAAACGTTTGTGGATCTGGCAATGAGGTGTGTGAAAGAAGCAGGATCTGAGAGGCCTATGATGGTTGAGGTGATTAAAGAGATTGAATACATTATGGTGCTTGCTGTTTTAAATCCCGATGCTAGTGCTGCATCCACTTCTGAAAGTTATATGACAAGTAGGGGGAGTTTCCATGCACTATGCTTACCGTAATGAGGCCTTTGATTATAATGGAGCACTATCTTCAGCTCCGAAGATAGAGCCCCATTAATTGACTATCATTTTACATTGGTCCTCTTGCGCCATAATATTCAACAAAATGCATTGATACCACTTTAAATTTTGAAAGCTCTGTACGTTTAACTATCAATTAAATGCTAAGAAGAATTCCACAAGAGGTCTGTCATGGGTCATATCTGTCATTTACTGATGATTTTGTCCCAGAATCCCACAAGAAGAATTTCTTTGTTTCAAGTAAGAATGATGACTTTGTCCAAAACTGCAAGAACTCAGACATTTATTGATTTATTTATGTTAGTTTTGTGTATTCTTAATTTCTATAAAATAAAAAAATAAAATAAAAAAGTTATGTAATAAATTTCAATTGAACTGCCCCGTATAATGTGTAAATTTGTAGACAATAATATTATGTTGTCATTAACCCTTTATGTGGCAGATATTTATTTGATAATATGTATTGAAAAAATATACGTTTACACTATTTACACTTTATACCACTCAACACTTTATACCACTCAAACGTAGATATTATCGTGTCCATACATTGAAATATATTCACAAATAGTGGATACTATTGTCCACATCTTAAATTGGTGTGAAATGGTGGTGTGTCAATCAATGCTCATCTATATCTGTCCATTCAAGCTGGTGGTTGATATTCTTTCCCTACCAATAAAACTAAGCAGCATGTGATCATGATTGGTGAATTCTGCATTGTAATTTATGTGGGCAAAGAACTTCCCTTGCAAGTTCTTATATATACTCATGTAGTATTATTGGTTAATATATCAGAAACAGTTGGTTAGAAATTTGAACAAAGTTTACTAGTTATTGAGTTTTGTTGAACTATATTAATGGTTCAAAAAAGTCAGATGTTCATTCTGCTTGTTTTCATCCAACTTTCAGCTATAGCAGCAGGCCAGAAAGAAAATTACGACTGTAAGTTCAGTTCATTTCTATGTCTTGTTAGTTCATTTGTGTGTCAATGTTATATTGATTAGCTTGGTTGGAATATGAACGGCAATACTTTTTTTTTTAATTATTATTGAAAACTTGCTCTAGGCTTCAGTCCATGGTAAAATAGGCCTTACATCAGACAAAAGGGAACTAAACAAAAAAGAGGGAGCTTCCTTGAGCCAGTAGTAGCATGAAGGAAGCTCCAATGCATGCCTAGCTAAAGTGTGACCTTCAATAGTAATTTCCCCTTCTAGGAACAATTAAAAGAGTATTATATATGCTTCATATATATTCATGTCTGACTAAATCTATAGCATGGCCAAGTCTGGAGGGTTCCTTCTTTAGAGCTTCAATATATAATTAAGGTTCTTTGAAATTGAGTCCCCTTCCACTTCCATTATTACATGGATCAAAAGGGCAGCAAGAAGCAACAAAGTAGCCAATAGAGTAGAGTAAATAGCCCAACTCCCTCTAAAAACTCATTTAAAGCCAGGATAATTAAGCGATTGGAGATGGGCTGGTCAACACCCGATGTGAGTCAGGAATTACTCATTAGAGGTGTGCCTTTGATGGAAAGCATCATTTTATGGGCCTCACTAGGGCTTGGTTAAGCTCTGCTAGCACAAGGCTACCAACTGCCAAGTCCCAGTGGGTACAAACAAACAAACAAATCATATGGTTAGTTATTTGGCAGTACTATCGTATGAAAATATACTTATTTAACTGACAAGAGTTTGACCAATAAGTAACATTCATTTTGCTATCAAATCATGTGGTCAGATGTTGCTCTAGCTTCTCTCAAGGATATATGGCAAAATACACCTCCCAATTGGGTGGGTACAGATCCTTGTGGCAATCAATGGGAAGGAATTGGGTGCAATAATTCACGTGTCACCTCCATGTAAGCTTTGTACTTCTTCATGCATGCCACCTTGCCATTTTTAATTAAATTTTGATATATATAATTAATATATGCTCTCTTCTTTTCAGAACCTTATCAAGCATCGGTTTGACAGGCTCTCTGTCTGCAGATTTCGATTTGTTATCTGAATTAAAGGCTCTGTACGTTTTCTATTTTTTTATTTATTTTTTATTTGGTAGTAACTAACTTATGTAATGCATTCCAATCCTTACTAGCTAAGCTTCTTCATTCATATAGGGATCTTTCTTACAACAAAGGCCTCACGGGACCACTCCCACGAACAATTGGGAGTTTGAACAAACTATCCAACTTGTAACAATAATTAATGTTCATTCTTAATTATTCATAGTCTTCACTGTAACTCTAATTTACACTATGGCTTTCTTATTTTGCATCTCAGAATC
This sequence comes from Fagus sylvatica, assembly GCA_907173295.1. Taxonomy (NCBI): domain Eukaryota; kingdom Viridiplantae; phylum Streptophyta; class Magnoliopsida; order Fagales; family Fagaceae; genus Fagus; species Fagus sylvatica. Next base: position 2,820,211 of record OU015763.1, on the reverse strand, counting down.
CTAGTTGGTTGCAGCTTCTCAGGTCCTATTCCTGACAACATAGGATCCCTACACCAGCTAGCCTATCTGTAAGGATTTTTACTTTGTAATTTTTTCAAAAAAAGGATATTAGAATTCTGAGTTTAAAGCTTTGCAGTTAAATATATGCTCTATCTTTTTACAATGTAAATATTAATGAATAACAAAATACATTTGTTGTTTCCATTATGTAACAGGTCTACATAATAGCGGTTACGAACATGGGTTACAATCTTATCAAACAACTTTCTAATGAAAAAGACAATTGGAAATTAAGAATCAGGCTCTCTAGAATGTGGAATGCTATCAACAGGAAAAATTTAGAATTGATTAGTGTGGATTTGGTTCTTATAGATGAAAAGGTTAGATTTAATATAAAACATAATTTTATTCACTATCATCGCTATTAAGTTCTTAATTAATATAAATTTGTGAATGAAATTATTTAATGTGCAGGATGATGCTATACATGCTACAATTAGAAATAACTTTGCAACTAAATTTCAACCACACCTACGAGAAGGAAAATTGTATTCACTAACAAATTTTCGAGTAGCTGAATACAAGACGAACGACAATTATCGGCCAATAAAAAAACATAATAAAATAGTCTTTCTACTCACCACAATTATTAAGGAACTAGAAGAGACAAGAGATTACTATCTCTCGGCATAAATTTGACTTTGTTGACTACAAAACTATCATCCAGCGGATCGACAACAACGTCAATTTGACAGGTACCCTTCTTACTAAAAGTTTATTTTTGGAATAAGAATTTATCTAACAAAAACCTCATACAATTATATTTGTTGTAGACATTATTGGAAAATTGGTTGCTATTGGAAGAGTAGAGAACGTTCATGTTCAAGCATCTATTGTCCCAATGAGAAATATAGATATCATCAATGCAGAGTAAGCATCATGATATATAAATTTTGCTATGTCTGATCGAAATTGCTTCAACCAATATATGACTTATTGGTTTTTTTCTAACAGTGGAATCCAAATAAGAATTAGTCTTTGGGGGCCTAAGCATCAGATGAAATTGAAGATGATCTTTATAACAACAACACAGGCCCATTCGTCATAGTAGTAACCTCTACCATCGTGAAAACATTTAAAGGTAAACAAACAAAATATTAATACAGTTCAATTCAGCTTAAAATCTAAAAATTTGTTAAATACAGGAGAACATTATTTGTCATCTACAAGTGCGACAAAAGTTTACATAAACTTAGAAATTCCTGATTGCTGGAACTTTGCTGGAGAGGTAATTTAAATTTTACCAATCATTAACTCCTAATAGATACATAATATTATAATAAGAGTATACATATATAATCATTATAAACTAATTTTACGTAATCCTTCTATCATGTCAGGGATTTGGGAAATAACGTTCCAATTCAAGAAATTCCAGTACAAGTCAAGGAAAAAATTCCCATTGAAAAGAGGATAATCAAAAATAGGCGATCAATCAACAAAA
>OU015763.1:2798510-2818607 GCA_907173295.1 Fagus sylvatica | reverse complement strand
GTAGCAGAAAACTGGCTACTAAAAATGGAGAAACTGTTGAGAGTTCTTCATTGTACTGACTCCCAAAAGGTGGAGTATGCCACCTTTACTCTTGAGGGCCCTGCTGAGAGATGGTGGGCTGGTACTGAAGTTCTATTGAAAGAGGAATTGGGTGAGAACGCCTGTGTTACATGGGAAAAGTTTAAGAAAGTCTTTAATGAGACTTATTTCCCAGAAGTAGTGAGAGACAGGAAGAAAAGAGAATTTTCTGATTTGATTCAGGGGTCCATGACTGTGGAAGAATATGCTGCAAAATTTATAGATCTGTCTCGTTTTGCCCCCCATTTAATTCCTGATGAGCATGAGAAAGTAATGAAGTTTCAGAAAGGTCTAAATGACAAAATTCGTCCTCACATCCTAGCTGCTGGAGTGAACACTCTTTCTGAAACTGTGAAGAGGGCAATGCGTCTTGAAGAAGACTTTAAATACAGTCATGGTACTGATGAGAGTGGAAAGAAACAATGGTCATCTGGTTCTCATCACGGTAAAGGGCAAGGACAGAGGTTTAAGAGAGGGTTCTTTAAGAAGTTTGGAAATAGGCAACAATCTTTTGTGCATGATAAGAATGCCGCTTCTCATTCGAATGAGAAGAAAACTTGCTCTTTTTGTGGTATGAGTCATGAGGGTCAACCCTGTGCTCTGTGCTAAAGTTATGCTACACTACAATTGTAAGCAACCTGGTCATTATGCTCGAGTATGTCCCACCAAGGGCTCAGGTTCCTCTTCCTCACCTCAGACACAGAAGAGTGATGCTAGTGTGAAAAGAGTCCAAGGAAGAGTGTATGCTTTGACTACTCAAGATGCTCAGGCTACAGACACTGTGGTGACAGGTATACTTCCTTTGTTCTCCACACCTGCTAGAGTTCTTTTTGATCCCGGTTCTACGCATTCTTTTATTTCGTGTGGATTTGTTAGAAACATTGCTAGAAGTCCTGAGCCTCTTGAATATGAGTTGTCAGTTTCTACTCCTTTGGGTGATACTTTAATGTCTAATCTTGTACTCAAGTCTTGCATGTTTTGTATTGAGGGTAGGGAGTTATCAGCGGACTTGGTGTTGTTAGGAATGCATGATTTTGATGTCATTCTAGGCATGAATTGGTTGGCTGCTTACCATGCTAGTGTGTGGATTGTTTTGAGAAGGAGGTTGTGTTTAGGCCTTCAGGTGAGTTGGAATTTAGGCCCATTTAGGTGAGTTAGAATTCCCACACGTTTACCTTCTCTACCCTCACATATGATATCAGCCCTACGAGCAAACCGCTTGCTTAGAAAGGGATGTCGAGGCTTTCTTGCTAGTGTAGTAGATTTGCAAAAGAAGGAATTGGAGAATCGAAGATATTCCTGTGGTGCGGGAATTCCCGGATGTTTTTCCTGAGGATTTACCTGGATTACCCCCGGATCGTGAGGTTGAATTTTCTATCGACCTCGTTCCTGGTACTGCACCTATTTCCAAGGCACCCTATAGAATGGCACCAGCAGAATTGAAGGAGCTTAAGGGACAGTTAGAAGAATTACTAGATAAAGGTTTTATTCGTCCTAGTGCATCACCTTGGGGAGCTCCGGTTTTGTTTGTCAAGAAGAAGGATGGGTCTATGAGGTTATGTATTGATTACCGTGAGCTTAATCGAGTTACCATTAAGAATAAATATCCATTGCCTCGTATTGATGACTTGTTCGATCAATTGCAAGGTGCACAAGTCTTTTCCAAAATTGACCTTCGTTCGGGTTATCACCAGTTGAAGATTAAGAGTGAGGACATACCAAAGACGGCCTTCCGGACTAGGTATGGTCATTATGAGTTTTTAGTGATGCCTTTTGGTCTAACCAATGCCCCTGCTGTTTTCATGGACTTAATGAATAGGGTATTCCATGAGTATTTGGATCGCTTTGTCATTGTGTTCATTGATGATATCTTGGTGTACTCTAAGAGTCTGGAAGAACATGAGGACCACTTGAGGATTGTTTTGCAAATTCTAAGAGATAAGAAGTTATATGCTAAACTGAAGAAGTGTGAATTTTGGCTGAATCAAGTGGTATTCTTGGGTCATGTGGTCTCTAAGGATGGAATTACTGTGGATCCTAGTAAGATTGAAGCGGTGGTTAGTTGGGATAGACCCACTAATGTAAGCGAGGTAAGGAGTTTCTTGGGCCTTGCAGGTTACTATAGGAGGTTTGTAGAAGGATTTTCCCGCATTGCAGCTTCTTTAACTCATCTAACTCGGAAGAATGCTAAGTTTGAGTGGAAGGAGGAATGTGAAAAGAGCTTCCAAGAGTTAAAGCAGCGGTTAGTCACAGCCCCAGTGTTAACTATTCCTTCAAGTTCAGGAGGTTTCGTTATATATAGTGATGCTTCTCGCAAAGGGCTTGGTTGTGTATTAATGCAACATGGTAGGGTTGTGGCTTATGCCTCTCGCCAGTTGAAGAATTATGAACAAAATTACCCTACTCATGACTTGGAGTTGGCTGCAGTTGTGTTTGCATTAAAAATCGGAGACATTATTTGTATGGTGAGAAATGTGAAATTTACACAGATCATAAGAGTTTAAAGTATTTCTTTACCCAGAAAGAGTTAAATATGAGGCAACGGAGATGGCTTGAATTAATTAAGGATTATGACTGCTCCATTAATTATCATCCAGGTAAGGCTAATGTCGTGGCCGATGCACTTAGTCGAAAGTCTTCAGGTTTTTCTGCTGCATTGTTAACAACTCAAAAGGAAATTATTAATGATTTGGAGAGAATGGGGATTGAAGTTGTGATGGGCCATTCTGGGGCCTACTTGGCAAGTTTGAGCGTACAACCAACCTTGATCGAGAGAATTAAATTATTGCAGAGTGGTGATTCACAGTTGGTAAAAATCATGGATGAGGTGCGGAGTGGAAAGAAGCCTCTGTTTAATATTTCTGATGATGGTGTTTTGAAATTTGGGAATAGATTGTGTGTGCCTAATGATCCATCAATTAAAAATGATATTTTAGAGGAAGCACATCGTTCACCTTACACAATGCACCCAGGTAGTACTAAGATGTACCGTGACCTTCGGGAAACCTTTTGGTGGAATAACATGAAGAGAGAGATTGCCCAATTTGTGGAGCAGTGCTTGACTTGTCAACAAGTCAAGGTGGAGCATCAAAGACCCTCGGGTTTGTTGCAATCACTTCCCATCCCTGAATGGAAGTGGGAGCATATTTCTATGGACTTTGTGTCAGGATTGCCGAGATCGCCTAAGGGTCACGATGCTATTTGGGTAATTGTTGATAGATTGACAAAATCAGCTCACTTTATTCCCATTCGAATGAATTACTCTCTTGATCAACTAGCACAACTCTACATTGAAGAGATAGTGAGGCTTCATGGCATTCCTGTTTCAATTGTTTCAGATAGGGACCCACGCTTTACTTCACGTTTTTGGAAGAGTTTGCACAAAGCTTTGGGTACTAATTTGAATTTTAGCACAGCTTTCCACCCTCAAACTGATGGACAATCAGAAAGAACTATCCAAATTCTAGAAGATATGTTGCGAGCCTGTGTACTGGATCTTAAAGGTAGTTGGGCTAATCACTTGTGTTTAGTAGAGTTTGCTTATAATAACAGCTTCCAATCTAGTATTGGGATGGCACCTTATGAAGCTTTGTATGGAAGGAAATGTAGATCCCCGATTTGTTGGGATGAAGTTGGGGTGCGAAAGATTTTGGGGCCCGAGATTATTCAAAGAACATGTGAAAAGGTTGATTTGATTCGTGAGAGGTTGCGAACAGCCCAGAGTAGACAGAAGAGTTATGCTGACAAACGAAGAAAGGACTTAGAGTTTGAAGTTGGAGACATGGTCTTCCTTAGAGTTGCACCGATGAAAGGGGTAATGAGATTTGGCAAGAAGGGTAAGTTGAGCCCTAGGTTTGTAGGGCCATTTGAGATCTTGGAGAAGATTGGTCCAGTTGCGTATAGACTTGCTCTACCGCCAGCTCTATCAGGAATTCATAATGTTTTCCATGTTTCTATGCTAAGGAAATACATTCCTGAACCTTCTCACGTATTGAGCTATGATCAACTTCAAATAAAAGATGATTTGTCGTACGAAGAAGTTCCAATTGAGATTTTAGATCGTAAAGAGCATATGCTACGCACCAAATCAATACCTTTAGGTAAAGGTACTCTTGGAAAAATCATGCGTTGAAAGAGGCATCTTGGGAGCGTGAGGACATTATGCAATCTAGATACCCAGATCTTTTTCATAATCAAGGTACGTACAATTTCGAGGACGAAATTTTTGTAAGGGGGGAAGATTGTAACGGCCCAAAAACAGAGCAAAAGAAATAATAATAATAATATTAAAACCAAAGATATTTCTAGAAACCCACATGCACCTCACGTGTCCCACCTACCCCACAAGACCCCACCATTCAATTTTTCCTCTAGAACTCTCTCATTCACCCGTAGCTCTCCCCCTCTCTTTCATTTTCTGTTTTTCTTTTCAGCAGCACATACTCTCTCCCCTACCTCTCATTCGGTCACTCTCATTCTCTCTCTCTCTCACCGGTTAACCACCACAACCACCGGCGGAATTCCGGTAGGATTTACCGGAGGAACCTATAGGAGACTTTCTAGGCTCCATTTACTTCAAATATTTTAAGGTAAAAGCTTTATATTTAAGGTTTTTATATTTTGTTAGTTTCTTTACAAATCTAAGTAATCTTAGTGTTATATGTGATTTAGTTTGAGCAATCTTATGATATTTATGTGATTAAGGAAATGGGTTTTGATTTTGGTGGATTTATTTGAGGAATAGTTAGGGGTTTTGATAAAAGTGTTTATGGTGGTTTCTCTATGGTGAGAATTTAAGGATTTTGGATTCCAAATGTTAATAGTGATTAGACTTAATTTTCCATATCAATTAGTGTGTTTGGGTTGTAATTTTCTCATGCACCAAACCTTGTTGGGTTTGGGGCGTGACAGCTTTGCTGTATATATCTTTCTATAACAGCTCTAGCACATTTACTAATAGAAGAACAACCCATTTTCAATCACTGTGAGTTACCATTTTATCTCTATATATGAAATATCTCCATGATAGATAAAAAGCTTTAGTGGTATGTCAGTGAGCATATGATTCAGAGTTTCAACAAGGCCATTGGAGGAGAAATAATTTGATAGTGACCAGACCAAAACTAGGATTTGGAAACTTAACTAAATCATGTCCACTCTCTGTTCGGCCATAACCGAAGTGTTCCATCTTATTCGGTCATATCCAAACTATATACCTTCTTGGTCCCATAGATCGGAATATGATTTGGCTGATGCCGAATCCTTTTATCCCCTCTATGTTTTCGTCTAGTCCACGTTTAACTATCATTTTATCAATAATGTCCAGTCCAATTCGGAAATAATAATCCTTTTCTCATTCTCGGAGCTCAGCCAGTACTTAATCATATCGTCTACGTTGTTCGGTCGAGCACAGTGTTTTGTTAGGTTACTATTCGGATCATTCTAAAACGAGTTAGGGATAATCTGAAACCTAGCATTTAATGCCTGGAATACCTGTGTCAGACATCGTTGAATATATCACCTGAATTAAGACTCTGGATATTTAGTATTGAGCTGACACCCACTTGGTCTTCAATAAATGCCCCAAAATATCTAAACAAAGGGTATTGAACACGTTTAGGCTAAAAACCCTGAATTAGCTGTAATGAGGAATGATGATCCTGCATTAATGAACTGACAGAACCCACGTTTGGAGAGGAAATATACTGAATCAGAGAGTCAAAATATCTCTGATCTCTGACGAAATTAAGATTATTGGGAAGGAAAACTGGTAAATATCCTGGAATATCTCCAGAATTGAGGCGGGTATAAATAGAAGAAGGATCAGTGTTTTAAGGTACGTGCTCTCATATACTGAATTAAGATAGCTCTGTTTGGTGATGCTTCTTAATTACCTTTTATCCATCCACTGACTAAGGCATCAGAGAGCTATAGGCCAACCCCCACTGGGTTGACCAAGGCTTTAACGATTTGTTCTTGCTGTATTGTTATTACCTATTGCAGGACACAGGGAATCTGTTCGGACCAACCTCAATAGCGTTCTAATTCAATCTTCTGGTCAGATCTTCCGTTCGTCCCATTTTAAGTTCCTCCAGCCATATATATGTTGGGAATAAAACCTTATTCCTAAAACCTGTGGGATGCGGAAATAAATAACAAGCATAATCACACACTAGAACATAAAGATTTACGTGGAAAAAGCCCTTTCTACTTGAAGGGAAAAAACCACGGGACAAACTCCGAATAAATACACTATTATAATACGCAATTACAATAGTTCTTCTCAAGTTAATGCCTAACTTGAGGTACTCGCCAAATACAATAATATCTCTCTAGGAATTAACATTCAACAAACTCTCTAGAGGAAACCCCAAATATATCTGTGATACTTCTCTGCATTAATACAAGCGTCACAAATTCTCCTTGATTTGTGCGCTAACCCATAAACCTCAGAGAATACCCAAAACCTTTCTCTTCTCCCCGCAGAGAGGAATCCTAGGCCAAAGCCTTCTTCAAGCTACACTCTTCATGTAGTGCTCTTTCGCTTCTCTCTATAGGGGAGGAACCCTTGGGCCAAAGCCTCCTTCAAGCTACACTCTTCTCATAGTGCTCTTTCTTCTTCTCTCCTTATAGGGGATGGCCTCCCTAGGGCTCCAAGCCTCCTTGTAGACGCACTCTCTCTCTATAGGGGAGAACCCCCTAGGGCACACCAAGCCTCCTTGTAGCCGCACTCTCTCTCTATAGGGGAGAGCCCCCTAGGGCTCCCAGGCCACCAAATACTTGGTAACATAGTCTATTTATAAGACTTCAATTCTATTACTTAGTGGGCAAAGAATACGTTAATTCTTTAATAAGGAATAGACTTTCTTTGCACACCAAGGAATAGTCTTTCCTTTCACACCAAGGACTTACCTTTTCTTCCATACTAAGAAATAGTCTTTCCTTCCACACCAAGGACTTACCTTTTCTTCCATACTAAGGAATAGTCTTTCCTTTCACACCAAGGACTCACATTTTCTTCCACATCAAGGAAACAAAAAATCACCTAATTAGTTTTCCTTCTTCATTAAGGAAACTCAATTAGTTTTCCTAATCAATATAGGAATTTGAGGCACTTTCCCAACAATCTCCACCTTGACTCAAATTCCATCAAGTAGTCTTCATTCCTTCTGAAATAGCTCCACCTTAATCAAAGCAAACCTTCTTTGACTAAGATCATTTTTTTTTCTTCATAGTCATACTTGTGTGCGCCTGTAGCAAACTTATACCAAACATAATCTTCAATCTGCATCTTCCAATACCCAAAGTCTGTGCCATCAAACTTCTCAATTCCTGACGTCTTTCCGTCTTCTCTGGTCATCGCTCCCACTCGAACCAAAGCTCTGATACCACTTGTTGGGAATAAAACCTTATTCCTAAAACCTGTGGGATGCGGAAATAAATAACAAGCACAATCACACACTAGAACACAAAGATTTACGTGGAAAAAGCCCTTTCTACTTGAAGGGAAAAAACCATGGGACAAACTCCGAATAAATACACTATTATAATACACAATTACAATAGTTCTTCTCAAGTTAATGCCTAACTTGAGGTACTCACCAAATACAATAATATCTCTCTAGGAATTAATATTCAACAAACTCTCTAGAGGAAACCCCAAATATATCTGTGATACTTCTCTGCATTAATACAAGCGTCACAAATTCTCCTTGATTTGTGCGCTAACCCATAAACCTAAGAGCTAGAATACCCAAAACCTTTCTCTTCTCCCCGCAGAGAGGAATCCTAGGCCAAAACCTTCTTCAAGCTACACTCTTCATGTAGTGCTCTTTTGCTTCTCTCTATAGGGGAGAAACCCTTGGGCCAAAGCCTCCTTCAAGCTACACTCTTCTTATAGTGCTCTTTCTTCTTCTCTCCCTATAGGGGATGGCCCCCTAGGGCTCCAAGCCTCCTTGTAGACGCACTCTCTCTCTATAGGGGAGAACCCCCTAGGGCACACCAAGCCTCCTTGTAGCCGCACTCTCTCTCTATAGGGGAGAGAACCCTAGGGCTCCCAGGCCACCAAATACTTGGTAACATAGTCTATTTATAAAACTTCAATTCTATTACTTAGTGGGCAAGGAATACGTTAATTCTTTAATAAGGAATAGACTTTCTTTGCACACCAAGGAATAGTCTTTCCTTTCACACCAAGGACTTACCTTTTCTTCCATACTAAGGAATAGTCTTTCCTTCCACACCAAGGACTCACCTTTTCTTCCACATCAAGGAAACAAAAAATCACCTAATTAGTTTTCCTTCTTCATTAAGGAAACTCAATTAGTTTTCCTAATCAACATAGGAATTTGAGGCACTTTCCCAACAATATAAAGCATCTTATAGAAGGCATAGTGCAGATGTCAGAACACGAAAGGGCCACTTATGCCTTATGGAGATAGTAACCATTAAGAACTAATGTTGTGGACCTCATAAAACCAGCATTAGAAGACTGAAGTATAAAAATAAAATATTAAAAGTATAGAAGATGGAGCTTTGAGCAATAAAAGACAGATCTAGTTATGCTAGAGATAAATTATCTCACAGAAAGTAAATACATCCAACCAGAAATAAATCACCAGAAATATCTATTATTATTCCAGGAAAAAAAAAAGGCCACCATAAGAAAACCCCCATTTTTATGCAGGGAAGCCACCATAAGTAGATAAAGTAATTGAGGCAACATGACAAGAGAATAAAGATAAAGTTACTTCATGTAATATGCACACCACATGGAGCATGAGTAATACAGTGATATATGGTAATCATATAACAGTGAGGGTTACCTAATGCTTGCAATAGAATTCCCATGGAATGCCTTTAGTAATAGTTGTATTGTTTTCCTGCCATATTCAATTCAAATCCCCCTCCCAAAAATAAAGAAAATTTATTCACAAACATTAAAGAAGGGGGCAGCTCCTGGGCATGAGCATAAACTGCATAATTAGCCCGTTAGAGGTGAATGCTCCTAGATTATCTGGCAATTGGTTTTAGTGGGTGGGAGCAGTTTCCCATAGGTTTTACTCCCTAGAAGCAAGTCCAAAGAACACTTCTTTAAAAAGGCTCCTACATTATCAAAAACAAAAAAGGGGATGGGGGCATAGGCAAGCAGATTCAAAAGTGCAAAACACTAAGTTTCCTAGCTATGTAGTCCACAAATATAGAAAACCAATGTTTTATTCTAGACCTGATTTTTTTTTTTTTGGGTTGATGATAATTCAATTTTCATTAAGGAGAGAAAGCAATAACATTGAGCTACAAGGCTCTTGTTTATTCTAGACAATATAGAGCAATGAAATGGAGTACTCTTTAACACAAGAATTTATTGATGGAAAGCAAAGTGTGCAAATTCCAAATTAGCCTTTAGATTGACATTGACATAGTCATATTCAAAATTAAATTTTGAATTTTTGTGTGTGTGTTTGTGTAAGGGAGAATCATATTTTTAGATGTGGGGTTTAAGAGTTAAGACGACACAAACCTATGAATGGGATAATTTGGGAAGAGCTTGGAAACTTGATGAGCAAAGTGAGCAAATTGGTTAAAGAATAATCATATTCATCTTTCATACATTTTTTATTAAATTCTATTCTCCCTCTTCAACTCCTCTTAAAATAATAAAAGAATATTTAATAAAATAGATAAGAAGATAAAGAGGGGGATGTAGGGTATATTTTAAAAATGAATAGTTAAAAGTAAAAAAATAAATGAGTTTTATCTTTGAAAAAAATTTAAACAATCCAATGAGAATTAATGCTCCAAAGAATATCCAAATTAATCAGCGACATAGCAGCTATCAGATTCATTTTCATATTCTAATTATGTAGCCATGGCGATAAATATTATAGCACATATCTCATTCTTGCATTAAGACAAGGTGGGCCATAACGAATGCGTGGCCGATCTAAGGAATACGTATTCCACCTCAAATGCATGTATTCATCCAAAACAAGTCTACATGCAACTATATATGAAGATTTTCTTAGAACATCATAGGTATACATGAATCAAATTTTTTAGAGAACATACATAACTTTGAAAAATCATACATATTATTATCATATAATTAATACATATAACCATCTATCTTGTCCCACAGGATTTCAAATCAAGAGGTACATCCAAAATATTTCCTTGGCAAACCATATCAAGTATTTTAAGACGTGTATATGTAGATATAAATTCTTCTTTAAGGATGACAGTAACACCATTTAGTAGTCAACAATTTTTTTGTTACCTTTGGCTTCCCTGATATTGGATTTCAAATCAAACCAAAAAATAATTAAATAAAAAAAATAAAAATAAAAATAAAAAAATGAAGCTTTATATGCGTTCCTTACAATTCCGTTTAATTCCTTCCTTTCGACATTGAATTTTTTTTTTTTTTTTTCAGAAAGAAAAAATCCTAATTTAAATTTGAGAAACCCATGCTTTCATACGACTTGTGAATTAGACGTTTTTACCAATTTCTAATTCTTTGAAAAATTTGAATGTTACTTTGTGTCTTTGTCGATATTAGATTCGTATTAATTTGGAGTTTGGACAGTTTTCACTTGTGGTCATGGTCTTTATGATTTTCGCTTGAATTTGATCCTAGGGAAATTATTTTTAAAGTGAACATGTAAAGTTTGACTTATATGAGTTTAGAAATAATGTCAGATGAACCCACTATTAACACCAATTTTAGCATTACCCGTTTTATTAAAAAAAAAAAATACAACTCTTAATTGGCATCTGAAAACTCCTCCGTATTTTTGTTGTTATGTGTATCTTACACCGCTGCACTATGTATTCACGTCGATCATATATGTCGCACCTGCACTCGCTGCTGCTGCCCCGTGCATGGCATGTATGGTTGTTCCCACATCCACGTCACTAGGTCTAGGCTGGGTGATTACATTAATTGTACATGAAACTAGGCATTTTTCCCTCTTCTACACAACTTCCAGGCCCAGCCATAGGCAAGGCACTTTTTTGGCCATGATCACAAGTGATAAAATCCGATGCTAGTGCTGCATCCACTTCAGAAGGTTATGTGACAAGTAGCTAGAGGGAGTTTCCATGCACTATGCGTACCGTAATGAGGCCTTTGATTATAGTGGAGCACTATCTCCAGCTCCTAAGATAGAGCCCCATTGACCATCATTTTACATTAGTCCTCTTGCGCCATAATATTCAACAAAATGCATTGATACCACTTTAAATTTTGAAAGCTCTGTTTAACTATCAAATGCTAAGAAGAATTCCACAAGAGGTCTTTCATGGGTCAGATCTGTCATTTATTGATGACTTTGTCCAAAACTGTAAGAACCCAGACATTTATTGATTTATTTATGTTAGTTTTGTGTATTCTTAATTTCTATAGAAAAAAAAGTTTTGTAATAAATTTCAATTAAACTGCCTCGTATAATGTGTAAATTTCAAAAAATATAAATGAGGCTTTTTTCTTTTCTTTTTTTTTTACTAAAAAAAATTGATCATTTACAAGAAAACTTCGAATAAATTACATCTCTTTTATAGAAATTAGTTTAACAAAAAGGAAAATCTTGAATATGCTCTATTATAGAAATTATAGACTTTTCTTATAATATTGTGTATAAAGATGTTCTATTTACACATGAAGGGAGGAGAAAAAACTCTAATCCTAAGTAATAAAGACTCGAACATTTGCTTTTATTTATACAAAATAATATAACAACTTCTTCATCTAAGCAATGTGGGATTTGTGGGGCCTTTTATTTAATTTTTATTTTAAATGTGGGGCCTTTTTTATATGGGAAATTTTTTTTCTTGCCTGAGGCCTCAAGCATTTGCTTGTTTGGCTTAATGAATAGGCCGGCAGTGACTAGAGGCCTTAAACTGATTAGGAAAACAAAGCAACCAGTATGGAAGTTTTATAGGCTGAGCGAGCATTTCCTGCTGCCTTCTATTACTGCCTGGACCACCATATAATTGGAGGGAAACATATTTTCATTCTATGATCCCACAATCTCCCATTGCAAAGTGGGGGTGGTTTCTTTTGGACAATAAGATTACTAGTAAGAGTATGTGTTAGTGTAGGTAATGTTATAAAAAAAATCACATACTTTGTAAATATTGATTAATTCCAATGACTTGAAGAAGAAAATTTTAAGTTTCACGAATTTTGTCTTAATATTATCTAAATTTCACAACAATATATACATGAAAATCTAGGATTGAGAATGGATTTTATCAAGTGCAGGGCTATATGGATCCAGAATATTACACGACCCATCGGTTGACTAAGAAAAGTGATAACTTCAAGAAAGCCAAGGGAGACATATTGTGAGAGAGGTGCAGGAGGCAATGGATAAGACAAAGGATTTATACAACCTTCATGAATTTCTTGACCTAGTCATTGGTTTTGGACCAACCCTGAAAGGTTTAGAAACAAACGTTTGTGGATCTGGCAATGAGGTGTGTGAAAGAAGCAGGATCTGAGAGGCCTATGATGGTTGAGGTGATTAAAGAGATTGAATACATTATGGTGCTTGCTGTTTTAAATCCCGATGCTAGTGCTGCATCCACTTCTGAAAGTTATATGACAAGTAGGGGGAGTTTCCATGCACTATGCTTACCGTAATGAGGCCTTTGATTATAATGGAGCACTATCTTCAGCTCCGAAGATAGAGCCCCATTAATTGACTATCATTTTACATTGGTCCTCTTGCGCCATAATATTCAACAAAATGCATTGATACCACTTTAAATTTTGAAAGCTCTGTACGTTTAACTATCAATTAAATGCTAAGAAGAATTCCACAAGAGGTCTGTCATGGGTCATATCTGTCATTTACTGATGATTTTGTCCCAGAATCCCACAAGAAGAATTTCTTTGTTTCAAGTAAGAATGATGACTTTGTCCAAAACTGCAAGAACTCAGACATTTATTGATTTATTTATGTTAGTTTTGTGTATTCTTAATTTCTATAAAATAAAAAAATAAAATAAAAAAGTTATGTAATAAATTTCAATTGAACTGCCCCGTATAATGTGTAAATTTGTAGACAATAATATTATGTTGTCATTAACCCTTTATGTGGCAGATATTTATTTGATAATATGTATTGAAAAAATATACGTTTACACTATCTACACTTTATACCACTCAAACGTAGATATTATCGTGTCCATACATTGAAATATATTCACAAATAGTGGATACTATTGTCCACATCTTAAATTGTGTGAAATGGTGGTGTGTCAATCAATGCTCATCTATATCTGTCCATTCAAGCTGGTGGTTGATATTCTTTCCCTACCAATAAAACTAAGCAGCATGTGATCATGATTGGTGAATTCTGCATTGTAATTTATGTGGGCAAAGAACTTCCCTTGCAAGTTCTTATATATACTCATGTAGTATTATTGGTTAATATATCAGAAACAGTTGGTTAGAAATTTGAACAAAGTTTACTACTTATTGAGTTTTGTTGAACTATATTAATGGTTCAAAAAAGTCAGATGTTCATTCTGCTTGTTTTCATCCAACTTTCAGCTATAGCAGCAGGCCAGAAAGAAAATTACGACTGTAAGTTCAGTTCATTTCTATGTCTTGTTAGTTCATTTGTGTGTCAATGTTATATGATTAGCTTGGTTGGAATATGAACGGCAATACTTTTTTTTTTAATTATTATTGAAAACTTGCTCTAGGCTTCAGTCAATGGTAAAATAGGCCTTACATCTGACAAAAGGGAACTAATTAAACAAAAAAGAGGGAGCTTCCTTGAGCCAGTAGTAGCATGAAGGAAGCTCCTATGCATGCCTAGCTAAAGTGTGACCTTCAATAGTAATTTCCCCTTCTAGGAACAATTAAAAGAGTATTATATATGCTTCATATATATTCATGTCTGACTAAATCTATAGCATGGCCAAGTCTGGAGGGTTCCTTCTTTAGAGCTTCAATATATAATTAAGGTTCTTTGAAATTGAGTCCCCTTCCACTTCCATTATTACATGGATCAAAAGGGCAGCAAGAAGCAACAAAGTAGCCAATAGAGTAGAGTAAATAGCCCAACTCCCTCTAAAAACTCATTTAAAGCCAGGATAATTAAGCGATTGGAGATGGGCTGGTCAACACCCGATGTGAGTCAGGAATTACTCATTAGAGGTGTGCCTTTGATGGAAAGCATCATTTTATGGGCCTCACTAGGGCTTGGTTAAGCTCTGCTAGCACAAGGCTACCAACTGCCAAGTCCCAGTGGGTACAAACAAACAAACAAATCATATGGTTAGTTATTTGGCAGTACTATCGTATGAAAATATACTTATTTAACTGACAAGAGTTTGACCAATAAGTAACATTCATTTTGCTATCAAATCATGTGGTCAGATGTTGCTCTAGCTTCTCTCAAGGATATATGGCAAAATACACCTCCCAATTGGGTGGGTACAGATCCTTGTGGCAATCAATGGGAAGGAATTGGGTGCAATAATTCACGTGTCACCTCCATGTAAGCTTTGTACTTCTTCATGCATGCCACCTTGCCATTTTTAATTAAATTTTGATATATATAATTAATATATGCTCTCTTCTTTTCAGAACCTTATCAAGCATCGGTTTGACAGGCTCTCTGTCTGCAGATTTGGATTTGTTATCTGAATTAAAGACTCTGTACGTTTTCTATTTTTTTTTTTTTTTTATTTGGTAGTAACTAACTTATGTAATGCATTCCAATCCTTACTAGCTAAGCTTCTTCATTCATATAGGGATCTTTCTTACAACAAAGGCCTCACGGGACCACTCCCACGAACAATTGGGAGTTTGAACAAACTATCCAACTTGTAACAATAATTAATGTTCATTCTTAATTATTCATAGTCTTCACTATAACTCTAATTTACACTATTGCTTTCTTATTTTGCATCTCAGAATCCTAGTTGGTTGCAGCTTCTCAGGTCCTATTCCTGACAACATAGGATCTCTACACCAGCTAGCCTATCTGTAAGGATTTTTACTTTGTATTACTTTGTAATTTTTTTAAGTTATTCTAATCTTTTGATATGGATCAAATTCCTATCTTCCATTCCATATAATAAATGACAACTTTAGCCGAAGAATCTGTAAGAATAATGATTAAATTCATTCTTTCCAAAAAAAACTTAAACTTTTGGGACAACTGATAATTTATCATGATATCAAAGCAGGAGATTTTGAGTTCGATCACTCTCTCCACTCCACGACGAATGAAAATTTTTTATTCCACTTTTTATGTTTCACTTTATACTCCACCAATCATAACTCTCCACATGTTTTTTTCCTTTCCTTAAAAAATAAAATAAAATAAAATAAAAAAACTAAGATTTAAAATGGAAAAAAATCTAACACATGGCTAATTTTGATTGGTGGAGTATAAAGTAGAACATAAAAAGTTGGGTAATTCTACAGTACCCATGTGGATACCGTACCTCTAATAGATAAAATCTCACATTAATGGTACCAATATCACATATTATAGGTACTACCTCACATATGATGGTACCTACTATTTTTATTTATTATTTAAATTAATATATATAAAAATCAGATAGTACCAATATCATATTGGATAGTACTAACATCACATATGATGGTACTTATATCACATTTGATGGTAGCAATTGAGTGGGTACCATACCCACAAAAAGAGTGTGGGTATTGTAGAATGACCCTAAAAAGTGAGATAGAAGATTTTCATTCCTCTACGACCCATGTCTTCACTTTATCTCCCACTAAAAAAAAATTAAAAATCTCACGTGTTGGGCTCCATTCATTAAGGGGGAGTTTGAGCCCACACGTGAAGGGGAAGTATTAGGATAATACTTGATGGGTTCATCACCCAAAAGACGGACGACAGTAACCGCACCGCGAGAATGACGACCGTAAATGATCGTCCAAAACAGAACCACGACGTTACTCGGGACATCGTCAAAGTCTCCACCCGGATCGTCAAAGAGACGACGAAAGGATCGTCCAAACCTATCGTCCACCAAGATGAACAAACGCAAGGACGACTCTAAGGTCGTTATTCTGTCCACACAAACCCCCATACGAGTACTAAACGGCCCACTGATGGTCACCGTTACAAACAACGAAGTAAATAAACTTAATTACCCCTTAATGACAGTATCCCCGAGATATTGTAACCGCCTTCATAATAGCCCTCATTTAAATCCAATAAAGGGGGAAGTTAAGAGGGATCCAACGGCTATTTTCTGGGTCATCTATATAAACCACCAGACAGAAATGCACAAGGTACGCACACTATTAGCCTAAACACTTTTACTTACTTGTTAACCCTTCTCCACCAAATCTCTGACAAAGGCATCGGAGGAACTTTGGCCGGCACCCCACCGATGTCTTCCTACCGTCGTCACTGTTTTCCTTTGTTTCAGGTCTTCCATCAGAGTCTTCCATCAGAGAAAGCATCGTCTGGACGACCGTGCTGATTTCACACATCATCAGTTGGCGCCGTCTGTGGGAACGAGTTGCTTCCAGCCATTTCGTTCCTTTACCAGAAAACTAAAAGCGGTCGCCCAAAGTAACCTTTTTCTCTCATGGAAGCCGGAGATAACAGTGCCCCGCCTTTGAGCGCCTCGGAGAGACAACTGCAGGCTCTCACAGCCAACATTCAAGAACTAGCACGACAGAGTGCTGCCGATCGCAGGGAGATGCAAGAACTGGCGAGGCAGAACCAAGAACTCATGGCCCTCCTCCGGTCAAGGGGAGAAATTCCCAGCCCTGGACAGGGCCAAAACGGTGAAGAGATTCCTCACCACGAGACAGGAAGGAATCAGAATCAGAATCATAACCAGAATGACGAGGGCAGCTCTGCCAACCAGAATCGAGAGCCTCATCCTCCTCCTCATCCAAGTCAGGTGGCGGACCCCGCCAAATCCGCAGCAGACGTCAGGGCAGCAAAACTCGAGGAAGAGCTGAAAGAGATGAGAGAACAAATGAAAGAGATGAAGAGCCAGGTCAAAGCAAAGGCAGCCAAAAACCTCGATATGCTCGTCCATCGCTCTGAATCTCCATTCACAAAGAGGATAGACGAATATCCTCTTCCAACAAAGTTCAAGGTTCCCCAGTTAGAGACGTTCGACGGGTTCAAAGACCCACTCGATTACTTGGACTCATTCAGAACCATCATGCGTCTACACGGAGTGTCGGACGAGATTATGTGCCGCACCTTCCCAACAAACCTCAGAGGCTCGGCAAGGACCTGGTTCAACCAACTGGAGACAGGCTCCATAGACACATTTGCCCAGTTGAGTAGGGCCTTCATTGACAACTTCATTGGAGGACGAAGATCAGTACGTCCAGCAAACTACCTTCTCAACATCCGGCAGAGAGAAGGAGAATCCCTAAGGTCCTATGTACAACGGTTCAACAAGGAAGCAGTCCAGATTGACGAACCGAATGAATACGTCGCTCTCACCGCATTCAATGCTGGCCTCCTCAAGGGGGATTTCCTCTTCCAGCTGTGCAAGGACCCACCGAAGTCAATGTCAGAACTGATGTACGAGGCCCAGAAGTTCATAAATGCGGAGGATGCCTTCCAAGCCAGAGACGAGTTCCTCAGCAGAAAGAGGAAAGAACCGGAAGATCGACGATTCGATTCGTCCAGGAATAAGTCTTCCAGGCAAGACTATCCAAAGGCCGAGAGGAAGAACATAAGCTCGTCCAACCGACGGGAAGAACGACCTAGCAGCTTCACACCCTTGAACATGTCCATCGATCAGGTCCTGTTACAGATTCAGGACAATCCAGATATCCAGTGGCCAGGGAAGCTTCGTTCAGACCCGACGAAGAGATCTAAGGACCTCTACTGTCGCTTCCACCGAGACCACGGTCACACCACCGAAGATTGCTTTGCCCTAAAGCAACAAATAGAGGCCCTGATTAGGCAAGGGAAGCTGGGGAAATTCGTACGGCAGGACAAGACAGAAGTCCGTCACGAGCCTCGTCCACCCAGGCAGGACGAGAATAAAGATCGCCAAGAGGACCGCCCCCGGGATATCATAGGCGAGATACGTACTATCGTAGGAGGCCTAGCGTCCGGAGGTGCCTCACGGTCGTCTAGAAAAGCTTACGCTCGGCAGGCTCACAATATCTTGGTCACTCAAAGGTCAAGGAAGAGTTTGAAGATGGACGACCAAGTCATCTCGTTCAGTGAAGACGACGCCAGAAACATCCATCATCCACATGACGACGCACTTGTCGTCACGTTGACCATCGCAGGATTTCTCACCAGACGAGTACTTGTCGATAATGGGAGTTCTGCTGACATCATATACCTCCCAGCATACCAGCAGATGAAGATCGACAATATACCTCCCAGCATACCAGAGATGAAGATCGACAAGTTGAAGCCTATTGATATTCCCCTTGTGGGATTCACAGGTGACAAAGTTAAGCCCCTGGGAGTAGTTTCCCTCGTTATTGAAGCAGGGACGTACCCGAGACAAGTGAGAACCTCGGTAGAGTTCCTTGTGGTAGACTGTCCCTCGGCCTACAACGTCATAATCGGCCGTCCGACCCTCAACAAGCTTCGCGCAGTCACCTCGACCTACCATCTCCTCGTCCGGTTCCCCACTGGAACATGGCATAGGAGAACTCAAAGGAGACCAGGCAACGGCGAGGGAGTGCTACTTCGCATCCCTAGGTCCAGAGGCAACACACCAGACAATGAAGATCGACGAGGGACATCAGCTCGTCGAACCCACAGAAGAATTGGAGGAGATAGTGTTGGACGACGAAAAACCAAGTAACACCACCAGCATTGGGACAAAAATGGACAAGACAATAAGGGAGGCCATGATCAGTTTCCTGAAGAGCAATCTGGACGTCTTTGCATGGACGCATGACGACATGCCTGGAATCGACCCAGCAACGATTTGCCACAAGCTGAACGTAGACCCGTCCATTCGGCCCATTAAGCAGAAGAGACGAGTATTCGCCCCTAATAGAAATCAAGCGATCTCTGACGAAGTAGAAAAGCTCCTGACAGCCGGGTTCATCAGAGAAGTTTTCTATCCAGACTGGCTAGCTAATGTCGTCATGGTTAAAAAGGCCAATGGCAAATGGAGAATGTGCGTAGACTTCACAGACATTAACAAGGCTTGCCCAAAAGATAGCTTCCCCCTGCCTCGAATCGACCAACTTGTAGACTCGACAGCAGGACACCGGTTGCTAACCTTCATGGATGCCTTCTCAGGGTACAACCAGATCATGATGGACGAATCCGACCAAGAGAAGACTTCCTTTATCACAAGCAAAGGACTCTTCTGCTACAGAAGTCATGCCGTTCGGATTGAAGAACGCTGGAGCCACCTACCAGCGACTGATGAACAAGATGTTCCACCACCAGATCGGACGAAACATGGAGGTGTATGTCGACGACATGCTGGTGAAAACGAAGGACGATATGAAGCACTTAGAGGATTTGAAAGAGACGTTCGAAACCCTCCGTCAATATCGCATGAAGCTCAACCCGAGCAAATGTGTCTTCGGCGTTTCGTCCGGGAAATTCCTTGGGTTCATGGTCTCCCAGAGAGGAATAGAGGCCAACCCAGACAAAATAAAAGCCGTGCTGGAGATGACTCCCCCAAGGTCGACGAAAGAAGTGCAAAGCCTCACGGGAAGAGTAGCGGCACTTAACCGCTTTGTCTCGCGGGCTACAGACAAGTGCCTCCCCTTTTTCAAGACCCTGAGAAAAGCATTCGTTTGGACGGACGAGTGTCAAGAATCCTTTGAAGAGCTCAAGAGGTACTTGACGTCCCCACCATTGCTGAGCCCTTCCCAACAGGGCGAAACCCTCTCCTTGTACCTGGCAGTCTCCTCGACAGCTGTCAGCTCAGCCCTCATCAGGGAAGACGGGGGCACCCAACTGCCAGTGTACTACACCAGTAAAGCTTTTCAAGGAGCTGAAGACAGGTATCCAGCCATGGAGAAGCTGGCACTAGCTCTTGTAATCGCTG
>OU015763.1:2780121-2798410 GCA_907173295.1 Fagus sylvatica | reverse complement strand
ATAGAAATATGCTCCCACTTCCATTCAGGGATGGGAAGTGATTGCAACAAACCCGAGGGTCTTTGATGCTCCACCTTGACTTGTTGACAAGTCAAGCACTGCTCCACAAATTGGGCAATCTCTCTCTTCATGTTATTCCACCAAAAGGTTTCCCGAAGGTCACGGTACATCTTAGTACTACCTGGGTGCATTGTGTAAGGTGAACGATGTGCTTCCTCTAAAATATCATTTTTAATTGATGGATCATTAGGCACACACAATCTATTCCCAAATTTCAAAACACCATCATCAGAGATATTAAACATAGGCTTCTTTCCACTCCGCACCTCATCCATGATTTTTACCAACTGTGAGTCACCACTCTGCGATAATTTAATTCTCTCGATCAAGGTTGGTTGTACGCTCAAACTTGCCAAGTAGGCCCCAGAATGGCCCATCACAACTTCAATCCCCATTCTCTCCAAATCATTAATAATTTCCTTTTGAGTTGTTAACAATGCAGCAGAAAAACCTGAAGACTTTCGACTAAGTGCATCGGCCACGACATTAGCCTTACCTGGATGATAATTAATGGAGCAGTCATAATCCTTAATTAATTCAAGCCATCTCCGTTGCCTCATATTTAACTCTTTCTGGGTAAAGAAATACTTTAAACTCTTATGATCTGTGTAAATTTCACATTTCTCACCATACAAATAATGCCTCCAAATTTTTAATGCAAACACAACTGCAGCCAACTCCAAGTCATGAGTAGGGTAATTTTGTTCATAATTCTTCAACTGGCGAGAGGCATAAGCCACAACCCTACCATGTTGCATTAATACACAACCAAGCCCTTTGCGAGAAGCATCACTATATATAACGAAACCTCCTGAACTTGAAGGAATAGTTAACACTGGGGCTGTGACTAACCGCTGCTTTAACTCTTGGAAGCTCTTCTCACATTCCTCCTTCC
The DNA here is from genome assembly GCA_907173295.1 of Fagus sylvatica. Taxonomy (NCBI): domain Eukaryota; kingdom Viridiplantae; phylum Streptophyta; class Magnoliopsida; order Fagales; family Fagaceae; genus Fagus; species Fagus sylvatica. The sequence continues at coordinate 2,797,455 of OU015763.1, read as the reverse complement.
ACTCAAACTTAGCATTCTTCCGAGTTAAATGAGTTAAAGGAGCTGCAATGCGGGAAAATCCTTCTACAAACCTCCTATAGTAACCTGCAAGGCCCAAGAAACTCCTTACCTCGCTTACATTAGTGGGTCTATCCCAACTAACCACTGCTTCAATCTTACTAGGATCCACAGTAATTCCATCCTTAGAGACCACATGACCCAAGAATACCACTTGATTCAGCCAAAATTCACACTTCTTCAGTTTAGCATATAACTTCTTATCTCTTAGAATTTGCAAAACAATCCTCAAGTGGTCCTCATGTTCTTCCAGACTCTTAGAGTACACCAAGATATCATCAATGAACACAATGACAAAGCGATCCAAATACTCATGGAATACCCTATTCATTAAGTCCATGAAAACAGCAGGGGCATTGGTTAGACCAAAAGGCATCACTAAAAACTCATAATGACCATACCTAGTCCGGAAGGCCGTCTTTGGTATGTCCTCACTCTTAATCTTCAACTGGTGATAACCCGAACGAAGGTCAATTTTGGAAAAGACTTGTGCACCTTGCAATTGATCGAACAAGTCATCAATACGAGGCAATGGATATTTATTCTTAATGGTAACTCGATTAAGCTCACGGTAGTCAATACATAACCTCATAGACCCATCCTTCTTCTTGACAAACAAAACCGGAGCTCCCCAAGGTGATGCACTAGGACGAATAAACCCTTTATCTAGTAATTCTTCTAGCTGTCCCTTAAGCTCCTTCAATTCTGCTGGTGCCATTCTATAGGGTGCCTTGGAAATAGGTGCAGTACCAGGAACGAGGTCGATAGAAAATTCAACCTCACGATCCGGGGGTAATCCAGGTAAATCCTCAGGAAAAACATCCGGGAATTCCCGCACCACAGGAATATCTTCGATCTCCAATTCCTTCTTTTGCAAATCTACTACACTAGCAAGAAAGCCTCGACATCCTTTCCTAAGCAAGCGGTTTGCTCGTAGGGCTGATATCATATGAGGTAGAGAAGGTAAACGTGAGCCCTTAAATCGGAATTCCAACTCACCTGGAGGCCTAAACACAACCTCCTTCTCAAAACAATCCACACTAGCATGGTAAGCAGCCAACCAATTCATGCCTAGAATGACATCAAAATCATGCATTCCTAACAACACCAAGTCCGCTGATAACTCCCTACCCTCAATACAAAACATGCAAGACTTGAGTACAAGATTAGACATTAAAGTATCACCCAAAGGAGTAGAAACTGACAACTCATATTCAAGAGGCTCAGGACTTCTAGCAATGTTTCTAACAAATCCACACGAAATAAAAGAATGCGTAGAACCGGGATCAAAAAGAACTCTAGCAGGTGTGGAGAACAAAGGAAGTATACCTGTCACCACAGTGTCTGTAGCCTGAGCATCTTGAGTAGTCAAAGCATACACTCTTCCTTGGACTTTTTTCACACTAGCATCACTCTTCTGTGTCTGAGGTGAGGAAGAGGAACCTGAGCCCTTGGTGGGACATACTCGGGCATAATGACCAGGTTGCTTACAAGTGTAGCATAACTTTAGAGCACAGGGTTGACCCTCATGACTCATACCACAAAAAGAGCAAGTTTTCTTCTCATTCGAGTGAGAAGTGGCATTCTTATCATGCATAAAAGATTGTTGTCTATTTCCAAACTTCTTAAAGAACCCTCTCTTAAACCTCTGTCCTTGCCCTTTACCATGATGAGAACCAGATGACCATTGTTTCTTTCCACTCTCATCAGTACCATGACTGTATTTAAAGTCTTCTTCAAGACGCATTGCCCTCTTCACAGTTTCAGAAAGAGTGTTCACTCCAGCAGCTAGGATGTGAGGACGAATTTTGTCATTTAGACCTTTCTGAAACTTCATTACTTTCTCATGCTCATCAGGAATTAAATGGGGGGCAAAACGAGACAGATCTATAAATTTTGCAGCATATTCTTCCACAGTCATGGACCCCTGAATCAAATCAGAAAATTCTCTTTTCTTCCTGTCTCTCACTACTTCTGGGAAATAAGTCTCATTAAAGACTTTCTTAAACTTTTCCCATGTAACACAGGCGTTCTCACCCAATTCCTCTTTCAATAGAACTTCAGTACCAGCCCACCATCTCTCAGCAGGGCCCTCAAGAGTAAAGGTGGCATACTCCACCTTTTGGGAGTCAGTACAATGAAGAACTCTCAACAGTTTCTCCATTTTTAGTAGCCAGTTTTCTGCTACCATAGGATCAGTTGCACCAGCAAAAGTTGGGGGGTTTTGCTTCCTGAACTCCATAAAAGAGCAACCCTCCTTTTGACCCTCACCATGCCGAGCAGCTTGGGCAAGTCTAGCATAGATCTTATTTGCCACTTCATCAACCTCATTACCCTCATTAATGACAGGAGTGGCAGATCTCTCATGCTCTTGGTGTGGCTCAGCACCAGATGGAGGAGTCACAACCTTATCTATGTTCTTTAGCTTACGTTGTCTCTTTGCTGGTGGCATAGTGTATCAAAATACCTATACCTACATCCATTGCAATAGAGGAAAAATAAGTCACTAGTACAGTCAACTAGGAACTAAAATATTATATACGACTAGAATACATACAACATCAAGGTAGAAGGATAAGTTCTATATTCCTAGTGCTCTGACTTAAATCTGGATCAAACCTATTCACAAAGTTTACAGAATCATAACCTATGCTCTGATACCATAACTGTCACGCCCCAAACCCAACAAGGTTTGGTGCATGAGAAAATTACAACCCAAACACACTAATTGATATGGAAAATTAAGTCTAATCACTATTAACATTTGGAATCCAAAATCCTTAAATTCTCACCATAGAGAAACCACCATAAACACTTTTATCAAAACCCCTAACTATTCCTCAAATAAATCCACCAAAATCAAAACCCATTTCCTTAATCACATAAATATCATAAGATTGCTCAAACTAAATCACATATAACACTAAGATTACTTAGATTTGTAAAGAAACTAACAAAATATAAAAACCTTAAATATAAAGCTTTTACCTTAAAATATTTGGAAGTAAATGGAGCCTAGAAAGTCTCCTATAGGTTCCTCCGGTAAATCCTACCGGAATTCTGCCGGTGGTTGTGGTGGTTAACCGGTGAGAGAGAGAGAGAATGAGAGTGACCGAATGAGAGGTAGGGGAGAGAGTATGTGCTGCTGAAAAGAAAAACAGAAAATGAAAGAGAGGGGGAGAGCTACGGGTGAATGAGAGAGTTCTAGAGGAAAAATGAATGGTGGGGTCTTGTGGGGTAGGTGGGACACGTGAGGTGCATGTGGGTTTCTAGAAATATCTTTGGTTTTAATATTATTATTATTATTTCTTTTGCTCTGTTTTTGGGCCGTTACAAAAGCATTATAATTCTTATGAAATGATTGAGTTGGTGACCCAAAACCATGAAAACTAGCACCTCTAAAAGCTGATGTTGTCTGTTTTCTCTTTTAATCAGTGGAGCAACTCGTGATTATGAATTTCTGTATGGGTTTCTAGTGGTAGTAGATAATCAAAATTTTATGAATTTTGAAGATGGTATGCATAAATAGGAATGATTATTAATCTTTGCTTTCCATGGGACTTTCCAAGAGGTCCAAAAAATGAAGTTATCGTATCATGACACTATTAAACCTACATTACATGATAATTTGTATCATCGTTGTATCTCCACATTTTCTGAATGGAAGGCCTTCATTACTCTCAAAGAAAATACTTTATCACATCAGCTTTGTTATAAATTTTTCTTGAGAATAAGCAAGGTCTTTTCTTTCTCTTGGTAAGTGGGAGCAGGGTTAGTTGGCAATGTATGTCACAAGGAAACAGGACAACCTGGTGTTCTGTTTTTATGTGAACCAAGGTATAAAATATCTAATAAAACAAAATCAAAATGGAAGTTATCCTTGGTACTGCCATCCTTTTGTACTTTTCAATCCTTCTCAGACCTAGAAAAATATCATTTTTGTCTAATCAATTATTTATTTTTATTTTTTACTTTTATCTTATTCTATATGATGTAAGTTTACAACTTGAATTTCATACAGGTTTAATGGGGAAACTCAGCCAGGACTGACAGCATGTGGAGATGCAGCAAAGAGATTAATCGATCTGGGTCTGGTTTTCACACCGGTTGAAGATGCTCTCCGGGATACAGTGGAGAGCCTCGAAACTAAAGGCTTCCTGTGCCAGAAAATGCCACAATCTTAGGCTGTTTCTTTCTATTCTTTTTTATTTTTTTTATTTGTTTTATTTTTTATTTTTTATGGTTTCTATTTTAAATGCCATACAGTGTGACATTTTCATTGTTTCGTTGCTTTATATATTAGTTGGCAGTAATGATGAATACAATAAAGTGTTGCTTTTATTAGTGATCTAATCACTTCCTTTTATCATCCCTTTTTCTCTTTCATTTCTAAAAGTAACTTTGATTGATCAGAAAATCATGTTCTTACAGTAATGCAACTTTGATTGATCAGAAAATATGTTCTTACAGTAATCATATAACTTTATTATTACAACTTTTGTTAACCTTTAATTACAAGAGATCAGCAATCTTATGTGTCTTTTACTGCACCCTATTCTGCAAGCATATGAAGATGACAGAATTGGTACAATACCTGTGATTCAGTTGCAGACCCGAATATTGACTTATTATTTTTCATGATATTAAATTATAGGTTCAAAATAATACACATTTTTATCAAAAGCATGAAATGAAAATGGGGTTCGTACTGTAGCTACCATTACAAAAGGACTGTGCCAAAGCAGTTGAATTGGGACCAGCTTTATTTATCTTTGATGCTTTGCTTTGTGTGGCAATTGTATTCAGGCTTTTTCTGGGGCATGTGATTGGGGGCCTCAGAATAGTTTTTAAGTAGGGTCCGAGTCGCCCATAACCAAGCGGTCCAAGCCAAGTTAGATAAACATAGTCATAGAGTGACTTTTTTATTTTTTGCAGAATAAAGATAAAAGGGAGTTTAAACTTCTTTCTATTTTGGCTTTAGTTTTTAGTCTTTTCTTCATCTCTCTTTATGTACTGTTTTTTTAAAAGCAACCAACACTACATGTGCATCATCTTTCCCACCCTTGCTCTTACACCTTTTTGGCAAGGAAGAATCTATCTTTTATTTAGAGAGAGGTAGAGAGAGTTGCAGTTCTAATCATGGAACTTGTTCTGGCATTGCATGTGCGTCAATCTTCTTGGCCCACTTCGTGTTATATTACACTTCTCAGCTTCCCTCTCAAACCAATCTTCAACCTATAGTCTCTCTCTCTTTCTCTCTCCCTCTCTCTTCTATATATCCTTCTCCATTTTGCTCATTTCCTTAATGTGAAAAGAGAACTTAGAAGCAGTTGTTGCCACAAGAATGAGCAGTCCAGCTCCAACACCTTGCAGCCGATCTTGGTGAACATAACTTCTAATTTGATCCATCTTTTATTATTCTACTCATTAATGAACTGGCTTTTCATGATTACTTTCTTTTGGGTTTCCAAAGGTCTATAAGCGAGGACTCCCTGAGAAGGTACGTGCGCTTTGCTAGTGAGAGCTGCATACAAGAGTTACTGTCAGCTTCTGACTCAAATAGAGCTGGAAATGCCAATGATGGTTGGAAGGTTCTTACTCTAGAAAACGGAGTAGAGATATCAAAGCGCAGGTCTGGATCCCTTCACACTTTTCGTAGCCGCTGGCTGCTCAGATCAGTCTCACCTCAACAATTCATCACTGTTGCTAATGCCATCGATGCTGCAAAGGTAAATCTTAAGTTTCCCATAAATGATGACAAGAAGGAAGAACAGTACCTATTGATTTGTGAAACTGAAGCTTTTAGATAAGGTGGTGTCCTAATATGTTGTATTAAGCTCTTACAAAGAAACTTCCCATGATGTTAAATCTTACTTCTTACAATCCTATGATCCCAACACATGGTAATAGGATGGTGGATGAGATACTTTGATTCCTTCCCAATGGATCGGAAAGAAAAGTTTTGTCCCTAGCAGTGTCTAATATGGCTCCTCTTTCTTTGTTGTCTTCCTTGGAAATGACAAAATATGACTATTTTAATTTTAATTTGGTTATTATAAGCAAGGACAAATGTGACAACTGGCAAGTACATTGTTTTGGATAGTACTTAGATTTGAGTAAGGAATACATACATGTAATGATAAATGAGCAAAATTCTCTACATGTATAAATATAAAGTTCCCATAGAGTTATTGTTAACATGTCAGATTTTCATTTGATTGAACAGCAATGGGACCCTGATTTGGTGGAAGCCAAGTACATAAAAGATCTTGAGGATAATCTCAGCATCATTCGTCTCAGGTTTGGAGATAGCTCTAAGCCTCTCTTTAGGAACAGAGAATTCATAGTTTATGAGCGACGTGAAACCATGGAAGACGGCACCTTGGTAAGTGGTAAAGGCAGACAGGGACAACATAGCTTTAATTTGATTTTTAGTGTAATGAATTAAACTTTGATTGTAAGAAACCAAACTTCGTGTCTTTTAATCCGCAGAAAACTTAATCCTGGTTTTGCAGGTGGTAGCAGTTGCTTCACTGCCAAAGGAGATAGCTGCTGGATTGCATCCAAAGCAAAATAATGCTATCAGAGGACTATTGCTTCAGTCAGGGTGGGTTGTGGAGAAGCTTGAAGATGACTCTTGCATGGTAACTTATGTTGTCCAGGTAACCAACTTTGGCAGCATTTTTTGTTTTCTCCCCAATATGCTTGCAGAATTGCCATGTAAAAGCAGAGGTCCAATTGACTAAATAGTTGGTTTTTTGCTTCATTGTTATGCAGCTAGATCCTGCAGGGTGGCTGCCCAAGTGTTTTGTCAATCGACTTAACACAAAGCTGGTTATGATCATTGAAAACCTTAGGAAACTAGCACAAGCTTGTCCAATTGAAGGTGATACATAATTACACATCAATGTGGAATGGGAAAAGAGACTAATTGCATAATGGTGATACAATTATTCACCAATAGTCCTGGTGCCCTCTCTTGGAATTTACTACTTTCAGCATGAATGCAAATGTGCATATTAGAACATTCATTTTCTGACGCTCAGCAGACATATATGCAGTCAGTCTTTGAGATTTGTTTTGAACTATGAGTGTAAACGATTAATACAAGTTATGTGCGCATTAAAAAGGATTAAGTGAGACAGCAAGATGCATTATGTATAATACTGTGTATGATGAACCTTAGATTGGATTCCCCCAAATTCCAACCCAAAAGTTCTGGGCTCGTAGGGGGTTGAACTCCAAACCTTCACCTCCTAGGGAAGAAAAAGTTGCACTAGGTTTTATAGACCTTTCTTTTTCCTTAAGTAAGAAAGGGTAGGGATGAACAATTCATGAGAGATCTTATTTTTGAGCATGATCATAGTAACACTTACCCATTGTGCCTCGTAGACAGGAATGAGGAACCGCAAGCACTCAAGTGGTAACCTTGGCCTAATCAGAGTCCTTAATAGCATTAGTTGGTGGACAATGTGAGTAAACAATCATCGGACTTCGAGGATTCGAACTCAGGATGTTGACCCTAACCATACTACATACCAAGTTATATAGTCATAGACAAGATAATATATAAAAGCAACAAAATTTGAAGGACGATGGCTTTTAAAAGAACTACTTATTCAACCTTTCTTGTCATAACTTAGTTTATAGGCTTCAATTAATTTTTCTTCCATTGACATTACATACCATATTATAGGCTTCAAGTATAATGGCATTAACCCGTATCCCAACACAATTTGGTCTGTCGACTGAGGAGTCAATCGAAACCGTTGGTGGGTGACCTTTGGGTGAAAAGTCAAATGACCACATGTTTTGGTTCTTCTGGGATGTCCAGCGCACGGAGGATCAGTCATTAAGATTTAAATCTTACAACTTGTCCTTGCACATGTTAGTTGGTGGTCATCATAACTATGCCATATATGGATCGAACTTATTGGCTGATTCTACGTGTATAAAGGTGGTTTGTATTGACTTTTTTGTATGTGAATTGTGAAGTGCATTTCCAATAAAAGATTGCATGTTTACAAACTGGAACCTAACTGCCTGCATGGTTGCTTGAAACGTAATCCAAGCTATAGGAGAATATGTGCTTTTAGCCTTTTACTATCCACCATATTCCTATGTTTACTTTAGTCTGACTAATCAAACTAAAGTAAAGTCTTGAAGGCCTGAACTAGACACATATTATATGGATTGAATTGGATAAGTGTGTTGTGTAAGTATATATTGAGTCCTGCATCGGGTGTTTATTATATCGAATTAGGTTATATAAATGATTATGATTGTAACTAGTCTTTTTGAAATATACCCTAAATCTGATTAGCCTTCCCTCATTTTGTGATATTTCCCACTACATGAGGAAAGACTATAATATTAAGCTGTCATTAATTTTATTCTATACAATCTTTCTCAGGTGGCGTCTTTCTTAGGGGTAATCAATTTTGTTTGATTAATATATTGCAAGCCCATTTGTTTTCAATCAATACCTTTGGAAGTGAAGCATCCTGCTTGTAATTTATGAATATGACAAAATTAAAGAAGCCAAAGAACCATATGCAACTGCATTATCTAATGCTCATTCTTAATTAAATATTTGACATGAGGATGGCATGGCAACATAATTAATATCCTGTTAGTCAAGATCCAGAGAGAGTGCAAGTTGACATTGAGATTGTCAACTTTGCATGTTAATTACTAGTAAAATCTCGAGCGTCCAAAACGGCGCTTCACAATGAACGAACCTTCCACTCTCTATAAAGAACGTGAAAACATGCGCTTCATAATCCTATTCCCTCACTGCTCTTCTTACACTCTCTCTTGTCACAGTGACTCCCAAGAAAACCTTTTTATATATTCTCTGAACTCAACTCAAAGAGTTTGAGTTCCGAGAGAGAGAAAGGAAGATGGGAAGTGCAGCTGATGAAGAGTACCTAATAAAGCAGGCACATCAACAACATAACCGTGAAAAAAAGTACAAGCTCAAGATGCTTCTGTTTGTTATAATCACCAATCTCCTCGCCATATACATCTTCACTGCTCCTTTTTACTTCAACCGTCTCCCTCTTTGGGTCTCATCCACCTCTCTCTTGCATGAGCTTAACTCCACCAAAGCCCAGCTTGCTGCCAGTCACTCCCTAATTGCTGAGCTGCACCAAAAACTCACTTCCACTAACTTACTCCTCCAGGCCCTACTCATCGAGCTTACACGCCAACATGATGACGAGTCGTCTCCTACTAATCAAGCACATGATTTCATGAAGCTTGGTTATAATATTGATTCAAGCATTGAGGTACCTGATGAGCTTATGCTCGCAATTGGCCCTCACAAGCTCCCACCGGGGTATTCAGTGGAGCAGGCTGATGAGGTTTACTTGCCAGTTGGAGCAGGCTGCTTTAAGTTTCAAGAGGAGTTGGGGCAATATATGACATATGACATTGGAAGGCAGTGTCCAGTAGATGATGCTTTCACACAAAGGCTCATGCTTAAAGGGTGTGAACCACTTCCACGCCGGAGATGCCATTCCAAGTCCCCTGCCAATTATGCAGAGCCAACACCATATCCGGATAGCCTCTGGGCAACCCCGCCCGACACCAGCATCATTTGGGATCCCTACACTTGTAAAAGTTACCAGTGCCTCATTGAGCGGAAGAATGCACCAGGACACTTATACTGCAAAGATTGCTTTGACTTGCAGGGCAGAGAGAAGAGTCGGTGGCTCTTTGACAATGGAGGGCTTGATTATGGGATTGATTATGTTCTCAACACTAAACCTCATGGGACAATCCGTATAGGGCTTGACATAGGAGGAGGGACTGCCACATTTGCTGCCAGAATGAGGGAACGGAATGTCACAATCATCACTAGCACAATGAATTTGGATGGTCCATTCAACAGCTTCATTGCCTCACGAGGATTGATCTCAATCCATGTTAGTGTCTCCCAAAGGCTTCCTTTTTTTGAGAACACACTGGATATTGTTCATTCGATGCATATTCTAAGCAACTGGATTCCGGATGCCATGCTTGAGTTCACACTCTATGACATATACAGGGTGTTGAGGCCAGGGGGACTATTCTGGCTCGACCACTTCTTCTGCCTGGGGTCACAACTCAACAACACTTACTCTCCAATGTTGGATCGTATTGGATTCAAGAAACTGAGATGGAATTCTGGTAGGAAGCTTGATCGTGGAGTTCATAAGAATGAGTGGTACTTTTCAGCTCTGTTGGAGAAACCAATGAACTGAGCCTGCCCCTAAGGTTCATGTGTAATGTATTTGCTACATCAACGCATTTTGTATGATAATAATGTTTAGTTTGAGAATCTTGACTGGTTTTGGCAAGTGAAAAATCTAAATAGATTTAAAGTCTTACTTTAAGAGGTGAGAAATATAAATAAACACCATAGTACTTCATAATTGATACGACTGAGGTTGCAATTTGCCGCCTATTTTCTTGATCTTGTAAATTATGCAGAGATGTGATGAAGCATGGATACAGATGTAGAAGAAAGATGAACAGGTTTCAAGGAAAGTCAACCACAACCATGATATTACAAGGTTCAATCACGTAAGCAGCCATGTTAGTGAGCAAACGACAAAGCAATAGTTTCAGTACATAATCTTCAAAGATTCAAATCCACTATATAACAAAAAAAAAAGGCCAATTAAGAATTGCATAACATAGCATAGAAATCAAAAGTGCAGTATACGATGACTAGCCTGGCATGGAATTCAAAATATTTTGAAACCGACTGGATCTTCTACACAAAGTAACGGCAATACAAAGAACCAGCCAACTGCCACCAAGTTCAACATTCTAAAATGTAAAATGATAGTCAATGCGGCTCTATCTTAGGAGCTGGAGATAGTGCTCCACTATAATCAAAGGCCTCTTTAAGGTAAGCATAGTGGAAACTCCCCTTACTTGTTACATAACTTTCAGAAGTGGATGCAGCACTAGCATCGGGATTTAAACCAGCAAGCTCCATAATGTATTCAAGCTCTTTAACCACCTCAACCATCACAGGCCTCTCAGATCCTGGTTCTTTCACACACCTCATTGCCAGATCCATAAACTTTTCTAAACCTTTCAGGGTTGGTCCTAAAACCAATGGCTGGGTCAAGAAATTCATGAAGGTTGTATAAATCCTTTGTCTTATCCATTGCCTCCTGCACCTCTTTCACAATATATTTCCCTTGATCTATTGGCTTTCTTGAAGTTATCAGCTCCAACATTAGCACTCCAAAACTATATACATCACTTTTCTCAGTCAACCGAAGGGTCGTGTAATATTCTGGATCCATATAGCCCTGCAGTTGATAAAATCCATTCTCTCAGTGCTAGATTTTCATGTATTGTCGTGAAATTTAGATAATAATAAGACAAAATTTGTGAAACTTAAGATTTTCTTCTTCAAGTCATTGGAAATCAAGATTTACAAAGTATGTAATTTTTTATAAGATTACCTACACTAACACATACTCTTACCAGTAATCTTATTGTCCAAAAGAAACCACCCCCACTTTGCAATGGGAGATTGTGGGATCATAGTATGAAAATCTCTTTCCCTCCAATTATATGGTGGTCCTGGCAGTAATAGCAAGCAGCAGGAAATGCCTGCTCAGCCTATAAAACTTCCATAGTGGTTGCTTTGTTTTCCTAATCAGTTTTAAGGCCTCCTGATACTAGTAGAAGTGTGTGTGAGCCAAAAAAGTGTCTTGCCTATGGCTGGGCCTAGAACTTCAGTAGAAGAGGGAAAAATGGATAGCAATCTTCACATTTATCTACTCTATTCCTTGAAACATTTCCAGAAGCTCCACCAAGAATTTCAGAAAACTAAACTTGATAATTCCTGAAATTTCTTCAAAAATGTTCAATTAACCATTTTCTCTTGCTACTACCTGAAAATTCTACAAAATGTTCCATTAATCATATTTATCTTGTTATTACATTAGAGCAGATACCTGGATATATTATTTATTAAATAACATAACAAAAGTATTCATAAAAAAAAAGAGGTTAAAAGATTCTGAACTGACCATTGTCCCTTTAACTTGAGTCATTACATTGCTTTCACTGTCAGCTATTGGCTTGGAGAGTCCAAAATCAGCAACTTTCGCATTTAATGACTCATCCAGTAGGATGTTGTTTGATTTTATGTCCCTATGTATAATGGGTGGGTCCGCAAATTCATGAAGATAAGCCAGACCTCTGGCTGCACCAAGGGCCACTCTAAGTCTCCTCATCCAATCCAACCTGATTCCTGACTTTCCCTGCATACATAATATGTAAGTTGTCAACTAAGAAAAAAAAATAGAATTAGGAATCTGTCTCTTGACTTCAAAACCATTGTTCAAGCTTCTAGGGCGGTTCATTATGTATGGATACAGGATAACAGGAATGAGAATCTGATAACTACTTCATTTGTGCATGTCAAGCTAAATTGTCTGCATGTCAATTTTGCAACTGGACAATGAGTTACACTTAAACAGTTAAACCTTGATATTGGCTGGGAACTGCAATTCTATCAGGATTGTCTAACAGAATTCATTTTATTCTATAGGGGAAGTGATCAGGGTCAGGATAAAGACAAATCGCAGTATTTGCCAAGTTATATAATTCCTCTCATGTCATCTTTGGATGAGGTCATACTGGTATATGGCCTAACATTATTGGCTGAATGGTAAATAATACAAATGCTAGTGTATCAAAGAATTCCATGTGATTATCAATTAAGTGAGTAATTGAAGTCTCAACAGATGCTAGAATTCTTATTGAAAGGAGGAGGAAAATGGATGGAAGTACCTGAAAGACTATCCTTTAGACTACCATTTGTAACATACTCATACACCAGAATTTGTTCACCTTTCTCGAAGCAGAACCCCAAAAGGCTGACAAGATTCTTATGATGGACCCTTGATAAAAGTTCAATCTCAGTTTTGAACTCAAGCTCTCCCTGCGTAGATCCTTTTTTATCCTGTTTAATGGCAATCAGTTGCCCAGTAGGAAGAGTACCTTGATAAACCTGTAAAAATGTTGACAAACAAGACTTTTGGTGACTGTTCAGTGCCAACAATAGTTTGGAAAATTAGCAAAAAATCCCGAATAAAGTGACAATCAACCTCAATATGTTTGGTATGCTTATGGAATAAGATTGTTAGCAATGAAGATAGCAACTTGATTATCATAGAACATCTACATAAGAGTAGGAACATCAATATGAAGAACACATTTCCCAAGGACAGGCCAAGAAGAACCATTAGCTAAAGCAATATGGTGTTTCATAGGATGCAAATTTGAGAAGAGGATATATGTTTGTTAGCCCTGGAGTCAATGACCCTGGATGGAGAGGAATAGGTCACACATTCTACATTACCCGAGTCAGCTAATGTAACAACGGAAGAAAGGAGCTCGTTAAGCTGAGTACTAAGTGTATCATAAAAACCAGAACTAGAAGTTGCATGCCTAGATGGATAAGTAGAAGGAGGTGTGGGTAAGGTCTCACTAGCTAGCCAGGATATGAGGGTTGAATCTCTCATCCAAATCTCATAAGTTGAATCTCCCATATTCTGAGGGTTATCAGTCAAATATTTCAATTTTCGTTGTCCACCAAAAAAGGATCTTCACAGCATGTGCACATTAGATTATTTAGACCATTCAATTTTTTTTCGAAGTAATTTGATTTAGACATACCATCCTTAAGTAGTGTTAGATTTCCCTTAGCCATGAATGTAAATTTTTATTCAGTCATATCAAATACAATTGACCTAAAATCAAGGAATCAACAATCAATCAACCAATTCAGATTCAACCAAACCATAAAAGAAATCCCACAAATCACCCAATAGTCAACAAGTTCTAGTCTTGCAACAAACCAAATCATTTGGTTGCATTACCTTGGTGTCTGCACCGACATGATAAATCCAATTGTGCTAAAAGTTTAAACTGTTAGGAAATGGTGAATTTAATCATTTAACCATTATTCTAACACGACGCTAATGTCAGCATGATGTCATACTGATATCATTGGATAAATGCTAATGCCAACATCCTTTGTTATCTGACAATTATTTCTAGATTGCTTTTAATGGCTTCTAGGGTTGGATTAGTATGCTATGATGCCTGGTTAAGTTGTAAAATAAGAGATATTTTGGTTAAAGGAGAGGAAAGAAGAGTTAAGGGAGAGAGATTTGAGAAAAAAGTTTAAGGCTTAATCAATCAGTCGCTCACCTCAGCACATATTTTATATAATACACTGCTGAGAGTGAGGGACAATCAAAACTGACCTTCCCATAACCGCCAGATCCAATCACATTTGATTCTGAGAAATGATTGGTGTATTTCTCAAGCTCTTTAAGGGAAAAACATCTCACGCCTTTTACCTCAGGAGCACTACCACTTCTTCCGCTCAGGTCCCATTGTGCTGCTTTATATGACATGACATGAATTAGATAAATAACTCTGCATATCCCATTTGATTAGCTAAATCTACACAAAAACTCAACTCACCAAAAGGTTTGGTACGTTTTATTGCTCTTTCTGCTCTTTTCTTTGAGTGGAAAGCATAAACTCCTACAAGGAGTAATACCAGTAGCAGGATGGAACCACCAATTGCAACTTCAATTATAATACTAATGCTTGATGACTTATGTGATTCTGCGGGTATCAAGAGAGATGCATCAAGATAGATACACAAAACACTGAAATTATTATTATGTAAACACAGAATTACCTGCGTATTTCTCATACTCATCACCGAGAAAATAGAAAGGTCCAAAATACATTGGTGGTGGCTTGAAAGTCTAGTTGCTAAGCATGAACCCAATACTAGAAATTCCTGTTCGATTGAAACTAAGTTGGCCATAAGGAAAGACTTTTAGCTTCACTTCAAGGTACTCAGATGAAGTCTTAATGGGATTATCCAAAGTCAGAGAGACTGAATCCACAGGAAGTTGATGGGAATGGAAAGATAGCATGAGAGATTCCTCAAGTATGATGTATTTACTTTTGTTCTCAAAGTCTGAGAAGGACAGAGCTTGGAAGTGGAGGGTTCCTGTGTATGGATATGCACAACGACAGTTGGGGCTTGAAATCTTATCTGAACTGCAGGGAACAACCTTGCATTTATTTTGTTGTGTCGAATATGAGAGATTGGTTTGGGAAATTCTGCAGTAACTCTGTGGTGCTCCTATCTCCGTACATAATGGGTTGCCCACTAGTCTGTAGAAGATAATACATTGTTACCACAGTGATGAGACATAATTATTATAGGCTAAAAATCAATGAGTACATTTTCCTGGAAATTTAACTTCCAAAATACTAGCCAGTCCTTAATACTGTAAATTTGAAATTGCCCTCTTACATCATTGTAACATTGTATTCTTCCTTTACATCTAATTGAGAAATAACATTGTACTGTAAATCGATGAGTTTGAGTTGTTTGCTGTGGGTGGTGCCAATAACCAAGGAGCCATTGAGCTGGTTTTTCCTTAGTACCCTGTTACAACATGTCAGAACAATCAACTTATAGTCAACATTTTTATGATATCAAGATATGTAACTACTCTCCTTTATGTTCATACAAAGGAATTACTAATTTGTTCAATTTGGATTTCTCAACATCCTTTGCAATGAGTGTAATGCTACTTGGGACAAGCTGATACTCACACAGTCTGCAATTGGGTTAGGCTGAAAAGGGCAATTGGAATTTGTCCTTGAAGTTGTGTGTTTTCCATTATTCTGCCATGCAAGGTTGAAAGGTTTCACATCAGTACTGAATACTCCTGATTTCAAAAAGAAAAAGAAAAAAGTGGTGCAGAAACCAAGTGTCAGTTTGGTGTCAACCTATTTTAGTAGCATATATACCGAAAGCTGAGTCAAAAAATTTAAAAATAGTTTATTTAAAAAAAAGAAAAAAAAGAAAAAAAGCACTAGTTTATTTGCTAAAAACTGAGATAAACGGTGGAAAATAAGCAAAAAGCAAAAAGCTAGCTTATTGCTGCCAAATAGACACAAAAAATTAATTATTAATGATGATTGATTGTTGGATTTGATTGATCGACTTTGATGATAATACTTTTTAAGTTTTCTTACATACCAAAGAATAGTCTTTCCTTCCATACCAAAGAATTGTTTTTCTTTCATACCAAAGAAACCAAAAAATAACTAAATTAATTTTTCCCTTTTCAACAAGAAAACCCAATTAGTTTGCCAAGTCATAATAGGAATTTGAGGCACTTTCCAACATTATTCTCTTTTATTTCCGCATTTAATATAAGATAATACAAATTATTATTTTCTTTGTTAGGTTAGAAAATTATTTTCTTTTCCTTCTATGATGTAATTTGGGAGTCTTATTTAAATACCCTAACACGCAGTATTGTAAGCAGTATGGAGATTTTCTTCTAGTGCTTGGTGCTGATTCTAAGGAAACCTAGGTGCCGATTCTTGGGTTCCTATCATGCTTGGTGTCGATGCCTAGGTTCTATATATTTTTCTATTTTATCTGCTTGATGTTGGCTTAAAGCCAACCTTAGGTGCGGATTCCTAGGTCCTATCCCTTAATTTTTTTCTTATTTTGTTTCCCAAATTAAATCTTACTCGTAGAGTCTATTTGTCCTGTATCAGTTTTGATACTAGATCAAACTTTGATCTGTTATAGCCACTGTCTGAAACCAATAGCCAACACACCCGTACCGAATCAACCTCCACAAAAGACTTTACCTCTAATCCAATTGCCTCAAATTTCGGATCCAAATCCTAAACTGCAACAACCACAACAATGAGACCACCAATACATCACTGCATTCCCTTTTACCCACAAAAAAAAAAAATTCCCTTCCTTGCCCATTTAGTACCACCATGAGATACACTTGGTGGATCAAGTTTCTCCTACCTTGAGAGAATTGGTGCAGACACCAAAAATCATCTATTTATGATGAATGATTCTATTGGACTTGATTGATTGTGATTGATGCTGAGACTTTTTAGGATTTTATTCTTTTTTATTTTCACATCTAATGTAATAGATTACAAATTATTTCCTTTCTTTGTTAGGTTAAAATTTTATTTCCTTTCCTTCTATGATGTAAGTTGGGAGAGTCTTATTTAAGCAAATAAGTTGTGAGTCCTATCCCTATATTTTGTTCTTATTTTGTTTCCCAAATAAAATCCCCTAAGTCTATTTGTCTTGCATAAAAAAGAAAAGCACATTTCTACTCATAACCTGAAATAAAAATAAAAATAAATACCAAAGGTAAGGTTCACATGCACAGC
>OU015763.1:2748527-2780021 GCA_907173295.1 Fagus sylvatica | reverse complement strand
AAAGAGCTTGAGAAATACACCAATCATTTCACATAAGCAAATGTGATTAGATCTAGCGGTTATGGGAAGGTTAGTTTTGATTGTCCCTCACTCTCAGCAGTGTATTATATAAAATATGTGCTAAGGTGAGTGACTGATTAATTAAGCCTTAAACTTTTTTCTCAAGTCTCTCTCCCTTAACTCTTCTTTCATCTCCTTTAACCAAAATATCTCATATTTTACAACTTAACCAGGCATCATAGCGTACTAATCCAACCCTAGAAGCCATTAAAAGCAATCTAGAAATAATTGTCAGATAACAAAGGATGTTGGCATTAGCATTTATCCAATGAAATCAGTATGACGTCATGTTGACATTAGCGTTCGTGTTAGAATAATGGTTAAATGATTAAATTCACTATTTCCTAACAGTTTAAACTTTTAGCACAATTGGATTTATCATGTCGGTACAGACACCTAGGTAATGCAACCAAATGATTTGGTTTGTTGCAAGACTAGAACTTGTTGACTATTGGGTGATTTGTGGGATTTCTTTTATGGTTTGGTTGAATCTGAATTGGTTGATTGATTGTTGATTCCTTGATTTTAGGTCAATTGTATTTGATATGACTGAATAAAAATTTACATTCATGGCTAAGGGAAATCTAACACTACTTAAGGATAGTATGTCTAAATCAAATTACTTCAAAAAAAATTGAATGGTCTAAATAATCTAATGTGCACATGCTGTGAAGATCCTTTTTTGGTGGACAACCAAAATTGAAATATTTGACTGATAACCCTCAGAATATGGGAGATTCAACTTATGAGATTTGGATGAGAGATTCAACCCTCATATCCTGGCTAGCTAGTGAGACCTTACCCACACCTCCTTCTACTTATCCATCTAGGCATGCAACTTCTAGTTCTGGTTTTTATGATACACTTAGTACTCAGCTTAGCGAGCTCCTTTCTTCCGTTGTTACATTAGCTGACTTGAGTAATGTAGAATGTGTGACCTATTCCTCTCCATCCAGGGTCATTGACTCCAGGGCTAACAAACATATATCCTCTTCTCTAATTTGCATCCTATTAAACACCATATTGCTTTAGCTAATGGTTCTTCTTGGCCTATCCTTGGGAAATGTGTTCTTCATATTGATGTTCCTACTCTTATGTAGATGCTCTATGATAATCAAGTTGCTATCTTCATTGCTAACAATCTTATTCCATAAGCATACCAAACATATTGAGGTTGATTGTCACTTTATTCGGGATTTGTTGCTAATTTTCCAAACTATTGTTGGCACTGAACAGTCACCAAAAGTCTTGTTTGTCAATATTTTTACAGGTTTATCAAGGTACTCTTCCTACTGGGCAACTGATTGCCATTAAACAGGATAAAAAAGGATCTACGCAGGGAGAGCTTGAGTTCAAAACTGAGATTGAACTTTTATCAAGGGTCCATCATAAGAATCTTGTCAACCTTTTGGGGTTCTGCTTCGAGAAAGGTGAACAAATTCTGGTGTATGAGTATATTACAAATGGTAGTCTAAAGGATAGTCTTTCAGGTACTTCCATCCATTTTCCTCCTTTCAATAAGAATTCTAGCATCTGTTGAGACTTCAATTACTCACTTAATTGATAATCACATGGAATTCTTTGATACACTAGCATTTGTATTATTTACCATTCAGCCGATAATGTTAGGCCATATACCAGTATGACCTCATCCAAAGATGACATCAGAGGAATTATATAACTTGGCAAATACTGTGATTTGTCTTTAACATGACCCTGATCACTTCCCCTATAAAATAAAATGAATTCTAGTAGACAATCCTGATAGAATTGCACTTCCCGGCCAATATTAGGGTTTAACTATTTAAGTGTAACTCATTGTCCAGTTGCAAAATTGACATGCAGACAATTTAGCTTGACATGCACAAATGAAGTAGTTATCAGATTCCCATTCCTGTTATCCTGTATCCATACATAATGAACCGCCCTAGAAGCTTGAACAATGGTTTTGAAGTCAAGAGACAGATTCCTGATTCTATTTTTTTTCTTAGTTGACAACTTACATATTATGTATGCAGGGAAGTCAGGAATCAGGTTGGATTGGATGAGGAGACTTAGAGTGGCCCTTGGTGCAGCCAGAGGTCTGGCTTATCTTCATGAATTTGCCAACCCACCCATTATACATAGGGACATAAAATCAAACAACATCCTACTGGATGAGTCATTAAATGCTAAAGTTGCTGATTTTGGACTCTCCAAGCCAATAGCTGACAGTGAAAGCAATGTAATGACTCAAGTTAAAGGGACAATGGTCAGTTCAGAATCTTTTAACCTCCTTTTTTTTTATGAATACTTTTGTTATGTTATTTAATAAATAATATATCCAGGTATCTGCTCTAATGTAATAACAAGATAAATATGATTAATGGAACATTTTGTAGAATTTTCAGGTAGTAGCAAGAGAACATGGTTAATTGAACATTTTTGAAGAAATTTCAGGAATTATCAAGTTTAGTTTTCTGAAATTCCAGGTGGAGCTTCTGGAAATGTTTCAAGGAATAGAGTAGATAAATGTGAAGATTGCTACCCATTTTTCCCTCTTCTACAGAAGTTCTAGGCCCAGCCATAGGCAAGACACATTTTTGGCTCCCACACACTTCTACTAGTATCAGGAGGCCTTAAAACTGATTAGGAAAACAAAGCAACCACTATGGAAGTTTTATAGGCTGAGCAGGCATTTCCTGCTGCCTGCTATTACTGCCAGGACCACCATATAATTGGAGGGAAAGAGATTTTCATACTATGATCCCACAATCTCCCATTGCAAAGTGGGGGTGGTTTCTTTTGGACAATAAGATTACTGGTAAGAGTATGTGTTAGTGTAGGTAATCTATAAAAAATTACTTACTTTGTAAATCTTGATTTCCAATGACTTGAAGAAGAAAATCTTAAGTTTCACAAATTTTGTCTTATTATTATCTAAATTTCACGACAATACATGAAAATCTAGCACTGAGAGAATGGATTTTATCAACTGCAGGGCTATATGGATCCAGAATATTACATGACCCTTCGGTTGACTGAGAAAAGTGATGTATATAGTTTTGGAGTGCTAATGTTGGAGCTGATAACTTCAAGAAAGCCAATAGATCAAGGAAAATATATTGTGAAAGAGGTGCAGGAGGCAATGGATAAGACAAAGGATTTATACAACCTTCATGAATTTCTTGACCTAGCCATTGGTTTAGGACCAACCCTGAAAGGTTTAGAAAAGTTTATGGATCTGGCAATGAGGTGTGTGAAAGAACCAGGATCTGAGAGGCCTGTGATGGTTGAGGTGGTTAAAGAGCTTGAATACATTATGGAGCTTGCTGGTTTAAATCCCGATGCTAGTGCTGCATCCACTTCTGAAAGTTATGTAACAAGTAAGGGGAGTTTCCACTATGCTAACCTTAAAGAGGCCTTTGATTATAGTGGAGCACCATCTCCAGCTCCTAAGATAGAGCCGCATTGACTATCATTTTACATTTTAGAATGTTGAACTTGGTGGCAGTTGGCTGGTTCTTTGTATTGCCGTTACTTTGTGTAGAAGATCCAGTCCGTTTCAAAATATATTGAATTCCATGCCAAGCTAGTCATCGTATACTGCACTTTTGATTTCTATGCTATGTATGCAATTCTTAATTGACCTTTTTTTTTTTTGGTTATATAGTGGATTGAATCTTTGAAGATTATGTACTGAAACTATTGCTTTGTCGTTTGCTCACTAACATGCTGCTTATGTGATTGAACCTTGTAATATCATGGTTGTGGTTGACTTTCCTTGAAACCTGTTCATCTTTCTTCTACATCTGTATCCATGCTTCATCACATCTCTGCATAATTTACACGATCAATAAAATAGGCGGCAAATTGCCACCTCAGTCCTATCAATTATGAAGTACTATGGTGTTTATTTATATTTCTCACCTCTTAAAGTAAGACTTTAAATCTATTTAGATTTTTCACTTGCCAAAACCGGTCAAGATTCTCAAACTAAACATTATTATTATACAAAATGCGTTGATGGAGCAAATACATTACACATGTACCTTAGGGGCAGGCTCAGTTCATTGGTTTCTCCAACAGAGCTGAAAAGTACCACTCATTCTTATCAACTCCACGATCAAGCTTCCTACCAGAATTCCATCTCAGTTTCTTGAATCCAATACGATCCAACATTGGAGAGTAAGTGTTGTTGAGTTGTGACCCCAGGCAGAAGAAGTGGTCGAGCCAGAATAGTCCCCCTGGCCTCAACACCCTGTATATGTCATAGAGTGTGAACTCAAGCACGGCATTCGGAATCCAGTTGCTTAGAATATGCATCGAATGAACAATATCCAGTGTGTTCTCAAAAAAAGGAAGCCTTTGGGAGACACTAACATGGATTGAGATCAATCCTCGAGAGGCAATGAAGCTGTTCAATGGACCATCCAAATTCATTGTGCTAGTGATGATTGTGACATTCCATTCCCTCATTCTGGCAGCAAATGTGGCAGTCCTTCCTCCTATGTCAAGTCCTATATGGATTGTCCCACGAGGTTTAGTGTTGAGAACATAATCAATCCCATAATCAAGCCCTCCATTGTCAAAGAGCCACCGACTCTTCTCTCTGCCCTGCAAGTTCAAAGCAATCTTTGCAGTATAAGTATCCTGGTGCATTCTTCCGCTCAATGAGGCACTGGTAACTTTTACAAGTGTAGGGATCCCAAATGATGCTGGTGTCGGGCGGGGTTGCCCAGAGGCTATCCGGATAAGGTGTTGGCTCTGCATAATTGGTTTGGGAACAACCCTAAAAGGTTTTTAAAAGTTTGTGGATTTGGCTATGAGTTGTTTGAAAGAACCAGGATCTGAGAGGCCTATGATGGTTGAGGTGGTTAAAGAGATTGAATACATTATGGAGCTTGCTGGTTTAAATCCCAATTCTAATTCTGCAAGTTATGATGAGACAAGTAAGGGAAGTTCCCACTATCCTTACAGTAATGAGGCCTTTAATTATAGTGGAGCATCTCTACCTTATAAGATAGAGCCCCATTGACTATCATTTTACATGACAATGTTGAACTTGGTGGCAGTTGGCTTCTTCTTTTTATTGCCGTTACTTTGTTTGAAAGACCCAGTTAGCTAGTGTTGCTTAATCCAATACTTGTATTCATACAGTAAGTAACCATGCAGAACTGTGTTAAAGATGGTCCTCTTAAACAAACAAACAAAAAGAAGATGATTATAAAGAAGATAAAAGCAAGAAAGACAGAATTCAAAATATTTAGAATTCCATGCGAGTCATAATATCATCGTATACTGCACTTTTGATTTCTATGCAATTCTAGAATAGAGTTTCCTATTTCGGTTGAGATACTTGTAGTGTTGTGTTTTTTTGGATGTCTTAATTGGCCTTTTTCTTTGGTTTTATAGTGTACTGAAATTAAAAAACACTGCCCTCTATAATTATGTGTAACATATATTCATAGTCCCATTTTCTCATGACCATATGATGTAGCTTATGTTTTATCGAATGTAAACGGTTTGACTGCATGCCAATAATATATATTTTACAGATAAGTTGATCGATGTTTCCCAATTCTCAAACTAGTTGTAGCATAGATGGATCCGCCGCCACAAAAAAAGTCGGAAGAGATAGAGATAGAGATATCTTTTCAGCTATATAGATAGATGATGAATGAATTATTTAATGCCTTGGCTGTACGGCCAATAGCAGGTAGTATATCAAAATGAACCTTTATGGATGTGGGATCCAGTTTACAAATGCTAAGAGCATTATCATCAGTTGTTTTATAACATCCCTTTCTTCAAATTTTTGCCATTCACACACAAAATTCACCCTACATTAGTTCTTTCATTATCTTTCATTTTTTCAAAACTACTACAGTAATTCTTCAAATATGAAAGATTATTATTCATCTTTCATACATTTTTTATTAAATTCTATTCTCCCTCTTCAACTCCTCTTAAAATAATAAAAGAATATTTAATAAAATAGATAAGAAGATAAAGAGGAGGACGTAGGGTATATTTTAAAAGTGAATAGTTAAAAAAAAAAGAGTTTTATCTTTGAAAAAAATTTAAACAATCCAATGTGAATTAATGCTCCAAAGAATATCCAAATTAATCAGCGACGTAGCAGTTGTCAGATTCATTTTCATATTCTAATTATGTAGCCATCGCGATAAATATTATAGCACATATCTCATTCTTGCATTAAGACAAAGTGGGACATAACGAATGAGTGGCCGATCTAAGGAATACGTAGCCCACCTCAAATGCATATATTCATCCAAAACAAGTCTACAACCATATATCATGATTTTCTTACAACATCATAGCTATACTTGAATGGAATTTTTTAGAGAGCATACATAACTTTGAAAAATCATACATATTATTATCATATAATTAATACATAGAACCATCTAGCTCGTCCCACAGGATTTCAAATCAAGTGGTACATCCAAAAAATCTCATTGGCAAACCATATCAAGTATTTTAAGACGTGTATATGTAGATATAAATTCTTCTTTAATGATGAAAGTAACACCATTTATCAACATTTTTTTTTTGTTACCTTTGCCTTCCCTGATATTGGATTCAAATCAAAACAAAAAATAATTAGATAAATAAAGAAAAAAAAAAATGAAGCTTTATATGCGTTCCTTACAATTCCGTTTAATTCCTTGCTAGTTGCTTTCAATATTGAGAATTTTTTGTTTTTTCAGAAAGAAGAAATTCTAATTCAAAGTTTAGAAACCCATGCTTTCATACGACTTGTGAATTAAACGTTTTTACCAATTTCTAATTCTTTGAAAAATTTGAATGTTACTTTCTGTCTTTGTCGATATTAGATCCGTATTAATTTGGAGTTTAGACAGTTTTCACTTGTGGTCATGGTCTTTATGATTTTCGCTTGAATTTATTCCTAGGGAAATTGTTTTTAAAGTGAATATGTAAAGTTTGACTTATATGAGTTTAGAAATAATGTCACATGAACTCACTCTTAACACCAAATTGAAAACTCCTCCGTATTTTTGTTGTTATGTGTATCTTACACCGCTGCACTATGTATTCACGTCGATCATATATGTCGCACCTGCACTCGCTGCTGCTGCCCCGTGCATGGCATGCATGGTTCTTCCCATGCACGTCCACGTCACTAGCTCTAGGCTGGGTGATTACATTAATTGTACTTGAAACTAGGCATTTTAATTTTCCTCTTCTACTCAACTTCTAGGCCCAGCCATAGGCAAGGCACTTTTTTGGCTCACTTCTAAACTAATACCAGGACTGGAGGCCTTAAACTGATTAGGAAATTAAATAAAGCAACCAGTATATATGGAAGTTCTATAGGCTGACCGAAAGAGATTTTCATTCTATGATCCCACAATCTCCCATTGGAAAGTGGGGGTGGTTTCTTTTGGACAATAAGATTACTAGTAAGAGTATGTGTTGGTGTAGGTAATCTTATAAAAAAAATCACATACTTTGTAAATCTTGATTTCCTATGACTTGAAGAAGAAAATCTTACGTTTCACAAATTTTGTCTTATTATTATCTAAATTTCACGACAATACATGAAAATCTAGCACTGAGAATGGATTTTATCAAGTGCAGGGCTATATGGATCCATCCAGAATATTACACTACCAATCGGTTGACTTAGAAAAAGTGATGTATATAGTTTTGGAGTGCTGATGTTGGAGCTGATAACTTCAAGAAAGCCAATCATGGAGCAAGAGGCAATGGATAAGACAAAGGATTTATACAACCTTCATGAATTTCTTGACCTAGCCATTGGTTTTGGACCAACCCTGAAAGGTTAGAAAAGTTTGTGGATCTGGCAATGAGGTGTGTGAAAGAACCAGTATCTGAGAGGCCTATGATGGTTGAGGTGGTTTAAGAGATTGAATACATTTATGAAGCTTATCTATCTATATCTATTATATCTATTATATAAACTAATAGGTGAAGCTGAGAGATTTTTTTTTGTCTTCTCCCAAACTTGCCCACATCAGATTTACCTATTCCCACATCATTCCAAATCTCATGCCCCACTTTCCTTTTTTATTATGTTGGGCTTTTATGCTTTTATGATCCGGCCCATTTTGTTGGGCTTATTTTTATGGGCTTTTATTATTTTAACGTTTTTTAGCTTTATAGTTTTGACACTTCAGTTTTTTTTTTTTTTAGTCTTCCCCGTCTGTCTCTCTCCCTCTGTTTCAGTTTCAGTTTCAGGTGCGCCTCTCTCTCTCCTTTACCCCCTCATTCAGCCGTTAACCCCTTATTTCTCTCACACACGTTCTCCACTCTCTCTCTGCTTCACGTTTCTCTCTCTCTCTCCCTCTGTTTCAGGTGCGACTCTTCCTTCCTTTGACTATTACAGCATCCCTCTCTCATCAACTCTATTTAAACACCAAGGTAAAGTGAGCTTTTACTCAATTCTTTCCCACCGATTTTTTTTCCCCCTTCTATGGTATCGGTAGTTTTTGTATTTTTCCCTTTCTATGGTATCGAGGTTCTTTTTTCCTGGGTCTTTTGCATTGCTCAAGGAGTATAGAGTTCCTTTTCTGCTTTTATAGAAATTAATTCTTGGTCTAATTGTTCATTGCAAAAGTGTATGTATTTTATGTATATGTATTTCAGATCCCTGTTTGTTTGTTCATAATTTTGACTTAAAAACCCGATTTCTGTATGAATATGCACTATTTTTTAGCTGAGAGGAATGAAAGCTATATTTTTTGTCACTGTTTTGGAATCAATCCTTACTTCTTTCTTAGGTTCTGTGATTGTGGGCTTTTTGTTTTAATATATATATATATATTTGAATTCGTCTATTTTAGGTGAAGGTTCTGAAAAGGATCCTCAAGGAGTTGAAGGACCTCCAGAAAAAGATCCTCAAGTAGTTGAAGGACCTCCAGAAAGACCCTCCTGCTTTATTCAGTGCTGGTTCGTTTTCACTCTTAAAACTGTCCCTTTTCTTTTAGCACATACTCTGTTCATTTGGTTTTATAAGTATGAATTTTGTTTTTGTTTTTTTTATGAAGGATAATAGATGTCCAGGTGAGAATACAAAAGAAAAACTATACCCAGCAATGATTTTATTCAGTGTTGGTTGGTTTCATTGTTATCAGATTTTTATCCAGTATTTGTGAATACACCCTGTTGTCCATTGGGCTCGACTGTATTTAGGCTTTCAATCAAATAAATCTTAACCATATTGAATGCTAGAATAAAGAAATAATGGAAATCAGCTCTCAAAGTGTTCGACAAAATGTCTGGAGATCCATGCCATTGTTCATTGCAAAAGTGTATGTATTTTATGTATATGTATTTCAGATCTCTGTTTGTTTGTTCATAATTTTGACCACAACAAAAATTATTTTTTGTAACTAAAAACCCGATTTTTGTATGAATATTATTTGTTTTTTTGCTGAGAGGAATGAAAGCTATTTTTTTTGTCACTGTTTTGGGATCAATCCTTACTTGGGCTTTTTGTTTTAATATAGATATATTTTAATTCGTCTCTTTTAGGTGAAGATTCTGAAAAGGATCCTCAAGGAGTTGAAGGACCTCTAGAAAAAGATCCTCAAGGAGTTGAAGGACCTCTAGAAAGACCCTCCTGCTTTATTCAGTGCTGGTTCGTTTTCACTCTTAAAACTGTCTCTTTTCTTTTAGCACATACTCTGTTCATTTGGTTTTATAAGTATGAATTTTGTTTTTTTTTTTTATGAAGGATAATATATGTTTTGAAAAACATTTGAGTTTGTTGTAGTGTGTAGCTTTTAGGGTGTATCCTACATGTTTGACAAAATGTCTTAGAAATCTGAAGTCTTAAGTTGCATCAATTGCATCATATACAAGCAGGTAAGGCTATAACTTTATACATTCAACCTTTTATTTTTTTTTCTTTTTGTAAATTTGCTTATTATTTTATGATTTTTAAGAATTCGTGGATTTTTTTTCATATGGGAAAATCAATAGAAAAAGATTTCTTGTCCTGTTATGTAGTCCTATTAAAATACTTCAAAATTTCTTTAATGGAGTTTTGGAGGTTCACCGATTGTATGTTATGTAATATGAAGATAAGTCATTTGGTTACTTAAATCCCACATCCAATGACATACGACCATAAATCAATGATACATCTTTTATCTACGATAAACTGTAATTAGGTGATGATCTTAGAAGGCACTCACTATTAATAAAGTATTGTCAATACTAATTACATAACAGAGTGGGAGATTGTTTTTTAGCCTTCCTAAATATTGCCACATCAGATTTACTTCTCCCTCACAGCTTTATTCCCTCACATGTCAAACCCTCTCTCGTACGTGTAGCCCAATTAATTTTTGTTACTTCATTGTTCCCCTCCACTCATTTACCCCTATTTACTTTTGGTTTAAATGCTTACTAATGACACTCTCTCCATTCAAACGTTAGTCTTCCTTTTCTTTTTCTTTTTACCATAAACTTGACCCGATGGTTAGGATTCCCCCACATTCTCCAGATTTGGTTTTGTCCAAACGGAAGCACAAGGCATGTTGTGCTGTAACAGTCCTTGCTGACTCTCCAAATTCCAACTCTGTTTTTTTTCTTTTTTTGGTTAGCTGTTACATTTATGCCATTTATAACGTAAGAAACTAATGCTCTTCTACATCCATTCCCCTTCCTCACCACCACTCATTTCCCCAACTGATTTTATTTTATTTATATAGATTTCCATTTGCTCTCTCTAAACCTCCGCAGAAGTGGGCACACTACAAGCAGAATTGAAAAGTCTCTTTTGAGGTGAGTTTTTTTTCTTTTCTTTTCTTTTCCGTCTTCTTCGGTTTTCTTGGTGCAATTTTGATGGTTGTGTTTGATTTTCTTTTGGTGGGTTGCAGATACAGTGTTTGTTTTATTTTGTTTTTCTTTTTTCAATTTTCAATTTTCAATTGCTATGTTATTTATTCTTATTCATGTTTTACTTTTTTTTTCTTTTTCTTTTTTCATAATTTGGTTTTACCTATTCAAATTGTTATGTCGGACTGTCTGAAGATTTGGTATGTATTTTTTTATGTTTTTAGTTCATGTGCCTCCCATGTGTTTGTTAAAAATCCTTCTAATAAAAAACATTTGCACATAGATTTTAACAGAACCACTCCCAGCTTAAGGCCAGAATGCTCCATCTCCTTGAAAGTCTTTCTCTTATTTATGGAATGACCAGTGAACAGACACTATCTCTTTCTTCATATCCATTTGATTTAATATTGTTTGTGGTGTATTTTCTATTAAGTATCAGATATCGTTGGTTGATCTTATGCAAAATTGGCCTACCAAGGCATTTGGCCTAAGACAAAGATGCTTTGGAACATAACATCTTTTTCTATGTTTCAAGGGTCATTAAAAAAATTACTATTGCTTGGACCTCATATTGGATTTGTTTAGTTTTGCGGCTTTTTTCTCTTAATATTGCTACCATTTTTGGAATACAGAACACCTTCCCATAAACTAGAAATGGTTCTGTCTATTTAATCATGGTAGCCTTGACAAATTAAGTTGGACCCTTATAAAGTTCTTGGAATACACTTGCAGGCCACTAGAAAAAAGACATTTACAGTATTCACATATAATTTGGCCTAGGAAGTAGCGATTCTGATGTTTCATGCACAAATCCAAATTTTCTCATTGGTAAATTTTCACCTTGGACATGGAAGCTACAACATTCCAATTTTGTAATGAATATCCATGGTACAAAGAGCTTTTCCTTTGAAGACATTCATTGGATGGGTTTTAAACACATCATCTTTGTTTGGGACGCCAACAAGTACAGCAACACCCCATCCCTGCAAATAAATATACAGTATGACAGATTTTAGAAGAATGGATTATAGATAAAATCACCAAATTACTTGAACAGTAGCTAATAGGAAATTACATCATGAACACATTTGAATGCAGAAATCATGGCATTGATACTTCCAGTACACTCGATACTTCGGTCAACTCCACCATCGGTCATTTCAGCAAGCACCTAAAGAAGTCAAAGAAAGTTAGCAATGCAGTGAAGGTTTATGTTTGCTCATGGAACAAATTTTCCAGCAATTTCAAGTAAACCAACCTCTTGAACAGGCTTGTCATGGTCTTTTGGGTTCACAAACTCGATGACACCAAATTTCTTGGCTGTGGACAAGAACAAAGAAAATGAACATAAAAGATAAATAAATGAAAACCCAACAACTCAAGCATTCCATACTAAAACATCAGATTGTAATATTACCAAGCATCACATATACCTTCATCGAACCTCTTAGGATTCAGATCAACACCAATGATCCTTGAAGCACCAGCAATTCTAGCACCTTCAGCAGCCTAATCATGTTAATAAAAAAATAAAAAAAAATAAACATTCTTCTCATTAGCACAAGCAACAAAGAATTTCAAAAAGAGCTTCCTGTTTTACAAGAAAGGGGAGACTCACAGCTAGGCCAACAGCCCCCAATCCAAAAATAGCTACTGTTGATCCCTTTTTTGGTTTTGCAACATTCAAGGTAGCACCAAGACCTATAGAACTCAATTTGAACTAATAAGAGAAAGAAACAAGGTTTGTTTTAAGGTTCATAGTAGACCATATCTCTATAGATTTTTTTTCCCACTCCAGATTGTAGAAGGTTGGCCAGCTATTTTAAACTTTAAAACCACAGTCAGCCGCCTACCACTTACAAGTAACAACCACATAAATTCATTGTTTTCTTTCATAATGTATTGGAAGATGACTATTCCTTATCTTAATTCTAATACAAACTACCACTCTTCACTAGGTTCCAGTCAGGTCCAAAGGATTGTCAATTCAAAGGAAGAAATGCAATTTATGATTACATCAAGATAATCATTAGGAGGAGATGTGCGATAACTTACAAATTAGAAAGTGGTGGGTTGTTTAGACAACTATACCATGTACAAAGCATATTTAGTTACAGGCTAAGATAATCGCAAGAGATTCACTTTACTGAAAAAAGAATGGAGGATAAAGGAAAATTGTGTGATCTTGCAGCACCAACAACAACATGTTTAGTTGATTGATAAGCCACAGAATGTGCAAGGATGACAAAAGAGACTATGGCAGTAATCAACTAATTCATAAACCAGAGAATTGGCCTTTTAATGGCTAAAGCAGACCATGACAACAACAACAATTGAAGATTGCAAGAAGCACACAAAGTAATCCAATGAATCAAACTTTTCCGCCTTCTTATTCATGTTTTCCCTTTTCTTTCTTCTTTTTCATAATTGCGTTTTACTTATTCAAATTGTTTATGTCTGAAGGCTTGGTATGCTTTTTGTATATATGGTCATTTGCCTCCCATATGTTTGTATTATTTTCTGAATAGGTTTGTTATTTATTTATTTCCGGTTGTTTACTACATAAATTATAGCTAATTATCTTTTAATCCCATCTAAATCTATGCTAATTATATTTCTAACTACTTTCTCAATATACGTTGGAAGATGAAAGAAAATATTTTGATCGATAGGTATGGTGTTTCTCTTTTATTTGTATATGGCACTATTACTTAGCTTTATATGGTTTTCCATTTATTTTTTGAAAGATTACTATCCATATAACACTACCACTACCGTAAGTTAAGACATATTAAAGTCTTTTTGGGAGGTGGGAATGTGTTTATTAATCTACTAATAGTTTCATTATCTACTAAATTTCTTGGTAAGGATGCCAATGATCCTCCTAAAACCTTGGCGACCATGCAATTAATTGGTTCCATATTCCAACGTAAGCATACAAGCCCTTAAGATTAAAACAGGTATGGCTCCTATGCACTTACTTTTTGAATAATAGTTTTATTAATCTGCCTTTAATTGCAATTGGCTTCTTTGGATGATAATACAAATGAATTGTTATTCATGACTTTTCTCTTTTCCTTCTTACTATGACGTTTTCTAACGACTATCATCATTCGTACACATTTTGATTACATAAAATTTACCTATTGATATTGAATTGGATTTGCAATTACCTTTTCTGTTCAGGCTTGGTGCTTCACAAAGAAGTTTGCTCTTCTCAACAATGTTCATCCTTCTATGCACAGTCATTATAGAATCATATTACATGCTCTTTTAAGGTTATTTACTAGCATAATTACAATATCTCTTGGATAGTACTCTATTTTATATTTTTTTTATTATATGATTGTTCAATTTAAAAATTTAAATGATATGTTGCAAATTGACTACAATTAGTATATTATTAACTTCATTTACAGTTTCTAAGCATATTATGTATTTTTGCAAAATTTTCTTATTAAGATATATTAACACGATGATTGAAACAATGTTCGACTTTCAGCAACATTTCCAACTACAAATAATAATAAATAAATAAAACGTATCCAATCAAAGAAGAAAAAGAAGACATGATTTCTTTAGATTTTATTTTTAATAGTTTAATAGTTTTCCATGCAACACACGGATTTGTGACTAGTTGTTTTAAATCCCGATGCTAATGCTGCATCCACTTCATGAAAGTTATGTGACAAGTAGCTAGGGGGAGTTTCCATGCACTATGCTTACCGTAATGAGGCCTTTGATTATAGTGGAGCACTATCTCCAGCTCCTAAGATAGAGCCCCATTGACTATAATTTTACACTGGTCCTCTTTTTGCTGAAAATTTTACCCTGGTCCCCTTGCGCCATTATATTCAACAAAATGCATTGATACCACTTTAAATTTTGAAAGCTCTGTTTGACTATCAAATGCTAAGAAGAATTCCACAAGAGGTCTGTCATGGGTCATATCTGTCATTTATTGATGATTTTGTCCCAGAATCCCACAAGAAGAATTTCTTTGTTTCAAATAGCAATGATGACTTTGTCCAAAACTGCAAGAACTCAGACATTTATTGATTTATTTATGTTAGTTTTGTGTATTCTTAATTTCTATAGAAAAAAAAAAATGTTATGTAATAAATTTCAATTGAACTGCCTCGTATAATGTGTAAATTTGTAGACAATAATATTATGTTGTCATTAACCCTTTATGTGGCAGATATTGTATTTGATAATATGTATTGAAAAAATATACGTTCACACTATCTATACTTTATATCACTCAAATGTGAGATATTATTGTGTCCATACATTTAAATATACTCACAAAATATGGATACTATTGTCTACATTTTAAATGGTGTGAAATGGTGGTGTGCCAATCAATGCTCATCTGTATCTGTCCATTCAAGGTGTTTGATATTCTTTCCCTACCAATTAAAACTAAGAAGCATATGATCATGATTGGTGAATTGTCTGCATTGTAATTTATGTGAGCAAAGAAGTTCCCTGGCAACTTCTTATATATACTCATGTAGTATTATTGGTTAATACATCAGAAACAGTTGGTTAGAAATTTGAACAAAGTTTACTAGTTATTGAGTTTTGTTGAACTATAGTAATGGTTCAAAGAAGTCAGATGTTCGTTCTGCTTGTTTTCATCCAACTTTCAGCTATAGCAGCAGGCCAGAAAGAAAATTACGACTGTAAGTTCAGTTCATTTCTATGTCTTGTTAGTTCATTTGTGTGTCAATGTTATATTATTAGTTTGGTTGGAATATGAACGGCAATACTTTTTTTTTTATTGAAAACTTGCTCTAGGCTTCAGTCAATGGTAAAATAGGCCTTACATCAGACAAAAGGGAACTAAACAAAAAAGAGGGAGCTTCCTTGAGCCGGTAGTAGCATGAAGGAAGCTCCTATGCATGCCTAGCTATTAAGTGTGACCTTCAATAGTAATTTCCCCTTCTAGGAACAATTAAAAGAGTAGTATATATGCTTCATATATATTCATGTCTGACTAAATCTATAGTATGGCCAAGTCTGGAGGGTTCCTTCTTTAGAGCTTCAATATATAATTAAGGTTCTTTGAAATTGAGTCCCCTTCCACTTCCATTATTACATGGATCAAAAGGGCCGCAAGAAGCAACAAAGTAGCCAATAGAGTAGAGTAAATAGCCCAACTCCCTCTAAAAACTCATTTAAATGGGCTGGTCAACACCCGATGTGAGTCAGGAATTACTCATAGAGGTGTGCCTTTGATGGAAAGCATCATTTTATGGGCCTCACTAGGGCTTGGTTAGTCTAGCACAGGCTACCAACTGCCAAGTAACGGTACTCTGAGTCTCAGGATGTGTACAAACAAACAAATCATATGGTTAATTTATTTGGCGGTACTATCGTATGAAAATATACTTATTTAACTGACAAGAGTTTGACCAATAAGTAACATTCATTTTGCTATCAAATCATATATGTGGTCAGATGTTGCTCTAGCTTCTCTCAAGGATATATGGCAAAATACACCTCCCAATTGGGTGGGTACAGATCCTTGTGGCAATCAATGGGAAGGAATTGGGTGCAATAATTCACGTGTCACCTCCATGTAAGCTTTGTACTTCTTCATGCATGCCACCTTGCCATTTTTAATTAAATTTTGATATATATAATTAATATATGCTCTCTTCTTTTCAGAACCTTATCAAGCATCGGTTTGATAGGCTCTCTGTCTGCAGATTTCGATTTGTTATCTGAATTAAAGGCTCTGTACGTTTTCTATTTTTTTATTTATTTTTTATTTGGTAGTAACTAACTTATGTAATGCATTCCAATCCTTACTAGCTAAGCTTCTTCATTCATATAGGGATCTTTCTTACAACAAAGGCCTCACGGGACCACTCCCACGAACAATTGGGAGTTTGAACAAACTATCCAACTTGTAACAATAATTAATGTTCATTCTTAATTATTCATAGTCTTCACTGTAACTCTAATTTACACTATGGCTTTCTTATTTTGCATCTCAGAATCCTAGTTGGTTGCAGCTTCTCAGGTCCTATTCCTGACAACATAGGATCTCTACACCAGCTAGCCTATCTGTAAGGATTTTTACTTTGTATTACTTTGTAATTTTTTTAAGTTATTCTAATCTTTTGATATGGAATCAAATTCCTATCTTCCATTCCATATAATAAATGACAACTTTAGCCGAAGAATCTGCAAGAATAATGATTAAATTCATCTTTCCAAAAAAACTTAAACTTTTGGGACAACTGGTAATTTATCATGATATCAAAGCAGGAATTTCTGAGTTCGATCACTGTCTCCACTCCACGACGAATGAAAATTTTTTATTCCACTTTTTATGTTTCACTTTATACTCCACCAATCATAACTCGCCACATGTTTTTTTCCTTTCCTAAGATTTAAAATGGAAAAAAAAAAATGGCTAATTATTGGTGGAGATTAGAACATAAAATGGTAATTCTACAGAATAATCTAATAGATAAAAACATTAATGGTACAATCATATTATGGTAACACATATGGCTAATTTTGATTGGTGTACTAACATCACATATGAGTATAAAGTGGAGTGGGTACATACCCACAAAAAGAGTGTGGGTATTGTAAAGACCCTAAAAAGGGATAGAAGATTTTCATTCCTCTACGACCCATGTCTCCACTTTATCTCCCACTAAAAAAAATTAAAAATCCCACGTGTTGGGCCCCATTCATTAAGGGGGAGTTCTGAGCCCACACGTGAGAGGGAAAGTATTAGGATAATACTCTTTCCTAAAAGCTTAAGCTCTTGGAACAACTGGTAATTTATCAGAGTCTACTAGTAAGTCCTAAAAATCTACCATATTTGTCTCTAATCTTTGTTTGTATAGATATGTACACATATAAGTCACTATGAGTTTCTATATTTAGTGCAGTAAAGTCACAGGGCTAACATGCAGTGAATTCTGAAACACTTCATTGCTTTCAACTGCAGATCTCTGAATTCTAATCATCTCAGTGGACACATCCCGCCTTCCATTGGTAATCTATCCAATCTTCTTTGGCTCGATCTAACTGACAACCAGCTTGATGGACCCATCCCAGTCTCTAAGGGGAGCACACCTGGTCTTGATATGCTATTTAACTGCAGGCATTTGTATGTCAACTCAACTCTCTTTGTGATTTGAGCTTATTTATTATTTTCATCCTATGACTATTTTATCCAAATATAAACGACCATCTGAGATTCTGTCTCTAATCTACAGTCATCTTGGAAAGAATAATCTTTCAGGAACGATCCCACCTCAGCTTTTTCAGCTCAAAAATGACTCTGATACATGTGTAAGATTATTTATACATCTACTATCCTGGAATTTCTTGGTATAGTTTGAGTTACAAGAGAAGATCTATGCGCTATTCGGTTAACTCAATATGAGACTGGTGGAGAAAATACATAGAAAGCTTTAATAATGTTATATTGCATATGTATATAGGAATTATATATCTAATAGGCCCCTCTTAACTTAGATTCTTTTTCTGTTTCATTTTTAATCATTAATAGCTTGTTTAGCAGGTTAAATCCTTCTTCTTTTAAAAAATTAAAAAATAAAAAAATTAGTGAATAGGTATTGCCTCTGAAAATTGCATATTGATATATTGTGGTTATGTTGAGCTTTCTTAATTGGAATTTGTTCCTTATGGGTATCCCGGTAGTAATAGGAAACAGTGGTACTTTATACATTTATCCTTCTGGCAGGATTTTCAATGGAAACCAACTAACAGGCAGCATTCCTTCCACCCTAGGACTTGTGCAATCCTTGCAGGTCCTGTGAGTATCAGTCACACACTCCTGAAAATTCACCAGAGATTTCTTTTAAGTTATTGTTGTTGAATATTTGTTCTTGGCTGTAGGCGCCTTGATGGGAATGCGCTTAGTGGGCCTGTGCCTTCAAACTTCAACAATCTTACAAGTCTTACCCAGATGTAAGAAGGAAAAAAGAGACATGCCAAATGAAGCTTTATACTTGCTTAAGAAAAGTTGTTGTGACCTGGTGTGTCAACTTCATAAGGTAGGCTTTTGATGATATGTTTTTCAGGTACTTGTCCAACAATCAGCTGACTGGCCCTGTGCCCAACCTTACTGGCATGAACCTCCTCAGCTACGTGTAAGTAATAATGACATTACTAACATATAAATTTCAATGTTAGTGAGGGCTTAGGTCAATCATTTTTTAGACTCAATCACAAAAATGATCATTTAACCCTTTACCTTCCTCCAAATCAGATGCTCAGTCGTCTAACAATATCCAGTTCTCTTGCCTTTGAGTTTCATTTGTTGACTGAAATATGTTCTGCAGGGATATCAGCAATAATACTTTTGATGCATCAGATGCTCCTTCATGGTTCTCAACCTTACAGTCATTGACAACACTGTATTCTCTCTCTCTCTCTCTCTCTCTCTCTCTCTCTCTCTCAATGTGTGTGTCTCTGTTCAAACATGCTGTGCATGTGAACCTTACCTTTGGTATTTATTTTTTTTTTATTTCAGGTTATGAGTAGAAATGTGCTTTTCTTTTTTATGCAAGACAAATAGACTTGGGGGATTTTATTTGGGAAACAAAATAAGAACAAAATATAGGGATAGGACTCACAACTTATTTGCTTAAATAAGACTCTCCCAACTTACATCATAGAAGGAAAGGAAATAAAATTTTAACCTAACAAAGAAAGGAAATAATTTGTAATCTATTACATTAGATGTGAAAATAAAAAAGAATAAAATCCTAAAAAGTCTCAGCATCAATCACAATCAATCAAGTCCAATAGAATCATTCATCATAAATAGATGATTTTTGGTGTCTGCACCAATTCTCTCAAGGTAGGAGAAACTTGATCCACCAAGTGTATCTCATGGTGGTACTAAATGGGCAAGGAAGGGAATTTTTTTTTTTTGTGGGTAAAAGGGAATGCAGTGATGTATGGGTGGTCTCATTGTTGTGGTTGTTGCAGTTTTAGGATTTGGATCCGAAATTTGAGGCAATTGGATTAGAGGTAAAGTCTTTTGTGGAGGTTGATTCGGTACGGGTGTGTTGGCTATTGGTTTCAGACAGTGGCTATAACAGATCAAAGTTTGATCTAGTATCAAAACTGATGCAGGACAAATAGACTCTACGAGTAAGATTTAATTTGGGAAACAAAATAAGAAAAAAATTAAGGGATAGGACCTAGGAATCAGCACCTAAGGTTGGCTTTAAGCCAACATCAAGCAGATAAAATAGAAAAATATATAGAACCTAGGCATCGACACCAAGCATGATAGGAACCCAAGAATCGGCACCTAGGTTTCCTTAGAATCAACACCAAGCACTAGAAGAAAATCTCCATACTGCTTACAATACTGTGTGTTAGGGTATTTAAATAAGACTCCTAAATTACATCATAGAAGGAAAAGAAAAAATTTTCTAACCTAACAAAGAAAATAAATAATTTGTATTATCTTATATTAAATGCGGAAATAAAAGAGAATAATGTTGGAAAGTGCCTCAAATTCCTATTATGACTTGGCAAACTAATTGGGTTTTCTTGTTGAAAAGGGAAAAATTAATTTAGTTATTTTTTGGTTTCTTTGGTATGAAAGAAAAACAATTCTTTGGTATGGAAGGAAAGACTATTCTTTGGTATGTAAGAAAACTTAAAAAGTATTATCATCAAAGTCGATCAATCAAATCCAACAATCAATCATCATTAATAATTAATTTTTGTGTCTGTTTGGCAAGCAATAAGCTAGCTTTTTGCTTTTTGCTTATTTTCCACCGTTTATCTCAGTTTTTAGCAAATAAACTAGGGGGTTTTTTTTTTTTTTCTTTTTTTTTCTTTTTAACTTTTTTGAAAATAAGCTATTTTTAAATTTTTTGTGACTCAGCTTTCGGTAAATATGCTACTAAAATAGGTTGACACCAAACCGACACTTGGTTTCTGCACCACTTTTTTCTTTTTCTTTTTGGAATCAGTAGTATTCAGTACTGATGTGAAACCTTTCAAACCTTGCATGGCAGAATAATGGAAAACACACAACTTCAAGAACAAATTCCAGTTGCCCTTTTCAGCCTAACCCAATTACAGACTGTGTGAGTATCAGCTTGTCTCAAGTAGCATTACACTCATTGCAAAGGATGTTGAGAAATCCAAATTGAACAAATTAGTAATTCCTTTGTATGAACATAAAGGAGAGTAGTTACATATATTGATATCATAAAAATGTTGACTATAAGTTGATTGTTCTGACATGTTGTAACAGGGTACTAAAGAAAAACCAGCTCAATGGCTCCTTGGTTATTAGCACCACCCATAGCAAACAACTCAAACTCATCGATTTACAGTACAATGTTATTTCTCAATTAGATGTAAAGGAAGAATACAATGTTACAATGATGTAAGAGGGCAATTTCAAATTTACAGTATTAAGGACTGGCTAGTATTTTGGAAGTTAAATTTCCAGGAAAATGTACTCATTGATTTTTAGCCTATAATAATTATGTCTCATCACTGTGGTAACAATGTATTATCTTCTACAGACTGGTGGGCAACCCATTCTGTACGGAGATAGGAGCACCACAGAGTTACTGCAGAATTTCCCAAACCAATCTCTCATATTCGACACAACAAAATAAATGCATGGCTGTTCCCTGCAGTTCAGATCAGATTTCAAGCCCCAACTGTCGTTGTGCATATCCATACACAGGAACCCTCCACTTCCAAAGCTCTGTCCTTCTCAGACTTGGAGAACAAAAGTAAATACATCATACTTGAGGAATCTCTCATGCTATCTTTCCATTCCCATCAACTTCCTGTGGATTCAGTCTCTCTGACTTTGGATAATCCCATTAAGACTTCATCTGAGTACCTTGAAGTGAAGCTAAAAGTCTTTCCTTATGGCCAACTTAGTTTCAATCGAACAGGAATTTCTAGTATTGGGTTCATGCTTAGCAACCAGACTTTCAAGCCACCACCAATGTATTTTGGACCTTTCTATTTTCTCGGTGATGAGTATGAGAAATACGCAGGTAATTCTGTGTTTACATAATAATAATTTCGGTGTTTTGTGTATCTATCTTGATGCATCTCTCTTGATGCCCGCAGAATCACATAAGTCATCAAGCATTAGTATTATAATTGAAGTTGCAGTTGGTGGTTCCATCCTACTACTGGTATTA
Source organism: Fagus sylvatica (assembly GCA_907173295.1). Classification (NCBI taxonomy): domain Eukaryota; kingdom Viridiplantae; phylum Streptophyta; class Magnoliopsida; order Fagales; family Fagaceae; genus Fagus; species Fagus sylvatica. The sequence continues at coordinate 2,757,930 of OU015763.1, read as the reverse complement.
CTCCTTGCAGGGGTTTATGCTTTCCACTCAAAGAAAAGAGCAGAGAGAGCAATAAAACGTACCAAACCTTTTGGTGAGTTGAGTTTTTGTATAGATTTAGCTAATCAAATGGGATATGTAGAGTTATTTATCTAATTCATGTCATGTCATATAAAGCAGCACAATGGGACCTGAGCGGAAGAAGTGGTAGTGCTCCTGAGGTAAAAGGCGTGAGATGCTTTTCCCTTAAAGAGCTTGAGAAATACACCAATCATTTCTCAGAAGCAAATGTGATTGGATCTGGGGGTTATGGGAAGGTTCAGTTTTGATTGTCCCTCACTCTCAGCAGTGTATTATATAAAATATGTGCTAAGGTGAGTGACTGATTGATTAAGCCTTAAACTTTTTTCTCAAATCTCTCTCCCTTAACTCTTCTTTCCTCTCCTTTAACCAAAATATCTCATATTTTACAACTTAACCAGGCATCATAGCGTACTAATCCAACCCTAGAAGCCATTAAAAGCAATCTAGAAATATGAAAATTGTCAGATAACAAAGGATGTTGGCATTAGCATTTATCCAATGACATCAGTATGACGTCATGTTGACATTAGCGTCGTGTTAGAATAATGGTTAAATGATTAAATTTGCCATTTCCTAACAGTTTAAACTTTTAGCACAATTGGATTTATCATGTCGGTACAGACACCTAGGTAATGCAACCAAATGATTTGGTTTGTTGCAAGACTAGAACTTGTTGACTATTGGGTGATTTGTGGGATTTCTTTTATGGTTTGGTTGAATCTGAATTGGTTGATTGATTGTTGATTCCTTGATTTTAGGTCAATTGTATTTGATATGACTGAATAAAAATTTACATTCATGGCTAAGGGAAATCTAACACTACTTAAGGATGGTATGTCTAAATCAAATTACTTCGAAAAAAATTGAATGGTCTAAATAATCTAATGTGCACATGCTGTGAAGATCCTTTTTTGGTGGACAACGAAAATTGAAATATTTGACTAATAACCCTCAGAATATGGGAGATTCAACTTATGAGATTTGGATGAGAGATTCAACCCTCATATCCTGGCTAGCTAGTGAGACCTTACCCACACCTCCTTCTACTTATCCATCTAGGCATGCAACTTCTAGTTCTGGTTTTTATGATACACTTAGTACTCAGCTTAGCGAGCTCCTTTCTTCCGTTGTTACATTAGCTGACTCGGGTAATGTAGAATGTGTGACCTATTCCTCTCCATCCAGGGTCATTGACTCCAGGGCTAACAAACATATATCCTCTTCTCTAATTTGCATCCTATTAAACACCATATTGCTTTAGCTAATGGTTCTTCTTGGCCTGTCCTTGGGAAATGTGTTCTTCATATTGATGTTCCTACTCTTATGTAGATGTTCTATGATAATCAAGTTGCTATCTTCATTGCTAACAATCTTATTCCATAAGCATACCAAACATATTGAGGTTGATTGTCACTTTATTCAGGATTTGTTGCTAATTTTCCAAACTATTGTTGGCACTGAACAGTCACCAAAAGTCTTGTTTGTCAACATTTTTACAGGTTTATCAAGGTACTCTTCCTACTGGGCAACTGATTGCCATTAAACAGGATAAAAAAGGATCTACGCAGGGAGAGCTTGAGTTCAAAACTGAGATTGAACTTTTATCAAGGGTCCATCATAAGAATCTTGTCAGCCTTTTGGGGTTCTGCTTCGAGAAAGGTGAACAAATTCTGGTGTATGAGTATGTTACAAATGGTAGTCTAAAGGATAGTCTTTCAGGTACTTCCATCCATTTTCCTCCTCCTTTCAATAAGAATTCTAGCATCTGTTGAGACTTCAATTACTCACTTAATTGATAATCACATGGAATTCTTTGATACACTAGCATTTGTATTATTTACCATTCAGCCGATAATGTTAGGCCATATACCAGTATGACCTCATCCAAAGATGACATGAGAGGAATTATATAACTTGGCAAATACTGCGATTTGTCTTTATCCTGACCCTGATCACTTCCCCTATAGAATAAAATGAATTCTAGTTAGACAATCCTGATAGAATTGCACTTCCCAGCCAATATCAGGGTTTAACTGTTTAAGTGTAACTCATTGTCCAGTTGCAAAATTGACATGCAGACAATTTAGCTTGACATGCACAAATGAAGTAGTTATCAGATTCTCATTCCTGTTATCCTGTATCCATACATAATGAACCGCCCTAGAAGCTTGAACAATGGTTTTGAAGTCAAGAGACAGATTCCTAATTCTATTTTTTTTTCTTAGTTGACAACTTACATATTATGTATGCAGGGAAGTCAGGAATCAGGTTGGATTGGATGAGGAGACTTAGAGTGGCCCTTGGTGCAGCCAGAGGTCTGGCTTATCTTCATGAATTTGCGGACCCACCCATTATACATAGGGACATAAAATCAAACAACATCCTACTGGATGAGTCATTAAATGCTAAAGTTGCTGATTTTGGACTCTCCAAGCCAATAGCTGACAGTGAAAGCAATGTAATGACTCAAGTTAAAGGGACAATGGTCAGTTCAGAATCTTTTAACCTCTTTTTTTTTATGAATACTTTTGTTATGTTATTTAATAAATAATATATCCAGGTATCTACTCTAATGTAATAACAAGATAAATATGATTAATGGAACATTTTGTAGAATTTTCAGGTAGTAGCAAGAGAAAATGGTTAATTGAACATTTTTGAAGAAATTTCAGGAATTATCAAGTTTAGTTTTCTGAAATTCCTTGGTGGAGCTTCTGGAAATGTTTCAAGGAATAGAGTAGATAAATGTGAAGATTGCTACCCATTTTTCCCTCTTCTACTGAAGTTCTAGGCCCAGCCATAGGCAAGGCACTTTTTTGGCTCACACACACTTCTACTAGTACCAGGAGGCCTTAAACTGATTAGGATAACAAAGCAACCACTATGGAAGTTTTATAGGCTGAGCAGGCATTTCCTGCTGCCTACTATTACTGCCAGGACCACCATATAATTGGAGGGAAAGAGATTTTCATTCTATGATCCCACAATCTCCCATTGCAGAGTGGGGGTGGTTTCTTTTGGACAATAAGATTACTAGTAAGAGTATGTGTTAGTGTAGGTAATCTTATAAAAAATTACATACTTTGTAAATCTTGATTTCCAATGACTTGAAGAAGAAAATCTTAAGTTTCACAAATTTTGTCTTATTATTATCTAAATTTCACGACAATACATGAAAATCTAGCACTGAGAGAATGGATTTTATCAACTGCAGGGCTATATGGATCCAGAATATTACACGACCCTTCAGTTGACTGAGAAAAGTGATGTATATAGTTTTGGAGTGCTAATGTTGGAGCTGATAACTTCAAGAAAGCCAATAGATCAAGGGAAATATATTGTGAAAGAGGTGCATGAGGCAATGGATAAGACAAAGGATTTATACAACCTTCATGAATTTCTTGACCCAGCCATTGGTTTTGGACCAACCCTGAAAGGTTTAGAAAAGTTTATGGATCTAGCAATGAGGTGTGTGAAAGAACCAGGATCTGAGAGGCTTGTGATGATTGAGGTGGTTAAAGAGCTTGAATACATTATGGAGCTTGCTGGTTTAAATCCCGATGCTAGTACTGCATCCACTTCTGAAAGTTATGTAACAAGTAAGGGGAGTTTCCACTATGCTTACCTTAAAGAGGCCTTTGATTATAGTGGAGCACTATCTCCAGCTCCTAAGATAGAGCCGCATTGACTATCATTTTACATTTTAGAATGTTGAACTTGGTGGCAGTTGGCTGGTTCTTTGTATTGCCGTTACTTTGTGTAGAAGATCCAGTCGGTTTCAAAATATTTTGAATTCCATGCCAGGCTAGTCCTCGTATACTGCACTTTTGATTTCTATGCTATGTTTGCAATTCTTAATAGGCCTTTTTTTTTGTTATATAGTGGATTTAATCTTTGAAGATTATGTACTGAAACTATTGCTTTGTCGTTTGCTCACTAACATGGCTGCTTACGTGATTGAACCTTGTAATATCATGGTTGTGGTTGACTTTCCTTGAAACCTGTTCATCTTTCTTCTACATCTGTATCCATGCTTCATCACATCTCTGCATAATTTACAAGATCAAGAAAATAGGCGGCAAATTGCAACCTCAGTCGTATCAATTATGAAGTACTATGGTGTTTATTTATATTTCTCACCTCTTAAAGTAAGACTTTAAATCTATTTAGATTTTTCACTTGCCAAAACCAGTCAAGATTCTCAAACTAAACATTATTATCATACAAAATGCGTTGATGTAGCAAATACATTACACATGAACCTTAGGGGCAGGCTCAGTTCATTGGTTTCTCCAACAGAGCTGAAAAGTACCACTCATTCTTATGAACTCCACGATCAAGCTTCCTACCAGAATTCCATCTCAGTTTCTTGAATCCAATACGATCCAACATTGGAGAGTAAGTGTTGTTGAGTTGTGACCCCAGGCAGAAGAAGTGGTCGAGCCAGAATAGTCCCCCTGGCCTCAACACCCTGTATATGTCATAGAGTGTGAACTCAAGCATGGCATCCGGAATCCAGTTGCTTAGAATATGCATCGAATGAACAATATCCAGTGTGTTCTCAAAAAAAGGAAGCCTTTGGGAGACACTAACATGGATTGAGATCAATCCTCGTGAGGCAATGAAGCTGTTGAATGGACCATCCAAATTCATTGTGCTAGTGATGATTGTGACATTCCGTTCCCTCATTCTGGCAGCAAATGTGGCAGTCCCTCCTCCTATGTCAAGTCCTATACGGATTGTCCCATGAGGTTTAGTGTTGAGAACATAATCAATCCCATAATCAAGCCCTCCATTGTCAAAGAGCCACCGACTCTTCTCTCTGCCCTGCAAGTCAAAGCAATCTTTGCAGTATGAGTATCCTGGTGCATTCTTCCGCTCAATGAGGCACTGGTAACTTTTACAAGTGTAGGGATCCCAAATGATGCTGGTGTCGGGCGGGGTTGCCCAGAGGCTATCCGGATATGGTGTTGGCTCTGCATAATTGGCAGGGGACTTGGAATGGCATCTCCGGCGTGGAAGTGGTTCACACCCTTTAAGCATGAGCCTTTGTGTGAAAACATCATCTACTGGACACTGCCTTCCAATGTCATATGTCATATATTGCCCCAACTCCTCTTGAAACTTAAAGCAGCCTGCTCCAACTGGCAAGTAAACCTCATCAGCCTGCTCCACTGAATACCCCGGTGGGAGCTTAATTGTGAGGGCCAATTGCGAGCATAAGCTCATCAGGTACCTCAATGCTTGAATCAATATTATAACCAAGCTTCATGAAATCATGTGCTTGATTAGTAGGAGACGACTCGTCATCATGTTGGCGTGTAAGCTCGATGAGTAGGGCCTGGAGGAGTAAGTTAGTGGAAGTGAGTTTTTGGTGCAGCTCAGCAATTAGGGAGTGACTGGCAGCAAGCTGGGCTTTGGTGGAGTTAAGCTCATGCAAGAGTGAGGTGGATGAGACCCAAAGAGGGAGACGGTTGAAGTAAAAAGGAGCAGTGAAGATGTATATGGCGAGGAGATTGGTGATTATAACAAACAGAAGCATCTTGAGCTTGTACTTTTTTTCATGGTTATGTTGTTGATGTGCCTGCTTTATTAGGTACTCTTGATCAGCTGCACTTCCCATCTTCCTTTCTCTCTCTCGGAACTCAAGCTCTTTGAGTTGAGTTCAGAGAATATATAAAAAGGTTTTCTTGGGAGACACTGTGACAAGAGAGAGTGTAAGAAGAGCAGTGAGGGAATAGGATTATGAAGCGCATGTTTTCACGTTCTTTATAGAGAGTGGAAGCTTCGTTCATTGTGAAGCGCCGTTTTGGACGCTCAAGATTTTACTAGTAATTAACATGCAAAGTTGACAATCTCAATGTCAACTTGCACTCTCTCTGGATCTTGACTAACAGGATATTAATTATCTTGCCATGCCATCCTCATGTCAAATATTTAATTAAGAATGAGCATTAGATAATGCGGTTGCATATGGTTCTTTGGCTTCTTTAATTTTGTCATATTCATAAATTACAAGCAGGATGCTTCACTTCCAAAGGTATTGATTGAAAACAAAAGGGCTTGCAATATATTAATCAAACAAGTTGATTTCCCCTAAGAAAGATGCCACCTGAGAAAGATTGTATGGAATAAAATTAATGACAGCTTAATATTATAGTCTTTCCTCATGTAGTGGGAAATATCACAAAATGAGGGAAGGCTAATCAGATTTAGGGTATATTTCAAAAAGACTAGTTAAATCGTAATCGTTTATATAACCTAGTTCGATATAATAAACACCCGATGCAGAACTCAATATATACTCACACAACACACTTATCCAATTCAATCCATATAATATGTGTCTAGTTCAGGCCTTTCAAGACTTTACTTTAGTTTGATTTGTCAGAACCAAATCCTTCATACCTGCAGGAAGCTTTGGCAAAATTGAACTACAAGGCTTAGTTTTGCAGCTACGTACCTACTCTTAAAATTGGCGATCCAAGACTAGTAACTTGTTGAAAAATATTGTAGTGATTGTGGATTTGTGGGATTTAACATTTTGTTTGCTTGATATTTGTCTAATGCTTTGTTTTGAACACATTGGAGTCTGGAAAATAATTCTTCTCTAAGTGCAGGGAAGGAGATAGATATGGTAGCTAGGTTGGGGGCATAGTCGAGCCGACCAAACCTTTTAATCAAATCCTTTAAATCAAAGTTATATTTTAGGACAATTTTTATTAAAGTGCATAGTTAATGTAATACCCAGTCCCAAAGGATTCAAAAAGAAAAGAGTTTTGTTTAAGTGGGTAATTTAGTAAATTTCAAGTGTAGGGTAAAAATGTAAATAAATCATTTATTTTAGGAGTTTTTAGAAATAAAAATAAATGGGTTATAACCCTAGTAGTATAAATAGACTCCTAAACCTTATTGTAATATCAAGAGACACTCTTTGACGGCAAGAATTCAAAGGATTTCAAGAAGAGACAGATCAAAGAATTCTTGAGGTAAGAAACTTAAAAGACTCTTTTTTCTGATTGCAGAATTTCTGTATAACTACGTTCATATCTACGTTTGATTTTTCTAAACTTAGGCGTGGGTACAGGTTTCAAAAAGAAGAAAAGCAAACGATGGCCACATCTATTAGACTATTAGATTATTAGCTTATTGATGTGATGAAGAAGTTTTTTTTTAGATTCGGCTTCAGGTGTGGTCATTGTTGAAAGAAGATGAGGAGTTTTTTTTTTTAAATATACAATATATAGGCTTTAGGTGTGATCATTCAAGGAAAAGAAGAAAAATAGGTTGGCCTAGGCTATGAATTGACTTAGTCTTGAATAGTGGGAATTCACGTAAGGGATATAAGGCTTTGCATAAATAGGTTATTATGAAGTAACTTAGGCTTTGCACATATGGTTAGATCTGGTAGTGAAAGAAGAAATAAAAGAATGCCTATTTGATGTTTTACGTGATCAACAAAGGAGATACGAAAACATAGGCTACTAGATAGTATATTGATGTGATGAGGAGTTGTGCAAAGTACAAGTCCTAGAAATATTAGGCCTCTGTACATGCAGTAAAAGGAAAAGCAGTACAAGCCATTAGGCCTCTGTACATGCAGTAAAAGGAAAAGCTGGAAGAAAAAAAAGAAAAAGAAAAAGAAAAAGAAAAGGCTGTACATGTAGTAAAAAGAAAAGAGATAAAATAAAAATAAAATAGTAATAGTGAGAAAGAATAATATTAGGCTTTAATTTTGTACATGGAGAATAAATAGCATTATTTATGTAAATTAATGGATTTTGAACATTGTACAATTGATTTAGGACCGGATTTATAAATTGTGAAAAGAAGAGATAGAGAGTACCACAAGATCCCTTGCTTGGTAGAGGTAAGTAACATTTTCTTAATTAACTATATTTTGCTGAAACTTCCGTATTTTATTTATTAAATATTCATTGTATTTCAGTACAGATTATTATTTTAATTATTTTAGATACATTGGTTTAAAGAAAAGAATTAAAGTTTTTGTCTTTTTGGAATATTATAATGTATTTGATTTAATCAATTGATTATTTAGAAAGCTGTGTCTTCAACTGGGATCAAGCACTTTTTGAATTTTGTGAAAAGAACCAAACATTGTTTGAACTGTGATTTTATTGAATATGATCTTTTGACATTGATTGAAATAAAATTGAATCTGAAAAGAATCTGAACCATTTGACTATGCTTTGGACCCCGCCAATGGGGGTAAACGTTGGCACAGAAACTAGTTTCTTCTGGGGCTTACCACCAGCCTATGTGTGGTTCTGGGCCTAGTCACGGGGATATAGCGTGACCATAGTCATATTGTTTTGACCAGTCATATTGTCTTACTTAAACATTTGAAATCTAATTGATTTCGTTATTTTAAGTAAATTGAGACTTTTGATGTTTTGAACTTATTGTAATTTATATATAGTGTTCCGCTGCATTGTATTATATTTGAATAAGTCTATGAGATTTATCCTATGAACATTTAAATATTTTATTTGAATAAATGCTTGATCCACCATTTTCAAACTATAGTTACTTACTGAGCCTCCCAGCTCACCCCCCTTTTTCTTTTCCATTTCAGATTCTGAGAATTAACTGGCTCGAACGTTACAGAAGAGTTGTGTGAGAAGGACTGTTAGGCATGAACAATATTATTATTTCTTGTTGTTGATTTGGGACTTTATGATAGACTTTTGTTTATTAGGATTTGGAATAGTAATGCATGGATGTAATTCATTTGAACTTACTGGTTAATATGTCTATTTGGAGATTTGTATATCAAGTGAATTTACTGGTTAATATGTTTATTTGGAGATTTTAGACCAAGAATATCATTCTTTTTAGAATTTGTTAGTAAGGCCTGGCACACTTGTAAGGCACGCCTTATAGGTGCACGGCCGTTGTCACGTGTCGAACTCATGTTTTGGGTTCGGGGCGTTACATGTCTCTTTCAAAATTTACCTATTTCTCATATATATGACCCCTAAATCTCAAATTTCATCTAATTCCATCTCCAATTTTGATCCCACATTTCTAAAATTGTGGCTGTGTCTATCTGTAAACAAATGGAATATAGTGGATAGTAAAAGGCTAAAAGCACATATTCTCCTATAGCTTGGATTAAGTTTCAAGCGACCATGCAGGCAGTTAGGTTCCAGTTTGTAAACATGCAATCTTTTATTGGAAATGCACTTCACAAATCACATACAAAAAAGTCAATACAAACCACCTTTATATACGTAGAATCAGCCAATAAGTTTGATCCATATATGGCATAGTTATGATGACCACCAACTAACACATGCAAGGACAAGTTGTAAGATTT
>OU015763.1:2506295-2748427 GCA_907173295.1 Fagus sylvatica | reverse complement strand
ACATGGCATAGGAGAACTCAAAGGAGACCAGGCAACGGCGAGGGAGTGCTACTTCGCATCCCTAGGTCCAGAGGCAACACACCAGACAATGAAGATCGACGAGGGACATCAGCTCGTCGAACCCACAGAAGAATTGGAGGAGATAGTGTTGGACGACGAAAAACCAAGTAAACACCACCAGCATTGGGACAAAAATGGACAAGACAATAAGGGAGGCCATGATCAGTTTCCTGAAGAGCAATCTGGACGTCTTTGCATGGACGCATGACGACATGCCTGGAATCGACCCAGCAACGATTTGCCACAAGCTGAACGTAGACCCGTCCATTCGGCCCATTAAGCAGAAGAGACGAGTATTCGCCCCTGACAGAAATCAAGCGATCTCTGACGAAGTAGAAAAGCTCCTGACAGCCGGGTTCATCAGAGAAGTTTTCTATCCAGACTGGCTAGCCTAATGTCGTCATGGTTAAAAAGGCCAATGGCAAATGGAGAATGTGCGTAGACTTCACAGACATTAACAAGGCTTGCCCAAAAGATAGCTTCCCCCTGCCTCGAATCGACCAACTTGTAGACTCGACAGCAGGACACCGGTTGCTAACCTTCATGGATGCCTTCTCAGGGTACAACCAGATCATGATGGACGAATCCGACCAAGAGAAGACTTCCTTTATCACAAGCAAAGGACTCTTCTGCTACAGAGTCATGCCGTTCGGATTGAAGAACGCTGGAGCCACCTACCAGCGACTGATGAACAAGATGTTCCACCACCAGATCGGACGAAACATGGAGGTGTATGTCGACGACATGCTGGTGAAAACGAAGGACGATATGAAGCACTTAGAGGATTTGAAAGAGACGTTCGAAACCCTCCGTCAATATCGCATGAAGCTCAACCCGAGCAAATGTGTCTTCGGCGTTTCGTCCGGGAAATTCCTTGGGTTCATGGTCTCCCAGAGAGGAATAGAGGCCAACCCAGACAAAATAAAAGCCGTGCTGGAGATGACTCCCCCAAGGTCGACGAAAGAAGTGCAAAGCCTCACGGGAAGAGTAGCGGCACTTAACCGCTTTGTCTCGCGGGCTACAGACAAGTGCCTCCCCTTTTTCAAGACCCTGAGAAAAGGCATTCGTTTGGACGGACGAGTGTCAAGAATCCTTTGAAGAGCTCAAGAGGTACCTTGACGTCCCCACCATTGCTGAGCCCTTCCCAACAGGGCGAAACCCTCTCCTTGTACCTGGCAGTCTCCTCGACAGCTGTCAGCTCAGCCCTCATCAGGGAAGACGGGGGCACCCAACTGCCAGTGTACTACACCAGTAAAGCTTTTCAAGGAGCTGAAGACAGGTATCCAGCCATGGAGAAGCTGGCACTAGCTCTTGTAATCGCTGCCAGGAAACTTCGACCATACTTCCAGTCTCACAAAATCATCGTCCTTACGAATCATCCCCTCCGTAAAGCGATGAACAAGCCAGACGCAGCTGGACGACTGATTCAATGGGCTGTCGAGTTGAGCGAGTTCGACATCGAATACCACCCAAGGCAGGCTATCAAGGCACAAGCCCTAGCTGACTTCATCGCTGAATTCACAGCGAATGAAGACGAACAATCAGAAGAGAAGCCGGACGAAGAGTGGGAAATTGAAATCGATGGGTCGTCCGTCAAGGGGGCAGGAGGTGTTGGAATAGTCTTCAAGACACCTGAAGGGCATCTCCTCAAACACTCCACCCGGCTCCAGTATCCCACCACAAACAACGAGGCAGAATACGAGGCCCTGTTGACCGGCCTACGTATAGCTAAAGAGCTGGGGGCAAACAGACTCAAGATCCGAAGCGACTCACAACTGATAGTAGGGCAGGTCAACGGTGAGTATGAAGCAAGAGAAGATAGAATGATCAAATATCTGAAGCTCGTAAGAGAAGCCATAAAGTGGTTCGACGGAGTTAAGCTCGTCCAAATACCTCGGGAACAGAACACAGAGGCTGACGCCTTGGCAAAGCTAGCCTCTTCTGACGAGACAACAGACCAGTACATCGAAATCCAACACTCGCCAAGCCACCTGGAAGAAGAACTAAGCCCCATCAACGTCAGTGACTCCTGGATGACACCCATCATCAACTACCTAGAAGACGAAACACTCCCTACAGACCCAGTCGAGGCTAGAAAGCTGAAAGTCCGGTGCACGAGGTTTGCCCTGATACAAGGCATTCTATACAAAAGAAGCTTCTCCCTACCATATCTACGATGCCTAGATAAGGCAGAGGCTGACTACGTGATGAGAGAGGTACACGAAGGAATTTGCGGCAATCACTCAGGTGCACGTTCCTTAGTGCACAAACTCGTCCGAGCTGGATACTATTGGCCGACGATGCAGAAGGACGCGGTCTCCTATGTTCGTGCATGCGACAAGTGCCAAAGATTTGGGAACCTCATCCACTCACCACCGGAGACACTGACCCCAATGACGGCGCCATGGCCGTTCGCCCAATGGGGACTGGACATCATGGGACCCCTCCCTGTCGGACGAAGACAGCTAAAATTCCTTGTAGTAGGAATAGACTATTTCACAAAGTGGGTAGAAGCTGAACCACTTGCTACGATCACAGAGAAGAACATAAGAGGATTCGTATGGAAGGCAATCATATGCAGATTTGGGATACCCAGAGCCTTTATATCGGACAACGGACGACAGTTCGACAACTCGCCTTTCCGAGAATTCTGTGAAGAGCTTGGCATACACAACCACTATTCGTCCCCCGGTCACCCACAGGCCAACGGACAGGTGGAAGTTACAAATCGATCCTTGCTCAAGATGATCAAGACTCGACTTGAGGGGGCAAAGGGACTATGGCCTGAGGAGCTCCCAAATATCTTGTGGGCATACAGGACAACAGCAAGAACTCCCACAGGAGAAACCCCCTTTCGACTGACGTATGGCACCGAAGCCGTCATACCCGTGGAAGTCGGCCTCACTACATGGAGGACGAACAACTATGACGAGGAAAGCAACGATGCTCAACTACGATCGAACCTAGATCTGGTGGACGAAATTCGGGATCAAGCTGAAGCCAGAACCAGGGTCTACCAACAGAGGATGGCCCGCTACTACGATAGACGAGTAAAGCACAGAGAATTCAAAATTGGAGACTTGGTGCTGAGAAAAGTGACCCTCGCAACAAAGGACCCAACACAGGGAAAACTGGGTCCCACATGGGAAGGACCATACAGGGTCGTCAAGTTCCACAGGAGAGGCACCTACCACCTGGAGAAGCTAGACGGGGATGCACTTCCTCACCCCTGGAATGCCGAGCATCTAAAGAAATATTACCAGTAAGACAACGACATTCACATGTATTCCTTTTTGCTTTTTGCTCATATGATTCGAAATCTCCAGTGTATTTGTTCTAAAATAAACTAACGGAATACAAAGTCATCCAGGCATCATGACTCCGTCCCTACTTCTCCAAGACTCAAACAACCTTAAACGCTTGAACAAAACAACAAGCATAAGGACGACCTTAAGCGCTTGAACAAAACAACAAGCCAAAGGTCCACTCAAACAACCTTAACTTGAACAAAACAACAAGCATAAGGACGACCTTAAGCGCTTGAACAAAACAACAAGCCAAAGGTCCACTCAAACAACCTTAATCGCTTGAACAAAACAACAAGCATAAGGACGACCTTAAGCGCTTGAACAAAACAACAAGCCAAAGGTCCACTCAAACAACCTTAAACGCTTGAACAAAACAACAAGCATAAGGACGACCTTAAGCGCTTGAACAAAACAACAAGCCAAAGGTCCGCACAAACAACCTTAACTGCTTGAATGGAACAACAAGCGTAAGGACGAATGTAGACACTTGAACCAAACAACAAGTGTCTCAACCCCCATGCATATGTATAAAAGCTCATGCATGGACGACTCTAGACACTTGAACAAAACAACAAGTGTCTCAACCTCCATGCACAGGTATAAAAGCTCATGCATGGACGACTCTAGACACTTGAACAAAACAACAAGTGTCTCAACCCTCCATGCATATGTATAAAAGCTCATGCATGGACGACTCTAGACACTTGAACAAAACAACAAGTGTCTCAACCCCCATGCATATGTATAAGAGCCCATGACATGACATGTCTCAACCTCCATGCACAGGTATAAAGCTCATGCATGGACGACTCTAGACACTTGAACAAAACAACAAGTGTCTCAACCCTCCATGCACAGGTATAAAAGCTCATGCATGGACGACTCTAGACACTTGAACAAAACAACAAGTGTCTCAACCTCCATGCATATGTATAAAAGCTCATGCATGGACGACCCTAGACACTTGAACAAAACAACAAGTGTCTCAACCCCCATGCACAGGGATAAGAGCTCATGCATGGACGACTCTAGACACTTGAACAAAACAACAAGTGTCTCAACCTCCATGCACAGGTATAAAAGCTCATGCATGGACGACTCTAGACACTTGAACAAAACAACAAGTGTCTCAACCTCCATGCATATGTATAAAAGCTCATGCATGGACGACCCTAGACACTTGTTGTGTCTCAACCCCCATGCACAGGGATAAAAGCTCATGCATGGACGATTCTAGACACTTGAACAAAACAACAAGTGTCTCAACCCCCATGCACAGGTATAAAAGCTCATGCATGGACGACTCTAGACACTTGAACAAAACAACAAGTCTCTCAACCCGCATGCATATGAGAACTTATGCATGGACGACTCTGGGCAAAATAACGAGTTCCTCAATTATCAATACATGTATGCAAACGAAACAGACAAACACACCCACAAACGGGAGCCGTCAAAAAAAACATTCAGATAGACGACCACAATAACATGGCGAAAAAAAAAAAACTGTATTCACATACAAATGCCATCAAGAAACAGTTAGGGATGTATATATTAAGAAGCAAACGTTGTTCAAAAGAAAACTAGCAAGCCTCAAAAACAGGCACTGTAACATCACCACATTGTTTCGACGCTAAAGCCTTAAAAACAGGCCCCACCAAAAACATGTATCTAAAAAAGTTAAAAGTATTACAACAAACTACGAAGTTGCATCATCGTCCATCTGTGGATCATGGGCTGGTGCCTCTACATTTCCCTCTTCAGCAGGCATCGTCGACTCGTCATCATCAAATGGTTGGAAAGCGTCAAAATCAAGTTGTGGGAACTTCTCTTTCGCTTGTTTCTTCAGAAGGTTGAAACCGGAGAGGAAATACTTCGTGTTGACGTCGTCATAAGCCTCTGACGACTTGAATTCCTCCACGGCTGAGATCCTCGCCCCCTCCAGCTGCGAGGTTAACGCCTTAACCTGCTCGTCAGACCTCCTAGCCCCGTCCAACGCTTTCTTCAGCTCTTCATCCCTCCTCGCCAGATCCGTCCCAAGTATCGACAACTCGCCAACTACCCTATCCCTGTCAAGAGTTAGTTCATTAACCAGCGTCGTCAACCTTTGATTGGCTTGCGCAGCCTCAGACATCTGGATTTTCTGCTTCAACAGCGCATCCTCCCACTGCGTACAGCGGTTGGCAATCACTGTCAGCTCAGTCAGGCCCTACATACGAAAACGGATAAGTCAAATCTCTACACACGAAGGCATAAACAATGAAAGAGAAAAGAACGTACCTTCATAAGGGAGTGGATGCCGGCTACCTTGACAACGTCAGTATTGACTTTGTCATACTCACCAACGTCGTCCTTAGTGACCACGGATTTGGCACGACGACAAGCCAAGGAAGCGTCGCGTGGCAGCGTCGGCACCTTCTCCAAAGGCCGGCTGGACGATGGCTCGGCCGAAATCTCGACCACCTCGACGGACGAGGTGGGCACAGGTTCTGGAACAGACGGTTTCTGGACAGGAGGAGGAGGAGGTGGAAGACTCCTCTCGTCAGTCGCCTTCTTGGAAGACAAGTCAGCCTTCCTCTTTTTTCCAATGACCAACGGGGCCTCCTCCTGTTGGGTCATCATCATCTTCTTAAGCTTTTCACGGTTGAGCCTAGCGGTCGCCATCCCTACAAGACAAAATAAAAGCATCGTCAGATAAACGTCGTCCGACGGACGCTACAAACAACATGCTATGTAAAGGTATTTACTCTTCTGATTGATCTCTTGCAACGACAGGACAGCTTCACTCGGTTCAGGCCCGAACGAGTATAGAGCTAGAAGCTCAGGTCGTATGAAATGCTTGTAATGGTGCTGAGTGTGGTGCAACGACCGGAGCACCCTGTTATGGCCTTTCTCGTCTAGCTTCGGCCGTCTAAGTGCTGCAAAACGAAGGAAGAAGTCAGAAAATAGAACAGATTATCCAAAAATTCAAATCGTGCAAATAAACACACACACACCAGAGGACGAAGGCACGCCCCACTCTCGACGAACGGGGATAAAGTTGTCGTCCTTCTCACACTGGAGACCCTCCCAATTGTCCCCGCAGACAAAGACGTAGTTGTCTTTCCATTCTCTGTTGGACGATGGGGTCCCCACTATCAACTTTAGGCCCCGCTGCCGCATGTTTAAAGACCAGAATCCAGGAGAAGCCGGTATTTGACACGGCTTATAGCAAAATAGCAGCTCGTCTAGGGTAAGGTCGTCCTTCCCCTCACTCAATACCTTCCACATCACCATTGACCCAACCACCGTCCTCCAAGCGTTTGGGGCCAACTGACCCGGCGCGAGGTTAAGACGATCCAACAACTCCCTCATCAGGGGCTGCATGGGAAACCTCACACCGGCATTGAAGTCGGCCTCATAAAACGCCACGTCGCCAAATCTGGACGAGCAAGCCACCTCGTCCGACTGGGGGATCCTTAGGACGACGTCCTCAGGGATCTGGTATCTACTCCTAAGCTTATCCAAACCCTCGACGTCCACTACCTTGGACAGGTAGGACCTCGCAATCCAAGAGTCGTCAGGGCCCACAGCCCTTGACGACCCAGAGACTGACGGAGTATCCTCCGTCGAGTGAGAATCCTCCCCCCTATCGGAGAGTCCCTCAGGGAGGTCCTCGGAATGAACCGAAGACCAACTACCTCTCTCCGCCGCCATTAAACCTCTGACCACCCCCCACGTGTCTATCGCCGGAAACACGAAATCGAAAAGCTCCACCGATAACCGGCGGAGCACGCTATCCGGAGAAACAAGATCACCAAGATCAAGTACTCTACCCCCACTCTCAGCCTCGCGACACACTCCCACAAAAAACCTCTTTAGCGAAAAATGCAGAGGATCCAGGCTTAAGGTCCAAATCGGAAAAAGGAAAGAAGAAGGACTCACCGGAGAAAGGAAAAACCAGAGGGGGTCACTTCGGAGTAGGAGCGGGAAAGTAAAGAGGGAAAATGGAAACCTCGTGCGAATTTAAATAGCCAAAAAAAAAAAAAATTCGAGCATACGAAGCGAACCGTCGCTTCGCAAGTCGTGCCCAATGAATGAGTGACACGTGTCAAAGGTGAAGTCACTCGGCCATTTCACCATTTAATACTCAAGATTGAATACGGCTGCGCGCCTTCCCGAAAAAGATACTCGCGCCAAAAGAAAAACCTAACAAGCGTATCCCGTCCGTCGCCCAAAAAATGACCCACGACGGGATAGGGGGCATCTGATGGGTTCATCACCCAAAAGACGGACGACAGTAACCGCACCGCGAGAATGACGACCGTAAATGATCGTCCAAAACAGAACCACGACGTTACTCGGGACATCGTCAAAGTCTCCACCCGGATCATCAAAGAGACGACGAAAGGATCGTCCAAACCTATCGTCCACCAAGATGAACAAACGCAAGGACGACTCTAAGGTCGTTATTCTGTCCACACAAACCCCCATACGAGTACTAAACGGCCCACTGATGGTCACCGTTACAAACAACGAAGTAAATAAACTTAATTACCCCTTAATGACAGTATCCCCGAGATATTGTAACCGCCTTCATAATAGCCCTCATTTAAATCCAATAAAGGGGGAAGTTAAGAGGGATCCAACGGCTATTTTCTGGGTCATCTATATAAACCACCAGACAGAAATGCACAAGGTACGCACACTATTAGCCTAAACACTTTTACTTACTTGTTAACCCTTCTCCACCAAATCTCTGACAAAGGCATCGGAGGAACTTTGGCCGGCACCCCACCGGTGTCTTCCTACCGTCGTCACTGTTTTCCTTTGTTTCAGGTCTTCCATCAGAGTCTTCCATCAGAGAAAGCATCGTCTGGACGACCGTGCTGATTTCACACATCATCAATACTCTTTCCTAAAAGCTTAAGCTCTTGGAACAACTGGTAATTTATCAGAGTCTACTAGTAAGTCCTAAAAATCTACCATATCTGTCTCTAATCTTTGTTTGTAAAGATATGTACACATATAAGTCACTATGAGTTTTTATATTTAGTGCAGTAAAGTCACAGGGTTAACATGTAGTGAATTCTGAAACACTTCATTGCTTTCAACTACAGATCTCTGAATTCTAATCATCTCAGTGGACACATCCCGCCTTCCATTGGTAATCTATCCAATCTTCTTTGGCTCGATCTAACTGACAACCAGCTTGATGGACCCATCCCAGTCTCTAAGGGGAGCACACCTGGTCTTGATATGCTATTTAACTGCAGGCATTTGTATGCCAACTCAACTCTCTTTGTGATTTGAGCTTATTTATTATTTTCATCCTATGACTATTTTATCCAAATATAAAGACCATCTGAGATTCTGTCTCTAATCTACAGTCATCTTGGAAAGAATAATCTTTCAGGAACGATCCCACCTCAGCTTTTTAGCTCAAAAATGACTCTGATACATGTGTAAGATTATTTATACATCTACTATCCGGAATTTCTTGGTATAGTTTGAGTTACAAGAGAAGATCTATGCACTATTCGGTTAACTCAATATGAGACTGGTGGAGAAAATACATAGAAAGCTTTAATAATGTTATATTGCATATGTATATAGGAAGTATATATCTAATAGGCCCTCTTAACTTAGATTCTTTTTCTGTTTCATTTTTAATCATTAATACCTTGTTTAGCAGGTTAAATCCTTCTTCTTTTTTTAAAAAATAAAAAAATTAGTGAATAGGTATTGCCTCTGAAAATTGCATATTGATATATTGTGGTTATGTTGAGCTTTCTTAATTGGAATTTGTTCCTTATGGGTATCCCGGTAGTAATAGGAAACAGTGGTACTTTATACATTTATCCTTCTGGCAGGATTTTCAATGGAAACCAACTAACAGGCAGCATTCCTTCCACCCTAGGACTTGTGCAATCCTTGCAGGTCCTGTGAGTATCAGTCACACACTCCTGAAAATTCACCAGAGATTTCTTTTAAGTTATTGTTGTTGAATATTTGTTCTTGGCTGTAGGCGCCTTGATGGGAATGCGCTTAGTGGGCCTGTGCCTTCAAACTTCAACAATCTTACAAGTCTTACCCAGATGTAAGAAGGAAAAAAGAGACATGCCAAATGAAGCTTTATACTTGCTTAAGAAAAGTTGTTGTGACCTGGTGTGTCAACTTCATAAGGTAGGCTTTTGATGATATGTTTTTCAGGTACTTGTCCAACAATCAGCTGACTGGCCCTGTGCCCAACCTTACTGGCATGAACCTCCTCAGCTACGTGTAAGTAATAATGACATTACTAACATATAAATTTCAATGTTAGTGAGGGCTTAGGTCAATCATTTTTTAGACTCAATCACAAAAATGATCATTTAACCCTTTACCTTCCTCCAAATCAGATGCTCAGTCGTCTAACAATATCCAGTTCTCTTGCCTTTGAGTTTCATTTGTTGACTGAAATATGTTCTGCAGGGATATCAGCAATAATACTTTTGATGCATCAGATGCTCCTTCATGGTTCTCAACCTTACAGTCATTGACAACACTGTATTCTCTCTCTCTCTCTCTCTCTCAATGTGTGTGTCTCTGTTCAAACATGCTGTGCATGTGAACCTTACCTTTGGTATTTTTTTTATTTCAGGTTATGAGTAGAAATGTGCTTTTCTTTTTTATGCAAGACAAATAGACTTGGGGGATTTTATTTGGGAAACAAAATAAGAACAAAATATAGGGATAGGACTCACAACTTATTTGCTTAAATAAGACTCTCCCAACTTACATCATAGAAGGAAAGGAAATAAAATTTTAACCTAACAAAGAAAGGAAATAATTTGTAATCTATTACATTAGATGTGAAAATAAAAAAGAATAAAATCCTAAAAAGTCTCAGCATCAATCAAGTCCAATAGAATCATTCATCATAAATAGATGATTTTTGGTGTCTGCACCAATTCTCTCAGGGTAGGAGAAACTTCATCCACCAAGTGTATCTCATGGTGGTACTAAATGGGCAAGGAAGGGAATTTTTTTTTTTTTGTGGGTAAAAGGGAATGCAGTGATGTATGGGTGGTCTCATTGTTGTGGTTGTTGCAGTTTTGGATTTGGATCCGAAATTTGAGGCAATTGGATTAGAGATAAAGTCTTTTGTGGAGGTTGATTCGGTACGGGTGTGTTGGCTATTGGTTTCAGACAGTGGCTATAACAGATCAAAGTTTGATCTAGTATCAAAACTGATGCAGGACAAATAGACTCTACGAGTAAGATTTAATTTGGGAAACAAAATAAGAAAAAAATTAAGGGATAGGACCTAGGAATCAGCACCTAAGGTTGGCTTTAAGCCAACATCAAGCAGATAAAATAGAAAAATATATAGAACCTAGGCATCGACACCAAGCATGATAGGAACCCAAGAATCGGCACCTAGGTTTCCTTAGAATCAACACCAAGCACTAGAAGAAAATCTCCATACTGCTTACAATACTGTGTGTTAGGGTATTTAAATAAGACTCCTAAATTACATCATAGAAGGAAAAGAAAATAATTTTCTAACCTAACAAAGAAAATAAATAATTTGTATTATATTATATTAAATGTGGAAATAAAAGAGAATAATGTTGGAAAGTGCCTCAAATTCCTATTATGACTTGGTAAACTAATTGGGTTTTCTTGTTGAAAACGGAAAAATTAATTTAGTTATTTTTTGGTTTCTTTGGTATGGAAGAAAAACAATTCTTTGGTATGGAAGGAAATACTATTCTTTAGTATGTAAGAAAACTTCAAAAGTATTATCATCAAAGTCGATCAATCAAATCCAACAATCAATCATCATTAATAATTAATTTTTGTGTCTGTTTGGCAACAATAAGCTAGCTTTTTGCTTATTTTCCACCGTTTATCTCAGTTTTTAGCAAATAAACTAGTTTTTTTTTTCTTTTTTTCTTTTTTTTTCTTTTTTAACTTTTTTGAAAATAAGCTATTTTTAAATTTTTTGTCTCAGCTTTCGGTAAATATGCTACTAAAATAGGTTGACACCAAACCGACACTTGGTTTCTGCACCACTTTTTTCTTTTTCTTTTTGGAATCAGTAGTATTCAGTACTGATGTGAAACCTTTCAAACTTGCATGGCAGAATAATGGAAAACACACAACTTCAAGAACAAATTCCAATTGCCCTTTTCAGCCTAACCCAATTACAGACTGTGTGAGTATCAGCTTGTCTCAAGTAGCATTACACTCATTGCAAAGGATGTTGAGTAATCCAAATTGAACAAATTAGTAATTCCTTTGTATGAACATAAAGGAGAGTAGTTACATATATTGATATCATAAAAATGTTGACTATAAGTTGATTGTTCTGACATGTTGTAACAGGGTACTAAAGAAAAACCAGCTCAATGGCTCCTTGGTTATTAGCACCACCCATAGCAAACAACTCAAACTCATCGATTTACAGTACAATGTTATTTCTCAATTAGATGTAAAGGAAGAATACAAGGGCAATTTCAAATTTACAGTATTAAGGACTGGCTAGTATTTTGGAAGTTAAATTTCCAGGAAAATGTACTCATTGATTTTTAGCCTTTAATAATTATGTCTCATCACTGTGGTAACAATGTATTATCTTCTACAGACTGGTGGGCAACCCATTCTGTACGGAGATAGGAGCACCACAGAGTTACTGCAGAATTTCCCAAACCAATCTCTCATATTCGACACAACAAAATAAATGCATGGCTGTTCCCTGTAGTTCAGATCAGATTTCAAGCCCCAACTGTCGTTGTGCATATCCATAGACAAGAACCCTCCACTTCCAAACTCTGTCCTTCTCAAACTTGGAGAACAAAAGTAAATACATCATACTTGAGGAATCTCTCATGCTATCTTTCCATTCCCATCAACTTCCTGTGGATTCAGTCTCTCTGACTCTAGATAATCCCATTAAGGCTTCATCTGAGTACCTTGAAGTGAAGCTAAAAGTCTTTCCTTATGGCCAACTTAGTTTCAATCGAACAGGAATTTCTAGTATTGGGTTCATGCTTAGCAACCAGACTTTCAAGCCACCACCAATGTATTTTGGACCTTTCTATTTTCTCGGTGATGAGTATGAGAAATACGCAGGTAATTCTGTGTTTACATAATAATAATTTCGGTGTTTTGTGTATCTATCTTGATGCATCTCTCTTGATGCCCGCAGAATCACATAAGTCATCAAGCATTAGTATTATAATTGAAGTTGCAGTTGGTGGTTCCATCCTGCTACTGGTATTAATCCTTGCAGGGGTTTATGCTTTCCACTCAAAGAAAAGAGCAGAGAGAGCAATAAAACGTACCAAACCTTTTGGTGAGTTGAGTTTCTGTATAGATTTAGCTAATCAAATGGGATATGTAGAGTTATTTATCTAATTCATGTCATGTCATATAAAGCAGCACAATGGGACCTGAGCGGAAGAAGTGGTAGTGCTCCTGAGGTAAAAGGTGTGAGATGCTTTTCCCTTAAAGAGCTTGAGAAATACACCAATCATTTCACAGAAGCAAATGTGATTGGATCTGGCGGTTATGGGAAGGTTAGTTTTGATTGTCCCTCACTCTCAGCAGTGTATTATATAAAATATGTGCTAAGGTGAGTGACTGATTGATTAAGCCTTAAACTTTTTTCTCAAGTCTCTCTCCCTTAACTCTTCTTTCATCTCCTTTAACTAAAATATCTCATATTTTACAACTTAACCAGGCATCATAGCGTACTAATCCAACCCTAGAAGCCATTAAAAGCAATCTAGAAATAATTGTCAGATAACAAAGGATGTTGGCATTAGCATTTATCCAATGACATCAGTATGACGTCATGTTGACATTAGCGTCGTGTTAGAATAATGGTTAAATGATTAAATTCACCATTTCCTAACAGTTTAAACTTTTAGCACAATTGGATTTATCATGTCGGTACAGACACCTAGGTAATGCAACCAAATGATTTGGTTTGTTGCAAGACTAGAACTTGTTGACTATTGGGAGATTTGTGGGATTTCTTTTATGGTTTGGTTGAATCTGAATTGGTTGATTGATTGTTGATTCCTTGATTTTAGGTCAATTGTATTTGATATGACTGAATAAAAATTTACATTCATGGCTAAGGGAAATCTAACACTACTTAAGGATGGTATGTCTAAATCAAATTACTTCGAAAAAAATTGAATGGTCTAAATTATCTAATGTGCACATGTTGTGAAGATCCTTTTTTGGTGGACAACGAAAATTGAAATATTTGACTAATAACCCTCAGAATATGGGAGATTCAACTTATGAGATTTGGACGAGAGATTCAACCCTCATATCCTGGCTAGCTAGTGAGACCTTACCCACACCTCCTTCTACTTATCCATCTAGGCATGCAACTTCTAGTTCTGGTTTTTATGATACACTTAGTACTCAACTTAGCGAGCTCCTTTCTTCTGTTGTTACATTAGCTGACTCGGGTAATGTAGAATGTGTGACCTATTCCTCTCCATCCAGGGTCATTGACTCCAGGGCTAACAAACATATATCCTCTTCTCTAATTTGCATCCTATGAAACACCATATTGCTTTAGCTAATGGTTCTTCTTGGCCTGTCCTTGGGAAATGTGTTCTTCATATTGATGTTCCTACTCTTATGTAGATGTTCTATGAAAATCAAGTTGCTATCTTCATTGCTAATAATCTTATTCCATAAGCATACCAAACATATTGAGGTTGATTATCACTTTATTCAGGATTTGTTGCAAATTTTCCAAACTATTGTTGGCACTGAACAGTCACCAAAGGTCTTGTTTGTCAACATTTTTATAGGTTTATCAAGGTACTCTTCCTACTGGGCAACTGATTGCCATTAAACAGGATAAAAAAGGATCTACGCAGGGAGAGCTTGAGTTCAAAACTGAGATTGAACTTTTATCAAGGGTCCATCATAAGAATCTTGTCAGGCTTTTGGGGTTCTGCTTCGAGAAAGGTGAACAAATTCTGGTGTATGAGTATGTTACAAATGGTAGTCAAAAGGATAGTCTTTCAGGTACTTCCATCCATTTTCCTCCTCCTTTCAATAAAAATTCTAGCATCTGTTGAGACTTCAATTACTCACTTAATTGATAATAACATGGAATTCTTTGATAGACTAGCAGTTGTATTATTTACCATTCAGTCGATAATGTTAGGCCATATACCAGTATGACCTCATCCAAAGATGACATGAGAGGAATTATATAACTTGGCAAATACTGCGATTTGTCTTTATCCTGACCCTGATCACTTCCCCTATAGAATAAAATGAATTATGTTAGACAATCCTGATAGAATTGCACTTCCCAGCCAATATCAGGGTTTAACTGTTTAAGTGTAACTCATTGTCCAGTTGCAAAATTGACATGCAGACAATTTAGCTTGACATGCACAAATGAAGTAGTTATCAGATTCTCATTCCTGTTATCCTGTATCCATACATAATGAACCGCCCTAGAAGCTTGAACAATGGTTTTGAAGTCAAGAGACAGATTCCTAATTCTATTTTTTTTTCTTAGTTGACAACTTACATATTATGTATGCAGGAAAGTCAGGAATCAGGTTGGATTGGATGAGGAGACTTAGAGTGGCCCTTGGTGCAGCCAGAGGTCTAGCTTATCTTCATGAATTTGCGGACCCACCCATTATACATAGGGACATAAAATCAAACAACATCCTACTGGATGAGTCATTAAATGCGAAAGTTGCTGATTTTGGACTCTCCAAGCCAATAGCTGACAGTGAAAGCAATGTAATGACTCAAGTTAAAGGGACAATGGTCAGTTCAGAATCTTTTAACCTCTTTTTTTTTTATGAATACTTTTGTTATGTTATTTAATAAATAATATATCCAGGTATCTGCTCTAATGTAATAACAAGATAAATATGATTAATGGAACATTTTGTCGAATTTTCAGGTAGTAGCAAGATAACATGGTTAATTGAACATTTTTTAAGAAATTTCAGGAATTATCAAGTTTAGTTTTCTGAAATTCCAGGTGGAGCTTCTAGAAATGTTTCAAGGAATAGAGTAGATAAATGTGAAGATTGCTACCCATTTTTCCCTCTTCTACTGAAGTTCTAGGCCCAGCCATAGGCAAGGCACTTTTTTGGCTCACACACACTTCTACTAGTACCAAGAGGCCTTAAACTAATTAGGATAACAAAGCAACCCCTATGGAAGTTTTATAGGCTAAGCAGGCATTTCCTGCTGCCTACTATTACTGCCAGGACCACCATATAATTGGAGGGAAAGAGATTTTCATTCTATTATCCCACAATCTCCCATTGCAGAGTGGGGGTGGTTTCTTTTGGACAATAAGATTACTAGTAAGAGTATGTGTTAGTGTAGGTAATCTTATAAAAAATTGCATACTTTGTAAATCTTGATTTCCAATGACTTGAAGAAGAAAATCTTAAGTTTCACAAATTTTGTCTTAATATTATCTAAATTTCACGACAATACATGAAAATCTAGCACTAAGAGAATGGATTTTATCAACTGCAGGGCTATATGGATCCAGAATATTACACGACCCATCGGTTGACTGAGAAAAGTGATGTATATAGTTTTGGAGTGCTAATGTTGGAGCTGATAACTTCAAGAAAGCCAATAGATCGAGGGAGAGATATTGTGAAAGAGGTGTAGGAGGCAATGGATAAGACAAAGGATTTATACAACCTTCATGAATTTCTTGACCCAGCCATTGGTTTTGGACCAACCCTGAAAGGTTTAGAAAAGTTTATGGATCTAGCAATGAGGTGTGTGAAAGAACCAGGATCTGAGAGGCCTGTGATGGTTGAGGTGGTTAAAGAGCTTGAATACATTATGGAGCTAGCTGGTTTAAATCCCGATGCTAGTGCTGCATCCACTTCTGAATGTTATGTAACAAGTAAGGGGAGTTTCCACTATGCTAACCTTAAAGAGGCCTTTAATTATAGTGGAGCACTATCTCCAGCTCCTAAGATAGAGCCGCATTGACTATCATTTTACATTTTAGAATGTTGAACTTGGTGGCAGTTAGCTGGTTCTTTGTATTGCCGTTACTTTGTGTGGAAGATCCAGTCGGTTTCAAAAAATTTGAATTCCATGCCAGGCTAGTCATCGTATACTGCACTTTTGATTTCTATGCTATGTATGCAATTCTTGATTGACCAATTTTTTTTTTTTGTTATATAGTGGATTGAATCTTTGAAGATTATGTACTGAAACTTTTGCTTTGTCGTTTGCTCACTAACATGGCTGCTTACGTGATTGAACCTTGTAATATCATGGTTGTGGTTGACTTTCCTTGAAACCTGTTCATCTTTCTTCAACATCTGTATCCATGCTTCATCACATCTCTGCATAATTTACAAAATCAAGAAAATAGGCGGCAAATTGCAACCTCAGTCATATCAATTATTGAGTACTGTGGTGTTTATTTATATTTCTCACCTCTTAAAGTAAGACTTTAAATCTATTTAGATTTTTCACTTGCCAAAACCAGTCAAGATTCTCAAACTAAACATTATTATCATACAAAATGCGTTGATGGAGCAAATACATTACACATGTACCTTAGGGGCAGGCTCAGTTCATTGGTTTCTCCTGAAAGGATAATGCAGAATGTAAAACAGAATAGAGAAGAGAGAGTTAAGAAGGAGAGTGTTTAGGATAGAGATGAAATATATTCTGCATAATCATTAATGAGGAAGATTAGTCCTCTATTTATACAAGGTGATAACCAACAGAATCAATCTAACTAACTATAACAGAATTAGACTTAATAAACAGATTCTGTAACAACTGTAACAGATACAACTGAATTAACTATCTACTACTCTATCATCCCCCTTCAAACTGATGGTCAGTGGAACAGACCATGAGTTTGGAACACAGTTGAAGAAATCGAGTAGATGGGAGAGCTTTAGTAAAAATATCAGCAAGCTGATCATGAGTAGAGATGAACTGAAGTAAGAGGTCACCACGGACCACTTTTTCACGAACAAAATAGTAGTCCACCTCAATATGTTTCGTACGCCCATGAAAGACAGAATTAGATGCTAAAGCTAGAGCACTGGTGTTATCACACCAAATCAGAGGAGCAGAAGGCAAAAACAGCTTGAGATCACACAAAACTTGACGAAGCCAAGCAAGCTCAGCAGCACCAGTGGCAAGGGAGCGATACTCAGCTTCGGTAGAAGAGCGAGAAACAGTGTGTTGTTTCTTAGCCAGCCAAGTAATCGGATTATGACCAAGGAAGACAATAAAACCGGAAGTGGAACGCCTATCAGAGGGGTCACCAGCCCAGTCAGCATCGGTAAAGGCAGTAAGAGCAAGAGGCCCTGGTTGAAATAAGACGCCCTTATGCAGTGTACCCTTGAGGTAACGAAGAATTCGTTTTGCTGCAACAAAATGAATTGTGGAAGGCTTGTGCATAAACTGACAGACACGGTTGACAGCAAAAGCGATATCAGGGCGAGTGAAGGTAGCATACTGAAGAGCACCAACTAAGCTGCGAAAAGGAGTAGGATCACTGAGAGCATCATCGTGATCAGTAGAGAGTGGTGGAGTAGTGGCAATAGGTGTAGGAGCAGCCTTACAGTCAGTCATCTGAAACTTGTGAAGAAGATCACTGACGTATTTATGTTGGTGAACAAACAACCCAACTTTCTTATAGTCAATCTGAAGACCCAAAAAATAACGCAATAGGCCTAAATCCTTTAGCTCAAACACAGCAGACAATTGAGAAACAATATCTGAAATGGCAGTAGAATTATTGCCCGTCATCTACATAGAGTAACAGATACACAGTAGTTGAACCATGATGCAGGACAAATAAAGAGGCATCAGCAAGAGAGGCAGTAAATCCCAAAGTTAACAGGTGAGAAGTAAAACGTTCAAACCAGGCACGAGGGGCCTGTTTTAAGCCATACAAAGACTTATGTAACTTACACACCTGAGATGGATGGGCTGAATCAATAAATCCAAGAGGTTGAGCCATGTAAACAGTTTCTTTAAGCAACCCATGAAGAAAAGCGTTACTTACATCAAGTTGACGAAGGGGCTAGTGATTCTGAGCAGCTAAGGACAGAATGATGTGAACCGTGGGAGGTTTAACTACGGGACTGAAAGTCTCGTCGAAATCAACTCCAGCTTTCTGATGAAACCCCTTGGCGACGAGTCGAGCTTTGTACCGAGCCACGGATCCATCAGCATTCTGTTTGATCTTGTAAACCCAACGGCCCTAACAAGGTTTTGATCGGAGCACGGAGGAACGAGGGACCAGGTGTGTTGCCGTTGAAGAGCATCGAACTCGGAAGCCATGGCCGCACGCCATTCAGGGATTTTGGAAGCTATAGTGAAGATTGGTGGTTCGGTTTGAAGATAGTCAATGGTGGTGGAAGCTGCAAACACCTTCTTTTTGACAATACCAGATTTTGAACGAGTTTGCATTGGGTGAGAAGGCAAAACTGGTGGGAGAAGAGCAGGGACGGGTAAAGAAGAAGGTAAAGGTGGGTCATCTGGGTTTGGTGTATCTGCTGGTGTAACGGGTTGGGTAACTAAAGCAGGGGCAGAAGTGGGCTCAGTGATAGAGTTGGGTTCGGGTAGTGAAGGTATTGGGCCCAAAATAGAGGGAAGTGGTTGGATTAAAGGAGATGGGGAAAACGGGCCTGGGGAAATCAGATTTGGAGAAGGGGCAAGGCCTAAAACTGATGGGGTTGGGCTTGGAGAAATAATATGTGGAGGTGCAGGGCCCAATACCGAGGGTGTTTGGCATGGATGAAAAAACAAAAGTGAGCTTAGCCAAGAATTGGAATTAGAAGAGGAAGAAAGTGGAGGACAAGACAAAGTTTTTGTGGAAAATGGATAATTGGACTCATTAAAAATCACATTACGAGAAATGTAAGTGCGAGAAGTAAGAGGATCCAAACAAAGATACCCTTTTGAATTGGAGGCATAACCAAGAAAAATACACTCTTTGGACCTAAGACTAAATTTGTGTTTGGAGTAAGGACGTAATAACGGAAAACAAGCACAACCAAAGCTCTTAAACAATGAAAAATTGGGAGACTTGCCAAAAAGTGTCTCCCAAGGTGAAATTAAACCACAACTTAAAGACGGAAGACGGTTTATAAGAAAAATTGCAGTGGAGAAAGCATAGGTCCAATATTGAAATGGAAGAGAAGAGTGGGAAATCAAGGTGAGAGCCATATCAACAATGTGACGATGTTTCCTTTCGGCAACACCGTTTTGTTGAGACGTGTGTGGACAAGTAAATTGATGGATAATACCGGATTGAGAACAAAATTGACAAAATGCATTGTTGGTGTACTCACCACCACAATCGGTTCTCAATGTTTTAATAGAAGTGCCAAGATGATTTTCCATGGTATTTTTGAAATGTTGAAATGAGGCAAGAACTTGAGATTTGTGTTTCAACGGAAAAAACCATGTGAACCTAGTAAAATCATCCACAAATATAACGTAATAACGATGGCCATTTATCGAATTAATTGGAGCTGGACCCCATACATCACTGTGTACAAGTTGTAACGGAAATTGAGTACAAGAAGTGGAAATGGAAAAAGGTAATTGGGTCATTTTACCCATGACACAATGTTTACAGAAAGTATTGGACAGAGGTAATTGATTATTAAAATGATGACTGAAAATATGAGAGAGCACACGTGACTGAGGGTGACCAAGGCGCATGTGCCAAAGACTAGTATCAAGGGGTTTAGAACAAGCAGATGGACGGCATGCTATGTAAGAAGCATGAGGATCAGAAAAAGAGAGTGAAGCAGTAGGGCTGGAGTGATTGAAAGCAGGAGAAAGACGAGATTGCAGAGAAGGGAGTGAGAGACCGTGTATGGGGTAAAGTCCTTCTTTACTGAAACCCTTGTAAAGAGGCTTCCCCGTAAGACGATCTTGGATCTGAAAATTGTCAGCATTAAATGAGAAAGAGCAGTGATTATCACGGCAAAAGCGTTGGACTGAAAGAAGATTGGACTTCATAGAAGGAACGTGTAAGACTTTACGAAGATTAAACAGATAAGCAGAGGTTCTAAGTTGAGAATTACCAATATGGGAGATGGGTAGCTGATTACCATTGCCAACGGAGACAAGTTGTGAATCCGTGTAGGCGTGGTTGTCAGGTATGTTGTGAAGGTCAGGGGTGAAGTGATCGGTGGCACCAGTGTCAGAGATCCAGGTAGTTGGGGTGGAATCAGGTGGTGCGGCGGTGGCCATGGCAGCGAGCTTTGCTGGAGGATGCCGACCTTGGAAGGCGTAATTCATGCGTTGATAGCAGTCAATCGCAGTATGACCAAGCTTGTGGCAGATCTAGCAAGTAGGACAAGAATTAGGGCTTGAATTCCAAGATTGGGAATTTTGGGGATTTTGACCGAAGTTGGAAAAGACAGGCCCATTGTTGAAATTACCCGGAGAACCACCACGGGTATTGTAAGATTGGAACCGTCCATTACCTCTACCACGATTGCTGGAGTTCTGATTTCGACCTCGACCTCGATTGCCATTAAATTGAGAAAAGCTCGGTTGAATGTTCTTGTTGGCCACCATCACCATATGAGCAAGCTCTTTGGAGTTATCCATGGAACTTTTGAGAAGACCCTCTTTGGTTTGCATTAAGGTATGTAATTCCTCAAATTTCACTGCCTCATTCTAAGTTAACATGGCAGATGTGAAGGAGTGAAAATTTGATGGCAGACCTTGAAGAACGATATGGAGTATTTCTTCATCATCAATGAAAACCCCAACACTTACCAGTTTGTCCCGTGCTTCTTTGATCTTTTGCAGGTATTGAGTAACCGAATCAGAATTTTTCTTGATGCTATGGAGTTCACGCTTGAGATTTACAACACTGGAGCGAGAGATCGAAGTATACCTGTTGAGGATGACTCTCCAGATTCCAGAAGCCGTGGTCTGGCCCATTACCAGAGATATAGCTGAAGGTGAGAGCGTGGAACTGATCAAAGAGAAAAGTGTTTTGTCCCTTGTTTTCCATTGCAGATAAAGAGGATTGACTTCTGGTACCTCGAGATCCTGATCACAGTGACCAAGAATGAACTGAGAAGGGCAAGGAGTTGGTTCTTCAAGGTGATCAAGAAGGGAGTAAGCATCAAGGATTCCAGTAATTTGGAATTTCCACATCAGGTAATTCGTGTGATCTAGCTTGACTGTGACATAGTTTGAAATGTTAGAGAGAAGAAAAAGGGGTGTTTGTGTTTGAGTATTAGGAATAGCAGTAGTCATGATGGTCAAGGACCTTACTGCTCTGATACCATGAAAGGATAATGCAGAATGTAAAACAGAATAGAGAAGAGAGAGTTAAGAAGGAGAGTGTTTAGGATAGAGATGAAATATATTCTGCATAATCATTAATGAGGAAGATTAGTCCTCTATTTATACAAGGTGATAACCAACAGAATCAATCTAACTAACTATAACAGAATTAGACTTAATAAACAGATTCTGTAACAACTGTAACAGATACAACTGAATTAACTATCTACTACTCTATCATCTCCAACAGAGTTGAAAAGTACCACTCATTCTTATGAACTCCACGATCAAGCTTCCTACCAGAATTCCATCTCAGTTTCTTGAATCCAATACGATCCAACATTGGAGAGTAAGTGTAGTTGAGTTGTGACCCCAGGCAGATGAAGTGGTCGAGCCAGAATAGCCCCCCTGGCCTCAACACCCTGTATATGTCGTAGAGTGTGAACTCAAGCATGGCATCCGGAATCCAGTTGCTTAGAATATGCATCGAATGAACAATATCCAGTGTGTTCTCAAAAAAGGGAAGCCTTTGGGAGACACTAACATGGATTGAGATCAATCCTCGCGAGGCAATGAAGCTGTTGAATGGACCATCCAAATTCATTGTGCTAGTGATGATTGTGACATTCCGTTCCCTCATTCTGGCAGCAAATGTGGCAGTCCCTCCTCCTATGTCAAGACCTATACGGATTGTCCCACGAGGTTTAGTGTTGAGAACATAATCAATCCCATAATCAAGCCCTCCATTGTCAATGAGCCACCGACTCTTCTCTCTGCCCTGCAAGTCAAAGCAATCTTTGCAGTATAAGTATCCTGGTGCATTCTTCCAATGAGGCACTGGTAACTTTTACAAGTGTAGAGATCCCAAATGATGCTGGTGTCCGGCGGGGTTGCCCAGAGGCTATCCGGATAAGGTGTTGGCTCTGCATAATTGGTTTGGGAACTACTCTAAAAGGTTTTGAAAAGTTTGTGGATCTGGATATGAGTTGTCTGAAAGAACCAGGATCTGAGAGGCCTATGATGGTTGAGGTGGTTAAAGAGATTGAATACATTATGGAGCTTGCTGGTTTAAATCCCAATTCTAATTCTGCATCCACTTCTGCAAGTTATGAGGAGACAACTAAGGGAAGTTCCCACTATCCTTACAGTAATGAGGCCTTGAATTATAGTGGAGCATTTCTACCTTATAAGATAGAGCCCCATTGACTATCATTTTACATTACAATGTTGAACTTGGTGGCAGTTGGCTGCTTCTTTTTATTGCCGTTACTTTGTTTGAAAGACCCAGTTAGCTAGTGTTGCTTAATCCGATATTTGTATTCATACAGTAAGTAACCATGCAGAACTTTGTTAAAGATGGTCCTCTTAAACAAACAAAAAAAGAAGATGATTATAAAAGCAAGAAAGACAGAATTCAAAATATTTAGAATTCCTTGCCAGTCATAATATCATCGTATACTGCACTTTTGATTTCTATGCAATTCTAGAATAGAGTTTCCTATTTCAGTTGAGATACTTGTAGTGTTGTGTTTTTTTGGATGTCTTAATTGGCCTTTTTCTTTGGTTATATAGTGGACTGAAATTAAAAAACACTGCCCTCTATAATTATGTGTAACATATATTCATATTCCCATTTTCTCATGATCATATGATGTAGCTTATGTTTTATCGAATGTAAACGGTTTGACTGCATGCCACTAATATATAATTTGAAGTTAGTTATATTTTACAGATAAGTTGATCGATGTTTCCCAATTCTCAAACAAGTTGTAGCATAGATGGATCCGCCGCCACAAAAAAAGTCGGAAGAGATAGAGATAGAGATATCTTTTCAGCTATAGATATAGATAGATGATGATGAATAAATTATTTAATGCCTTGGCTGTAGAGCCAATAGCAGGTAGTATATCAAAATGAACCTTTATGGATGTGGGATCCAGTTTACAAATGCTAAGAGTATTAGCATCAGTTGTTTTATAACATCCCTTTCTTTAAATTTTGGCCATTCACACACAAAATTCACCCTACATTAACTCTTTCATTATCTTTCATTTTTTCAAAACTACTACAGTAGTTCTTCAAATATGAAAGATTACAATTCATCTTTCATACATTTTTTATTAAATTCTATTCTCCCTCTTCAACTCCTCTTAAAATAATAAAAGAATATTTAATAAAATAGATAAGAAGATAAAGAGGGGGATGTAGGGTATATTTTAAAAATGAATAGTTAAAAGTAAAAAAAAAAAATGAGTTTTATCTTTGAAAAAAATTTAAACAATCCAATGTGAATTAATGCTCCAAAGAATATCCAAATTAATCAGCGACGTAGCAGCTGTCAGATTCATTTTCATACTAGACTATAACACGTGCAATGCGCGGCTCTTTATTCATTATTTTTCTAAAAATATGTTTCTAACAAACAACTTAACTAAGAAGGAAAAAATAATAAAAAAAAAAAGTATAAAATAGAAAATGTAAATAATTTTTCTTTGCGCTTAAAAATAGAAATGATCATTTTTATTATATCTCATCAAATGTATTATACTGATTTTTATTATATTTCATCAAATGTACTATACTAAGTTTATAAAGATAACTACTAATAACTTTCTAGCCTAGTTGCATCGATTCCTTTCATTTGGGGTTTATATCCCGAGGTTGTATTCACTTAGCAAAAAAAAAAAAAACTCACTTCACATCGTTTATGAATTTCAATCACTTTGGTAAACCTCAATTGTTCCATATAGGGATTCTAAATGTTCAGAGGTTTCTCATTTTTGTTTAACTTAAATACTTTGATAGTACATATAAATAATACAATTTGTCACATATTTAATTATCCCATCTTTACCTTTTTTTTACTTTCTTTTGTTTCTTTTTTCATCTTTTTTTAGGCAATTTATTACGTACTAATAATCACATAAACAATATCTGTGACCTTAGAAGTCTATCATATAACAAATTGATTCACGGAGATAAAAATGATAATGTCATCTTAAGTCTAACATGTATCTCTTAGGAAAATTTAACACATAGAAAAAAAAATGTTAAGATGTTATTCCCTCTACCCCTAAAAAAAATAAAAAATAAATCAACACAATTGCCTCTTTTGGTTATCTCTAAATGATAGTCCATTGATGTCCTAAATCTCAGATAATTTGAATGTTGCCTCATCAATTCTAATATGAGTGTTGGAAAATAATTTATACTTAACACTTACCCCCAAAAATATATTAAACAGATAGTTGTCAAGTTATTTAGCATATCCAATTGTATAAAAATAAAATGATCAAGTCAAACTATATTTTATATGCAGTTAGATAGTATCAAAAATTGTTAAAAAAAAAAAAAGCATTTTTGGTTGCAAAAATAGAGGACTACAACTTAACCAAGCAAAAATACTTTGAATATATCCAATTGTATAAAAATAAAAAGATCAAGTCAAACTAAATTTTATATGCAGTTAAATAGTATCAAAAATTGTAAAAAAGAAAAAAAAAAAAAAAAAAAAAAAAAGCATTTTTGGTTGCAAAAAATAGAGGACTACAACTTAATCAAGCAAAAATACTTCGAATATAAAATATACATATTGCATATTGCGTAAAAAAACTCATCCTAACTATATCCTCCACTCTCTTCAAGACTAACTCAGCTAATGCATATGCATGCATAAAAAAATAAATAAATAAAAAACACCATATGATCAGAATCAATTGAGATTGCTAATAACAATGAAACACATTTTACTCTACTCTTTAAGATTAATTCATTAAGATATCTCATTAAAAAAAAAAATCCTTTTACATAATTATAACTAGAGTCATATAACTAGAGTCAAATTTTTTAGAGAACATACATAACTTTGAAAAATCATACATATTATTATCATATAATTAATACATATAACCATCTAGCTTGTCCCAGAGGATTTCAAATCAAGAGGTACATCCAAAATATTTCCTTGGCAAACCATATCAAGTATTTTAAGACGTGTATATGTAGATATAAATTCTTCTTTAAGGATGACAGTAACACCATTTAGTAGTCAACAATTTTTTTGTTACCTTTGGCTTCCCTGATATTGGATTTCAAATCAAACCAAAAAATAATTAAATAAAAAAAATAAAAATAAAAATAAAAAAATGAAGCTTTATATGCGTTCCTTACAATTCCGTTTAATTCCTTCTTGCTTTCGACATTGAAATTTTTTTTTTTTTCAGAAAGAAAAAATCCTAATTCAAATTTGAGAAACCCATGCTTTCATACGACTTGTGAATTAGACGTTTTTACCAATTTCTAATTCTTTGAAAAATTTGAATGTTACTTTGTGTCTTTGTCGATATTAGATTCGTATTAATTTGGAGTTTGGACAGTTTTCACTTGTGGTCATGGTCTTTATGATTTTCGCTTGAATTTGATCCTAGGGAAATTATTTTTAAAGTGAACATGTAAAGTTTGACTTATATGAGTTTAGAAATAATGTCAGATGAACCCACTCTTAACACCAATTTTAGCATTACAACTCTTAATTGGCATCTGAAAACTCCTCCGTATTTTTGTTGTTATGTGTATCTTACACCGCTGCAATATGTATTCACGTCGATCATATATGTCGCACCTGCACTCGCTGCTGCTGCCCCGTGCATGGCATGCATGGTTGTTCCCACATCCACGTCACTAGGTCTAGGCTGGGTGATTACATTAATTGTACTTGAAACTAGGCATTTTTCCCTCTTCTACTCAACTTCTAGGCCCAGCCATAGGCAAGGCACTTTTTTGGCTCACTTCTAAACTAGTACCAGGACTGGAGGCAGGGTCGGCCAATCATTTTGGGTGGGTACTCATGTGTAGAATTCAATAAACTTAAGGATCCAAGGTTCTACACATGGAGGACGCGCTTCTGGGTATTACTGTGTGTCTTGTCTAGAGGACAAAACCTTGAGTGACTGCTGTGTGTCTTTCCTAAAGAGGACAATATTGAGTAGTGCGTCGGTTGATATCAGAGCCGGGGACGTTACACTGCTAGCACGAGGCTACCAACTGCCAAGTCCCAGTGGGTACAAACAAACAAACAAACAAACAAACAAATCATATGGTTATTTATTTGGCGGTACTATCCTATGAAAATATACTTATTTAACTGACAAGAGTTTGACCAATAAGTAACATTCATTTTGCTATCAAATCATGTGGTCAGATGTTGCTCTAGCTTCTCTCAAGGATATATGGCAAAATACACCTCCCAATTGGGTGGGTACAGATCCTTGTGGCAAGCGATGGGAAGGAATTGGGTGCACGAATTCACGTGTCACCTCCATGTAAGCTTTCTACTTCTTCATGCCACCTTGCCATTTTTAATTGATACATATAATTAATATATGCTCTCTTCTTTTCAGAACCTTATCAAGCATCGGTTTGATAGGCTCTCTGTCTGCAGATTTGGATTTGTTATCTGAATTAAAGACTCTGTACGTTTTCTATTTTTTTTTTTTTATTTGGTAGTAACTAACTTATGTAATGCATTCCAATCCTTACTAGCTAAGCTTCTTCATTCATATAGGGATCTTTCTTACAACAAAGGCCTCACGGGACCACTCCCACGAACAATTGGGAGTTTGAACAAACTATCTGTGTTGCGTAATTTTTGTAGTAAATAAGATTGAGAGTTTCACCAGTAGAAATCTTCTAAATTCGCAATCGATTACTGTTCAGATTCTTCCTGCAAAACAAACAAATAAAGACTCTTTAGAGGTGGTGGCGATTTACGCCTGATCACCCTCCGAAGATTAAGTTAGTTCTCTTGTTTTTCTTAGTGAATGTGTATATGCTCTCTGATTGTTTAAGCACGTACCTTTTCCCTTCTTTGTTGCTCTATTTATAGTCTGGTTTTTGACCCACTTGAGCTCCACCAACTGGGAGGCTCTCACTTTGAGGGTGACATGACATGTGACAGTCCTTTTTGGGACGATTTGACGTTGGTACATAACGTATAAAACACTATTGCCAAACTCATTCAATGAATTCGGCTAATCAGTCACGTGACGACCGTCTCGGGACATGTACTGAGCAGAGACTGCCAAAATCCCACTGTCTTCATTTAATGCACCTGGGAGGTCGGTGCTGTTTATCCCGGTCAACTTGCCCGGTATCCGTTCAAAGTAAACTACATGGGTTGGGCTTCTTCCTTTTTCTCCAATGAAGCTTTGATGAATTGGCTCCCTGGGCGGATCTTCCAATGTCACAAAGGGAATCGAGTTGAATGCCCGTCATCCGGTATAATTATGCCCGGTTAACCGCTCATCGTATGTGTTAATGCGAATTGAACATTCAATATTATACGGGCCTTAACCCAATTACCTGCTTGTCTTAACTCCCTTGAATGGGCCTTAGCTTCTATTGTGGGCTTAACCCATCCCAAATTCTTTATGGGCCAATTGCATATATGAAAAATATTTGCTCACACACTATCCAACTTGTAACAATAATTAATGTTCATTCTTAATTATTCATAGTCTTCACTGTAACTCTAATTTACACTATTGCTTTCTTTTTTTGCATCTCAGAATCCTAGTTGGTTGCAGCTTCTCAGGTCCTATTCCTGACAACATAGGATCTCTACACCAGCTAGCCTATCTGTAAGGATTTTTACTTTGTAATTTTTTCAAGTTATTCTAATATTTTAATATATACTAGGATCTTCACACGAGTGTTCAGAGGCTTTTCTTATTTATCACTTTTAATTTTTTAATTTATTTATTCAATTTTTCCACATCTTCACACGCGCTCCTCACGTGTTCAGAAGATTTTTCCATTTTGTGAATGGGTATACCGTTTAGATAGATATGGTGAAACTTGTCTGCAAAGCCTTAATGCAATACATCAAATAGTAAAGCTAGGAGAGGGTAAAACCTAGGTACAGTTCCTTAGATGTAATAAGCTCTTCAAAACTAATGATAATTACATAGTCTAATAAACGTTCTATCTTAGTCTGCAAAAGTATTAGTGCAAATGAATTCTTTAGAAGAAATAAAACATTTACCATACCTGATGACCTTAATCACCCCCTCTTGATCACTTTCTTTTTCATTCATGATGCCTTTTTCTTTCTTAAACACCATAAAGCATCCATCATACCTGAAAAAAAATTAATAAAGATGAAACACAAATTAGAATCATGTCAATAACTATGAATTTTAATTTTGTATCATCAAAACAAAAACAAAAACAAATATAAAAATAAGTAAAAACGAAGAGGAATGAAAAATCAAACATTTTCCATGAGTACTGAAGAGCAAAAATGGGTACTGCATGCCCTTGAATACAAAATAGGTACAACCCTTGAATACCTTTCAAGATATTAACCCGGTTTAGGAGATAGGTCATTGGGTCACTGCACTGGAAAATTAGGAACCACCTATTAGGGTGGATGGACTCTTGAGAAAGATAATGATATGAAAAAACTGAAGAGAAAAACTAACGTTAGGAAGGGTTAAATTTTTTTAATTAGTTATCCTACAATTTTGGTGGTGATAAGGGTAAGGGAGAGATCGTGAAATAAAAGAGAGAGCTTCCAATTATAAAGTTGCTTCCAATTATAAAGAGAGAATATAGGTAACTAATCCTACTAAGAAACCGTTTTTGATAAGAAACCGTTTTTGAATAGGAAGAACAAAATGCAAGTGTTTTGGATAATGATGAATCCAAGCATGGAAAGTTGGGTAACTGTATTTTTTTTTTTAGAAACTAATATATAATCGTTAGAGGGGTCCAAATCTATTGGCTTATTTTTAATTGTACAATTGCATGTTGTTGTGGGAAGAGTTTTATCTGGATAGAGTTTTTGAGTTATAACAATGATTTTATGAAGTTTTGTATCTGAAAAGTTACTTATTCACTTACGTAGATTTTTTTTTAAGCAATTATTTGAAAAGTGGGTAGTTATAAAGATAAGGATTAAAAAAAGAAAAAATGAAAAAATAAGGATAAGGGAGATGCCAGAGAAAAAAAAAAAAAACAAATAGAGATGTGAGAGAAAATTGATAGTTATAAAGATAAGGGAAATTGTGAGAGAAAATAAAGGGAGAGACAAATTTGAACGTGGGTTAGTAGGAAGGTTTTTTTTTAAATTAATTTATTTATTTTGAGGGAATGAGAGATGAGTTAGGATTATTTTGGATAATGATAAAAGTTGAGTAAATGAGGAGTTGTGAAGTTAGTGGGAAGTTGGAAATTAGAAAGTGGAGTAGATAAGAGAAAAAAAGGAAGACTTAAAAAAAAAAAAAAAATTGTAAAACATGAACGTGGAATTGTGATCATTTTAACTTTTGAATTTGAGCAGAGCAGTAGATTACTCTTTTAACCTTTATTTTTTATTTTAAAAGCAAATCAATTGATTTTAAATATAGGGTATTTTAGTCTGTGCACTAAAGTGGACATTTTTCTATATTTGGATGCGACTATTATACCATTTTTGCTAACACACATTACTATTTGAAGTCATTGATTAAATTGCCACTTGGGCATTCAGCCCAGTGGTAATCCCCCTTCCCAAAAAGCCCCCCTCTATGAGGGCGTGGGTTCGATCCCGAGGATTGTCAAAATATACGTGTGTGTGAGTTTAGATTAGAATTTCTATCATATCTAAAAAAAAAAAAAAAAAGTCATTGATTAAATTAGGAATATAAGAAAATGTGCGGGGTATTTTTGACTTTACATTAAAGTGAACATGAGGGCATGAATCCTCTTAATAGTATTAGATGAATCAAATTCCTTATGAATGCTATCTTCCATTCCATATAACTAGCCTCTTCACACGTGCTACACGCGTGTTCAAAGGCTTCCTTTTTATAACAAAAAAAAAAAATATTATCATGTACTTAGATAATTTTCTTTTTTATCAATATATTTTTTTCATTCATCCTATTTTGGGGTTTATGCAATTATCCAGTATATGTTATTGATAGCAACATCTTGCACAAACAATGATGATAAATAAAAAAAAAAAAAAAAAAACGAAAGAAAAAAAAAATCATAATCTGTAATTGATTTTCAATAACCTATTTTTATCAATTTGTTTTTTACGCAAAAAAATTTAATAAAAATAAAATCATTAACAAACGCTTAATTAGTTGGAAGTTGTTATTTATTTATTTTTTTCACATTTTACACTTAGCTAATTTATACAATAATTAAAGAATTCTATTTGAATTAGAACTCTACATTCTTAACCGGATTTATTTGATTCAATTTTTTTTTTTTTCATGGTAATCTTATCACACAATATGACTTTTATCATATAAATTTTAGATCATAATTTATCTTATTTGCTATTTTTTCACTTTTTTTTATCGTTTATTTTTTTTGCTTGTGTACTATTATTATTTTTTTTTGTCGTGTACTTTTTTTTTTTCATGTGCTAATTTATGGTGTGCTAAATTTCTTTTTGGAAGTTGTTCTTTTTTTTTTTTTTTTCACATTTTCACTTAGCTAATTTATACAATAATTAAAGAATTCTATTTGAATAAGGACTCTACTTTCTTAACCCGATTTATTTGATTCAATCTTCTTTCTTTACTTTCTTTCATGGTAATCTTATCACATACTTTTATCATATAAATTTTAAATCATAATTATCTTATTTGTTATTTTTTTTTCACTTAATGCTTTTTGTCCAATAACATAAATGTACTGCACCTTCTATATAATGAGATTCCACAAAAGAAAAAGTAACCTTGCACGTGTATATGAAATCCGAATAAAATTATTTCTTGTATAAATTATTTGATTTTAAATAAAAAATCAGTTAATGGGATAACAAATTTAAATATTTTTATTGTTTGTAAAATTGTACAAATGCTTTTTCTTTGATTCCATAAACTCATAGCAAAGCAGACAATAATTTTCTCTACCTCCTCGTTAAAGACAAAGAAAGAAGTTGTACCGCTTGCATCATATACAATTATCGAAAAGAAAAAAGAAAGTTCAAAATTAAAAATTAGAAGGCCAATGTAAATATTACACCTGTTGCAGAAAAACCCCTCTCTAGGTCAACCATGCCCTGATTTAGCTCATCTTTCTTTTCATTCTTTATTTATTATTTGTTTTCTTTCTTGGTAATACTAATACCCCTAGCTTTCCTTTTTATTTTTAGTTTGGTTTTGTGCACTATGCGAGGGATCTTAACCAAATTCTCCAATTCTCACCTTAAACTCATCACTAAAGCACACAACAATTTCACTGCCTTTTGCATTAGAACTTCCAAATACCATTATCTAAAAGAAAAAATAAAGCTCAAAATTATAAGTTAGAAAGCCAAATGCAAATATTTCACCTATCATTGCATCAAATTTCTCAATTCTCAAATTAAACTAAACCCTTCATCATCCTGTTTGGCACCCTTGACACCAATATGTAGATCCCAAAGCCTATCATTCTTTTTGCAAGTTTTGCAAGCCTCAATACTTTTCTCAAAGCTGGGACCACATCATCTAAAAATACATGATGCAATATAATATATTCATGTAATTTTACATAATTACATGTTAAATATCAAGAATATGTAAATGACTTCTCCAAATCAAATAAAAATTTTAGAATTGAGAAAATAACATGTTTGGTCATTTATTAAAATAAACATCTAAAACCACTTGCCAGAAGAGCACTTTTGCTTGCACAGGGCCAATATTCTATATAATAAATGGCACATCTTTAGATGAAGGGTGTAACATGCAGTGAATTCTGAAACACTTCATTGCTTTCAACTGCAGATCTCTGAATTCAAATCACTTCGGTGGACAGGTTCCGCCTTCCATTGGTAATCTATCCAATCTTCTTTGGCTTGATCTAACTGACAACCAGCTTGATGGACCCATCCCAGTCTCTAAGGGGAGCACACCTGGTCTTGATATGCTATTTAACTGCAGGCATTTGTATGTCAACTCAACTCTCTTTGTGATTTGAGCTTATTTATTATTTTCATCCTATGACTATTTTATCCAAATATAACGACCATCTGAGATTCTGTCTCTAATCTACAGTCATCTTGGAAAGAATAATCTTTCAGGAACGATCCCACCTCAGCTTTTCAGCTCAAAAATGACTCTGATACATGTGTAAGATTATTTATACATCTACTATCTGGAATTTCTTGGTATAGTTTGAGTTACAAGAGAAGATCTATGCGCTATTCGGTTAACTCAATATGAGACTGGTGGAGAAAATACATAGAAAGCTTTAATAATGTTATATTGCATATGTATATAGGAATTATAT
The DNA here is from genome assembly GCA_907173295.1 of Fagus sylvatica. Classification (NCBI taxonomy): domain Eukaryota; kingdom Viridiplantae; phylum Streptophyta; class Magnoliopsida; order Fagales; family Fagaceae; genus Fagus; species Fagus sylvatica. The sequence goes on along the minus strand of OU015763.1, from coordinate 2,715,485 downwards.
ATCTAATAGCCCCTCTTAACTTACATTCTTTTTCTGTTTCATTTTTAATCATTAATAGCTTCTGTTGCAGGTTACATCCTTTTTTTCTTTTTTCTTTTTAGGGAATACGTATTGCCTCTTGATATATTGTGGTTATTTTGAGCTTAAATTTCTTAATTTGTAGTAGTCTCCCTCGAATGAAGAGAACACACAGAGACACGGATTTACAGCATCTTTTGCTTTTCAACAGAAAACTAACTTGGAATTTGTTACATATGGGTATCCCGGTTGTAATAGGAAACAATGCCAATATATACTTTACTCTCTACTGACTCATTTATTCTCCTGGCAGGCTTTTCGATGGCAACCAACTAACTGGCAGCATTCCTTCCACCCTTGGAGTTGTGCAAACCTTGGAGGTGGTGTGAGTATCAGTCACACTCCAGAAAATCACCAAAGATTTCTATTGGCTGTGGATTCCTTTTAAGTTCTTGTTGGTGAATATTTCTTCTTGGCTGCAGGCGCTTTGATGGGAATGCATTAAGTGGGCCTATGCCTTCAAACTTTAACAATCTTACAAATCTTACCGAGATGTAAGAATGAAAAAGAGACATACCAAATGATGCTTTATACTTGCTTAAGAAGAGTTGTTATGACCTGGTGTGTCAATTTTATAAAGCAGGCTTTTTATTATATGTTTTTCAGGTACTTGTCCAACAATAAGCTTACTGGCCCTGTGCCCAACCTTACTGGCATGAACCTCCTCAGCTATGTGTAAGTAATAATGATGTAACTAACGTATAAATTTTAATGTAGTTTGGGCTTAAGCAAATCATTTATTAGACTCAATCACAAAAATGATCATCTAACCCTTTACTTTCTTCCAAAGCAGATGCTCATTTGTCTAACAATATCCAGTTCTCTTGCTTTTGAGTTTCATTTGTTGACTGAAATATGTTTTGCAGGGATATCAGCAATAATACTTTTGATGTATCAGATGCTCCTTCATGGTTCTCAACCTTAAAGTCTTTGACAACACTGTATTCTCTCCCTCCTCCTCATCTCTGTCTCTCTCCCTCTCTCAATGTGTGTGTCTCTGCTCAAACATGCTGTGCATGTGAACCAAAGGGTTTTTTTCTTTGGTTATGAGGAGAAATGTTGTTTTCTTTTTCTTTTTATGTTAGCCTCAGGTTTAAAGTATTGAGTACTGATGTAAAACCTGTCAACCTTGCATGGCAGGATAATGGAAAACACACAACTTCAAGGAGAAATCCCAGTTGCCCTATTCAGCCTAACCCAATTACAGACTGTGTGAGTATGAGCTTGTATCAAGTAGAATTACACTCAATGCAATGGATATTGAGAAATCCAAATTGAACAAATTAGTCCTTTGTATAATACAAAGGAGGGTAGTTACGTATCTTGATATCATAAAATGGTGATTGTTCTGACATGTTTTTACAGGGTACTAAAGAGAAACCAGCTCAATGGCTCCTTGGTTCTTGGCACCACCCACAGCAACAAACTCAAACTCATTGATTTGCAGGATAATTTTATTTCTGAGTTAAAAGGAAAGGAAGGATACAATGCTATGTTGATGTAAGTTGCATTTCCTAATAACTTTGGCCAATTCTAATTTACAATATTAAAGGACTGGCTAGTTTTTTCAGAAGTAAAAATTTCCGGGAAAATGTACTCATTCTTTTTAGCCTATAATTGTTATGTCTCATCCTTATGCTAACAATGTATTATCTTCTACAGACTGAAGGGCAACCCAATCTGTGAGGAGACAGGAGCACTAGAGCGTTACTGCACAGTTTCCCAATCCAATTTCTCATATTCAACACAAATGAATTGCATGGCTGTTCCCTGCAGTTCAGATCAGATTTCAAGCCCCAACTGTCGTTGTGCATATCCATACACAGGAACCCTCAACTTCCAAGCTCTGTCCTTCTCAGACTTGGGGAACAATAGTAAATACATCATACTTGAGGAATCTCTCATGCAATCTTTCCATTCCCATCAACTTCCTGTGGATTCAGTCTCTCTAACTCTGGATAATCCCGTTAAGGCTTCATCTGAGTACCTTGAAGTGAAGCTAAAAGTCTTTCCTTACGGCCAAGTTAATTTCAATCGAACGGGAATTTCTAGTATTGGGTTCATGCTTAGCAACCAGACTTTCAAGCCACCAAAAATGTTTGGACCTTTCCAATTCATCGGTGATAAGTATGAGAAATATACAGGTAATTTTGTGTTTACATATTAATAATTGTTTTTTTTCTCTGTATCTATCTTGATGCATCTCTCCTCATGCCTGCAGAATCACATAAGTCATCAAGCATTGGTATCATAATTGAAGCTGCAGTTGGTGGTTCCATCCTGCTACTGGTATTACTCCTTGCAGGGGTTTATGCTTTACACGCAAAGAAAAGAGCAAAAAGAGAAATTGAAGCTACCAATCCTTTTGGTCAGTTGAGATTTTGTGTAGATTTAGTACTTTTTAGCTAATCATATGGGATTTGTAGAGTTAGTTAGCTAATACATGTCTTATAAAGCAGCACAATGGGATCCGAGCAGGAGTGGTGGTCATGCTCCTGAGGTAAAAGGCGTGAGATGGTTTTCCCTTAAAGAGCTTCAGAAATACTCCAAACATTTTGCAGAAGCAAATGAGATTGGATCCGGCGGTTACGGGAAGGTCAGTTTTGATTATCCCTCAGTAGTGTATTATATAAATGTCGATATGCATGAGGTAAAAAAATGAAAGTTGTTACTCGTCTTTCCAATTTGTATTGCTTTTTACCACTTCAACCCTTGAAAGTATCTCCCTTTATTGTTTTGTTTCTTTGTTTTTTAAATTAAGACTAGCTTCTGAACCTTCTTGCTAATTTTCCAAACTATTGCTGTCACTGAACAGTCACCACATGTCTTGTTTGTCAACATTTTTACAGGTTTATCAAGGTTCTCTTCCTACTGGGCAACTGATTGCCATTAAACAAGCTAAAAAAGAATCTTTGCAGGAAGGGCTTGAGTTCAAAACTGAGATTGAACTTTTATCAAGGGTCCATCATAAGAATCTTGTCAGCCTTGTGGGGTTCTGTTTCGAGAAAGGTGAACGAATTCTGGTGTATGAGTATGTTCCAAATGGTAGTCTAAAGGATAGTCTTTCAGGTACTTCCATCCATTTTCCTCCACACAATAATGATTATAGTATTTCATGACTTTCAATTGCTCACTTAATTGATAATCACATGGAATTCCCCAATTCACTAGCATTCAGATTATCTACCATTAAGCCAATTATTGTTGGGCCATATTCCTTGCATCTCCCTACTAAATCAATAGAATAAACAGATAGTAGCACAACAAGTAAGAAGACTTCTGTAGTTTACCAGTATGACCTCATCCAAAGATGACATGAGAGGAATCAAATAAAATGAATTCTGGTAGACAATGCTGATAGAATTATGCCAAAGGATTTGATGACTATATGTTGGGGCTTTTGTCACCCAAACCCCTTCCTTTGTAACATCCATGCATCAGAATTGCACTTCCAAGCCAATATCAGGGTTTAACTGTTTAACTGTAACTCATTGTCCAGCTGCAAAATTGACATGCACAAATGAAGTAGTTGTCAACCTTAGAAAATCAAACAAAGAATTTGAAGTCAAAAGACAGAGATTCCTAATTATTATTTTCTCTGTTGACAACTTACATATTGTGTATGCAGGGAAGTCAGTAATCCGGTTGGATTGGATAAGGAGACTTAGAGTGGCCCTTGGTGCAGCCAGAGGTCTGGCCTATCTTCATGAATTTGCCAACCCACCCATTATACATAGGGACATAAAATCAAACAACATCCTACTGGATGAGTCATTAAATGCTAAAGTTGCTGATTTTGGGATCTCCAAGCCAATAGCTGAAAGTGAAAGCAGTCACGTAATCACTCAAGTTAAAGGGACAATGGTTAGTTCAGAATCTTTTAACCTCTACTTTAACAAAAATAATGAATTAGTTATGTTATTTAATAAATAATATAGCCAGGTATCTGCTCTAAAGTAATAGTTAGATAAACATGGTTAATAGAAAATTTTGTAGAACTTTCAGATGGTAGTAAGCTAACATGGTTAAAGGAACATTTTTGAATAATTTTCATTTTTCCGAAATGATCAAGTTGACTTTTCTGAAATTCCAGGTGGAGCTTCTGGAAATGTTTCAAGGAATAGAGTACATAAATGTGAAGATTTCTACCAATTATACTGAATTTCTAGACTTCTAGGCCCAGCCATAGGCAAGGACTTTTCTGGCTCACACACACACACTTCTACTAGTACCAGGAGGCCTTAAACTGATTAGGAAAAAAAAAGAGCTGTTCACCACACCAACTATATCCTGCACAAAAATTTATGGAAGTGTTATAGGCTGGGCAAGCATTTCCTGCGGCCTAAAATTACACCATTTGGAGGGAAAGAGATTTTCATTCTATGATCCCAAAATCTCCCATTGCACTGTGGGGTTGCTTTCTTTGGACCATATATAAGATTTCTAGTATGAGTATGTGTTAGTGTAGGTAATCTTATAAAAAAAAAGTGCATACTTTGAAAATCTTGATTTCCAATGACTTGAAGGAGAAAATTTTAAGTCTCCTAAATTGTCTTAACTTTATCTAAATTTCACGACAATACATGAAAATCTAGCACTGAGAATGGATTTTTATCAAGTGCAGGGCTATATGGATCCAGAATATTACATGACCCATCGGTTGACTGAGAAAAGTGATGTATATAGTTTTGGAGTGCTAATGTTGGAGCTGATAACTGCAAGAAAGCCAATAGAGAAAGGGAAATATATTGTGAGAGAGGTGCAGGAGGCAATGGATAAGACAAAAGATTTATACAACCTTCATGAATTTCTTGACCCAACCATTGGTTTGGGAACAACCCTAAAAGGTTTTGAAAAGTTTGTAGATCTGGCTATGAGTTGTTTGAAAGAACCAGGATCTGAGAGGCCTATGATGGTTGAGGTGGTTAAAGAGATTGAATACATTATGGAGCTTGCTGGTTTAAATCCCAATTCTAATTCTGCATCCACTTCGTCAAGTTATGAGGAGACAAGTAAGGGAAGTTCCCACTATCCTTACAGTAATGAGGCCTTGAATTATAGTGGAGCATTTCTACCTTATAAGATAGAGCCCCATTGACTATCATTTTACATTACAATGTTGAACTTGGTGGCAGTTGGCTGCTTCTTTTTATTGCCGTTACTTTGTTTGAAAGACCCAGTTAGCTAGTGTTGCTTAATCTGATACTTGTATTCATACAGTAAGTAACTGGAGGAACTTAAAATGTGACAATTATAGAACCGCAAATAAACCTTGACCATGATCATTCTCAGTCCATTGGAGACTGATTGGATGATAAAACAGAGCAAGAATTGATCCAAAATGAACAAATACAACACACATATTTTAGGTGGTTCGGCAACTTGTCTATGTCCACTTAGAGATTTGTAATATAACTGGTATAGTTATAGATGCAATAAAATCATTTGTTCGGAGCACCTGAGAGACCCTTCTCTCAAGTCTCGTTTCTGGTTTTCAGCCTTTCCGTGCCATTTCAGCCATTTTGTTTACGTTGTCTTCTTCTCCCTTTTTATAGAGTTTATGTACCTAGAATATCTTAGAAACTAATAGAATATATTTTAGATATTTATGAGATATTTCTATGGGATATTTGTGAGATACTTTGTGGGATATTTATCAATTTGTAAAGTGTGTGTGGTGTAAGCTATAAAGTTGAGTCCAAAATCCAACTTTGCTTCCTATTTTATTCCTACCCTATACTTGTAAAAATTACAATTTTTGTCCCTCCAATAGGCCCCCAGTCTTTGCTTTCCCGAGCGCAGCCGGGGAAGTGAAGACTGGATTTACTTCGGGACAAAGTAGACTGATACTTTTGTGGTGATAACAGATTAAGATAATACCCTTGAGGTCAAACTGAGATCGCGGAGGTTGAAATGACTATGGTGGAGATACGTTTTGTATTTCGTACTGATCTCCCGTGGCGGAGATATGTCGGAATTTTGGACTGATCTCCTTTTGGTGGAGATGTTTGGTTGTTCGGACCGATCTCACATGGTGGAGATATGTTCTGTTTTTCAGATTGATCTCCCGTGGTGGAGATGTTTGGTTGTTTGGACTAATCTCCTGCGGTGGAGATATGTTCGGTTTCTAGGACTGATCTCCCGTGGTGGAGATGTTTGGTTGTTCGGACTGATCTCCTACGGTGGAGATATGTTTGGTTTTTTGGAACAAATCTCCCGTGGCGGAGATATGTTCGGTTTTCGGAACAAATCTCTCGTGGCGGAGATATGTTCGGTTTTCGGAACAAATCTCCCGTGACGGAGATATGTTCAGTTTTCAGAACAAATCTCCCGTGACGGAGATATTTTCGATTTTCGGAACAAATCTCCCGTGATGGAGATATGTTCGATATTTTGACCGTATCTCCCCTGGTGGAGATAGGTTTGTTGTTTTTAACTCATCTCCTGCGGCGGAGAGACATTTGTTATTTTAACCACCTTTCGCCCCTCGATGAAATACGTTTGTTATTTTGACCTCCTTTCGCCCCTTGACGAAATAGGCTTGCTACTTCAGCCCACCCTCGCCCCTAGACGAGTTAGGCTTGTTATTTTGACCTCATCTCCCCTGGTGGAGACTCGGCTTGTTACTTTGACCCACCCTCACCCCCGGACGAGTTAGGTTTGTTACTTTGACATCATCTCCCCTGGTAGAGATGGGCTTGTTACTTTTTGCCTTCAATCCTTGTCTTGAACTAGGCGATACCATGTCCTGTGCTAGGATTTTTACGCTCCAGATAAGAGATTTTTGCCAAAATGACAACTTGAATATTTTTTGTTCCCTATTTCTTTCTCTTCCAAGTTGCATCCTCCCTACAACAATATATATATGCTGGCTCTGGGACCTGTTCCCATGGTGAGCTAAAAGGCACAGATTTAATAAGATTTTTACCGAAGGTTAAAAACATATATGTTTCCTTCTCTGGCATATTGCGTCCTTCCTGTAATAATAATATATAGATATGTGCTAGCTTTGGGACCTAATCCCCTGATAAGCTAAAAGACAGCTTTAATGAGATTTTTACCGAAAGTTAAAAGCATACCTGGTTGTTTCTCTTACAAGTTGCATCCTCCCTGCAACTATTTTCTTTTTCAAAGAGTCATGTGGGCGTGCCATCCATTTCTCCGAAAGTTTTTTTTGCTCTGCTCCCAAATATCACTTCACCTTTCCCCTTTTCTTTTATTACCTTTTTGCTTAACTTTTCCTCTTTTTGACCGAAACCCATTTGAAGGTCAGAAATCTTTAAAATTGAGACATGAGTTCTCTCTTGTTTGATCGAGACCTGTTGAAAACCAAGTTCAAGAAGAACCTTTCCTCTTACTTTAACTTCTCTCTTAAATCTCAATAGCCCGTATGGTTGTGATTTGTGAGGGCTGAGTATGATGGAATCAGGCCGAGATGGCTTGTTGGAGAGTCCAAAACTGGTGAGTTTCTTGATAAGGCGGATTAGATTGGGGCCGAGGTGGGCTCGAAGGAGCCATAACAGACCGAGGCGAAGCAGATCGAGGCCGAGGCAAATCATATCAGGCCGAGGCGGTGCAGATCAAGCCGAGTCAGATCAGATCAAGCCGAGGCGGAGTAGATTGAGGCCGAGGCGGAGCTGAGACAAATCGGATCGAGTCCGATGCGGGTTTGGCTGTTCTTGGAGATGCCGAGCAGATCGGATCGAGTCCGAGACAGATCGAGGGAGCCAAGACAGATCGGGACCGAGGTAAATCGGGGGAGCCGAGACAGATCGGGACCGTGGAGGGCAAATCGGGGCCGTGGAGGGCAGATCGGGGCCGTGGAGGAGTTTGACGGAGCCGTGGAGGGCAGATCGGGCTCGAAGGAGCCGAGCTGGATTGTGGAGGACCAGATCAAGACCGAGATGGCTTGAAGGAGCCGAGCTGGGCCATAGAGTACCAGACCGAGGCCGAGACAGATCAGATCAGGCCGAGGAGAGCAGATCAAAGCCGAGGAGGGCTTGACGGAGCTGAGACACATCGAGACCAAGGCGGGCTTGAAGGAGACAGATCGGATCGGAGCCGAGGAGAGGTTTGACTGTTCATGGAGATGCCGAACTGACCGAGCTTGAAGGAGACAGATCGGATCGGAGCCGAGGGGATGCTTGACGCATCCGAGGTGCACGATATGTGCTTTGGTGAGTTTCTTCCTTTTTTGCTCTTGCTCTGATTTTGCTTTCCTTTGTTCGGCCTTAACCTGTTGTGATGAAAATATCTGAGATATTGAATGGTTGTTTGACATACCTAATATGTGAACTCGGCGAGTTTTTCTGAAAAGAATTCTTAAGTCCTTTTCTCTTTGTTGGGTCTGCCGTAATGAGCAAAAATATCATCCGTTGCTCTTGGTTGAATATCTGAGCTTTCTGATGAACTGAGACATCATAACGCCGAAGCTTGAAGTGCAGTTCCCCACAGACAGCGCCAATTGGAGGAACTTAAAATGTGACAATTATAGAACCGCAAATAAACCTTGACCATGATGATTCTCAGTCCATTGGAGATTGATTGGATGATAAAACAGAGCAAGAATTGATCCAAAATGAACAGATACAACATACATATTTTAGGTGGTTCGGCAACTTGCCTACGTCTACTTAGAGATTTGTAATATAACTAGTATAGTTACAGATGCAGTAAAATCATTTGTTTGGAGCACCTGAGAGACCCTTCTCTCAAGTCTCTTTTCTGGTTTTCAGCCTTTCCGTGCCATTTAAGCCATTTTGTTTACGTTGTCTTCTTCTCCCTTTTTATAGAGTTTATGTACCTAGAATATCTTAGAAACTAATAGAATATATTTTAGATATTTATGAGATATTTCTATGGGATATTTGTGAGATACTTTGTGGGATATTTATCAATTTGTAAAGTGTGTGTGGTGTAAGCTATAAAGTTGAGTCCAAAATCCAACTTTGCTTCCTATTTTATTCCTACCCCTATACTTGTAAAAATTACAATTTTTGTCCCTCTAGTAACCATGCAGAACTTTGTTAAAGATGGTCCTCTTAAACAAACAAAAAAAGAAGATGATTATAAAGAAGATAAAAGCAAGAAAGACAGAATTCAAAATATTTAGAATTCCATGCCAGTCATAATATGTAACACCCCAGAAATTTAAGTGTAAAGTGGGGGGGTATTTATGTAAATTTTCCTATTAGATATTTTGCTATAAACCATTCCCCACCACACAATTCTCTCTAGAACACTCCATGTCTCTCCCGTAGCTCTCCCTCACTCTCACTTTATTTCTTTTTGTCTTCACCAGCACACACATTCACTTCCTCCCACTCTCATTCGGTCACTCCCTCTCTCTCACACCGGTTAACCACCACCAAATCATGCCACCAGATCAGCTGTCTTCCACAACCCGCCGGCAAAGCTCGTCTTTCTCTCACGCCGACCATATTTACGTAATCTAAGGTGAAATCTTTGACCCATTCTCTAATTTCTTAAGATATCAATACAAGGTTTGTTTGAGAGTTGTTCTTGGTGTTATGGGTATTGACTAATGTAATGGGAAATTTCTTAGGTGATGTTTCTAAACCAAAACTTCAAAGAGGATTTTTCTATAAGGGCTGAAGTTTCCTATTTTTAGGAAGTTAAAATCCATGGCTTTGATTTGAATTGTGTTTCCTTGAACCAAGTAGTCATTTCTCCTTCTTAACTCCAAATCTGTCAGATTTGAGTCAGCCACAGTGCGGGATTTTTAATAAATTGTGTAGAACTCTTTTTGAGCTGAAATTTCTGTGGTACATTATACACATATAGAAGTACATCCTTATAAATTTTCAGGCTAATCGGATGACTCTAAGTGGGTCAAACGAATTTTTACAAAGGGCTGACCTGCTTCCCATTTTTAATCTGAAAACAGATATTATTGCAGAATTTGTCCCAAGCTTTTATTTATTGAATTGAGTTAAAATTTCATATGAGTATTCCTTGATGTGTGTACTACTTGGTTGATTTTTATTGTGGCTTGATTCTTTCGTTTGGTAACCGAAAGAAATGTATAAGTCTTGCTCTGTTTGATATTCCTGATTTTCAGGGATGTGTTTTGTATTTATTGTAGTTAATGCACATTGCTTGCAATGGGGCATTAAATATCTTGGTAGCATTATGATCCTAGAGATTTCTTGTATGATTGTTTGATTCCCAATTGGGAATGGATCTCTGTCTTAGGATGGTCAACTTAGGCTTTAGAGCCTTTGGTTTGAAGTTTAGGGGATCCGTTTAGTTTATGGAGATAAGTGTGATGTTCTACTTTGTGATGGGTAAGATTATTTATAGGCTTGATTTATGTTTCTAGGTTCCAAGGTACTTGATGATGGACCTAGTGACTAGATTGGCTTGCTTGTGTAGTGCTCGCTCGAGGTAAAACTGGTGATCACGCGAGGTAAGTAGCTTCTTAATGGGATTTTTAGAAAAATAATCATCATTGCATATGAGATTTATTTTAAGGTTATAAACACATTTTGGAAATTATTGTGAAATTATACTTTTCCTAAGGGGTTTTGTGTATAAACCTTAGTATTTATTTATTTATGAGAAAATGCATTATATTTGATATTGCATTTGGGGAAATGCATGATTTGCTAGATTGGAAATTTTATAAGCATCTTTCATTAATCCTTGAGGAGTTATTTGATAAAGTTATTGGATTGTTGTGATTTCTAAAGATGCTTTATCATTGATGTTGTTGTTTGAGATATGTTTTGGAAACTTTTAAATGTTTGGGAATTAGTTGGATAAGTGACAAGCTTTGTGAATACTTTGAATGTTGAAAGGTCTTATCCAACCACTTGGAAATGAACTATGTATTTTTATTATGTTAACCTGTGAGCTATTTTGTTGTTTTACCCTTGTGCCATGACAATTGTGATTATATGGTGATTACCCAGCTGGATGCCGTTTACCTGTGGGCCTAACGAAGCTCCTGGTAGAATCACAACTACCTGTGGGCCTAACGAAGCTCCTGGTAGGAACACAACTTACCTGTGGGCCTAACGAAGCTCCTGGTAGTAACACAACTTACCTGTGGGCCTAACGAAGCTCCTGGTAGAAATAAAGTTGTTTGGTCTTTTATCTGTGGGCCTAACGAAGCCCCTGGTAGAAGCCAAGTTATGAAGTCTTTTACCTGTGGGCCTAACGAAGCTCCTGGTAGAAGCCTAGTTGTGTGGTCTTTTACTTGTGGGCCTAACGAAGCTCCTAGTAGAAGCCTTGTCAAGTGGCCTTGGTATTTGTTTTGCGGTTTTATGCTTTTGAAATGTATTGGAAAATTATATGGCTCACATGGTGTATTATGTTGTTTCAGTATTCATATCTTGAAAAGCTTGGTGTTGCATTATTCTTTCTAAATATTTCAGATTATTGCAAGGAAGATGATTTTGAGAGAATTTGTATAAAAGTTTCCAAATATACGTTATGTTTTGTAACATGCTTTAGTATCAATAAACTTGTATTTCCCCTAACCCCATTATTTATCTACTTACTGGGCTTTAGCTCATTCTTTTATTTAACCACATTTTCAGATCTGTTAGCTATACCTCGAGTTAAAGTTCTGGAGCACTACACTAGATTGGGAGACTCGTTGTGTATCAGTTGAGTCGTAATCTCTATCTTTTGCAGAGACAATAGTTACTTTGGTGGTGGTCGAGTTTTAGAGACATCTCAACTGTAAATTTATATTTTTGAGATGTATGATTTGTATTTTGTATTGTTGTAAACAGTTTCTAGAGCTCTGACTTACTTTGTGGAGATTATGTGGATATCTAATAATATAGATATATTGTGTATATGGTGTAACATAAAGGAAAAAAAAAAAATTTCCCACAGTTTCTCTTGATGGTTTAGTTTTTCATGCTTTGGACCTTAGTGTGTTTGGGGCGTGACATAATATCATCGTATACTGCACTTTTGATTTCTATGCAATTCTAGAATAGAGTTTCCTATTTCGGTTGAGATACTTGTAGTGTTGTGTTTTTTTGGATGTCTTAATTGGCCTTTTTCTTTGGTTATATAGTGGACTGAAATTAAAAAACACTGCCCTCTATAATTATGTGTAACATATATTCATATGGATAAGGATTCTCTCCATTTGGAAATCTCTCCATTTGTCCATTTCATGGTTAAGATTTTATTTCACAAATCTAACGATATATAGACTGCCTTGTCATTTAAAATTTTAAATGACGTGACAGTCTGTACACTATTAAATCTGTGATATTTAATCTGGACCATGAAATGGAGACTCTCCATTTTATTTCAAATGGAGAGGATCCTATATTCCCATTTTCTCATGATCATATGATGTGGCTTTTGTTTTATCGAATGTAAACGGTTTGACTGCATGCCACTAAAAATTTAAACAATCCAATGTGAATTAATGCTCTAAAGAATATCCAAATTAATCAGCGACGTAGCAGCTGTCAGATTCATTTTCATATTCTAATTATGTAGCCATCGCCATAAATATTATAGGCTGAGCGAGCATTTCCTGCTGCCTTCTATTACTGCCTGGACCACCATATAATTGGAGGGAAACATATTTTCATTCTATGATCCCACAATCTCCCATTGGAAAGTGTATATGTAGATATAAATTCTTCTTTAATGATGAAAGCAACACCATTTAGTAGTCAACAATTTTTTTTGTTACCTTTGGCTCCCTGATATTGGATTTCAAATCAAACCAAAAAATAATTAAATAAAAAAAAATTTTAAAATGAAGCTTTATATGCGTTCCTTACAATTCCGTTTAATTCCTTGCTTTCGACATTGAAATTTTTTGCTTTTTTCAGAAAGAAAAAATCCTAATTCAAATTTTAGAAACCCATGCTTTCATACGACTTGTGAATTAGACGTATTTACCAATTTCTAATTCTTTGAAAAATTTGAATGTTACTTTGTGTCTTTGTCAATATTAGATTCGTATTAATTTGGAGTTTGGACAGTTTTCACTTGTGGTCATGGTGATGGTCTTTGTCAATAATAGATTCATATTAATTTGGAGTTTGGACAGTTTTCACTTGGGAAATTATTTTTAAAGTTTGACTTATATGAGTTTAGAAATAATGTCAGATGAACCCACTCTTAACACCAATTTTAGCATTACCCGTTTTATTAAAAAAAAAAAATACAACTCTTAATTGGCATCTGAAAACTCCTCCGTATTTTTGTTGCTATGTGTATCTTACACCGCTGCACTATGTTTTCACGTCGATCATATATGTCGCACCTGCACTCGCTGCTGCTGCCCCGTGCATGGCATGCATGGTTGTTCCCACATCCACGTCACTAGGTCTAGGCTGGGTGATTACATTAATTGTATCTATTATCTATTATATATCTATACTATAATGTAAAACTGAAGCTTTTTGGCTTTTAGTTGATCTCATCATGTTGCACCACATAAGCTTTTGAAATCTCACAATTTTACACATCATTATTTTAATATATATTTTCTAATTGAATTTAAATTTTATTCTATTATTAAACCTTTCCATTAGAATTTTGACACATCATATTTTCTTTAATATAAGAATATATTATTCCATATATAAAACACAATCATAATTAATGTCTAATACTAAATATATTCCATATATAAACACAATATAAATATCTTTTAATAATAATCATAATTATCAATTTTCATCAAGATTTTTAGAGTTTTTTTCTTTCTTTTTTTTCTTATGTATTTCATTTAATTTTGTTGCTGGCAATGGAGAAAGATGGATGGATTTGTTATAATGAAACCATGTGAGCTTGAAATGAGTTATGAAAATTATTTAGGTTTGATCATATAATCATGTGTCCATGTATTTATTTGTCCTTCTTCTTATTTTAAGTATCCTTTATTTTATTTTTGGATGGAAACATGATCCATATGGTAAATATAAACATGAATCGTGTTTTATAAAAATTGGACTATATTCAACTTACGCCAAAAAAAAAATTACATTATATTAAATTTTAATTATCCTATGGTAAATACTTTCTTAGTTATTTTTCTAAACCAAAAAATAGGATCTATCCTAAATCCGATTCGTAAAGTCTTTTTATCGATCAGGTTTACGACTAGTATAAACTAATAGGTGAAGCTTTAGCTTTCTCCCTAGAGATGCCACATCAGATTTCCTTCTCCCACACCCTTTCCCCTAATTTTTTCTCTCTTACCTTTTACCATTTACCCATTTACCTCTATTTACTTTAATTCTCTAATTAATTAATTCTTTCTCTCTTTCCTTTTAACATTTACCTCTATTTAATTCTGTCCCTTTTCATATTCTTTTCCAACTCCCTCACCTCCTCATCTCCCTCACCTCCTTATCTCCCCAATTGATTGCACCCCAATCTCCTATTTAAACACATTTGTGTGCTTCCCTAAGCTTCATGTTTGATTGCCTTTGTGGGTTCCTATCAGAAAGTTATTTGTTTCACTTGTAATTTTTTCTTTTCGTATTATTGATCTTGATTCTGCAACTGCTAAAGACTTGTGAATATTCCAAAGGTGAAGGGAAAAATGTGAACAAAAAAGGCAGATTGAAACAAGCAATTGAGAGAGAACCACATGCATAGTTTTATTTTGGAAAGAAGTGGCCATTACAAAGTTTTGCAATGATCTGTTTCTATTTCATTTCAATGTAGTTTCTGTATTATATCTTTCTTTTGGTTTTTCTTTAAATTAGTAAACTTAAGATTAGTGTAACGGCACTTTATATCACAAATTGTTTCTGGTGACTCCATGGTTTATATTATATTTGGATTACCTCAATTTTACTTTATATTATGCTTCTGCTTGGTTGAAATGAATTTTGCTCTTTAAGCTTTGATTAATTATTTCATTCAAAATGACTGGTATAAACTATTTGCAAGGATATGTTTGGAGCAAATTTCTTCATTGGACTATTTATATTTTCTAGATGTATAATTGAGTGCTTTCATATGGTATTGTTGGTGTAATGTCCTTCTGTTTGATGTTGATACTACTTGGAACGGTCATTTTAGCTAACTATAACCCACCATAAGAGGTCTAATTATTTAAATGTCAATTCAAGAAAAAGTTTTGGTGCTTTCTATTGGTGCGTTGGGCAAAAAAAGGATATTAGAATTCTGAGTTTAAAGCTTTGCAGTTAAATATATGCTCTATCTTTTTACAATGTAAATATTAATGAATAACAAAATACATTTGTTGTTTCCATTATGTAACAGGTCTACATAATAGCGGTTACGAACATGGGTTACAATCTTATCAAACAACTTTCTAATGAAAAAGACAATTGGAAATTAAGAATCAGGCTCTCTAGAATGTGGAATGCTATCAACAGGAAAAATTTAGAATTGATTAGTGTGGATTTGGTTCTTATAGATGAAAAGGTTAGATTTAATATAAAACATAATTTTATTCACTATCATCACTATTAAGTTCTTAATTAATATAAATTTGTGAATGAAATTATTTAATGTGCAGGATGATGCTATACATGCTACAATTAGAAATAACTTTGCAACTAAATTTCAACCACACCTACGAGAAGGAAAATTGTATTCACTAACAAATTTCTGAGTAGCTGAATACAAGACGAACGACAATTATCAGCCAATAAAAAAACATAATAAAATAGTCTTTCTACTCACCACAATTATTAAGGAACTAGAAGAGACAGAGATTACTATCTCTCGGCATAAATTTGACTTTGTTGACTACAAAACTATCATCCAACGGATCGACAACAACATCAATTTGACAAGTACCCTTCTTACTAAAATTTTATTTTTGGAATAAGAATTTATCTAACAAAAACCTCATACAATTATATTTGTTGTAGACATTATTGGAAAATTGGTTGCTATTGGAAGAGTAGAGAACGTTCATGTTCAAGCATCTATTGTCCCAATGAGAAATATAGATATCATCAATGCAGAGTAAGCATCATGATATATAAATTTTGCTATGTCTGATCGAAATTGCTTCAACCAATATATGACTTATTGGTTTTTTTCTAACAGTGGAATCCAAATAAGAATTAGTCTTTGGGGGCCAGCATCAGATGAAATTGAAGATGATCTTTATAACAACAACACAGGCCCATTCGTCATAGTAGTAACCTCTACCATCGTGAAAACATTTAAAGGTAAACAAACAAA
Organism: Fagus sylvatica; assembly: GCA_907173295.1. Classification (NCBI taxonomy): domain Eukaryota; kingdom Viridiplantae; phylum Streptophyta; class Magnoliopsida; order Fagales; family Fagaceae; genus Fagus; species Fagus sylvatica. The sequence goes on along the minus strand of OU015763.1, from coordinate 2,699,225 downwards.
ATATTAATACAGTTCAATTCAGCTTAAAATCTAAAAATTTGTTAAATACAGGAGAACATTATTTGTCATCTACAAGTGCGACAAAAGTTTACATAAACTTAGAAATTCCTGATGCTGGAACTTTGCTGGAGAGGTAATTTAAATTTTACCAATCATTAACTCCTAATAGATACATAATATTATAATAAGAGTATACATATATAATCATTATAAACTAATTTTACGTAATCCTTCTATCATGTCAGGGATTTGGGAAATAACGTTCCAATTCAAGAAATTCCAGTACAAGTCAAGGAAAAAATTCCCATTGAAAAGAGGATAATCAAAAATAGGCGATCAATCAACAAAATAACCTCCTTGGAATGGGAATCAGACGACCAGGTAAACATTACTAAAAGCAAAATCACATAAATAATATATTTAATTAAAAAAATTAAGAAGCATGACCTACTACTTTAATATTGCAAGAAACTGAATTCACATGCCTTGCAACCATTACAAATATTCAATCAAACTATGGATGGTACTATATCGGATGCCAAAAGTGCAACAAAAAAATCACTTCTGAAAATGACTTTTGGTGCACACAGTGCAATAGCAAATCTGAGTTTCCAATACCTAGGTAAAATATCACAAAACCAAACTTTTACATATATGTAATTATTAAATAACACAAAATTAAAAATAAAATAAAATAAAACTAATGATATCTGCAGGTACAAAATTCAACTAAATGTTGAAGTGAAACCAAATGTGCGATATTTAGTTTGTTTGATAAAGAAGGTGAAAGATTGATCCAAACAACAGCAAGAGAGTTGTCAAACAAAAGTGCACATGTAAGTCTATAAAATAAACATATCAGGTGTTTCAATTGTCGCAATACACTAAATTATTTTCTCTATTTTCTCAAGGGAATGCAAATATAAACCTGCCCATTGACATACAAAATTTAATTGGGAAAAAAATTGTGTTTGAAATAAAAATTAATGACTATAACTGGAAGGAAGGCTCGCAATACTATACAATACAAAAGGAGTTTGATTACAGTCCAGAATTGGAAAATACAATAAAACTTGATCACATCACAAAAGTAAGCTCTGTTAATTAAATATTTTTTTCAAAAAAAGATATACTTTATTTCGATTACTAACAATAATTAATATGGATGCAGGAAGCATTTGAAAATGATTCGAAGAAGGAAAAGCCATATAAGAAATGTGACACAACCATTTCTGAAATTGTGAATACAAAAGAATTCACGGACACTGAATATCCTCAAATGGCTTTAGCATCTTATGTTGAAAAGGAAGAACCAGACGATGACAACATGTTGATACAAACTTTGATGAAGTGTTGCCGAGGAAAACTTACAAAACAAAATTCAAGAAAGAAGCTAAAGCTAGGAAAAGCAAGTTGAGATATATTCTGATTTAGGACACAATTATTTTACAATTATTTGTTTTAATAAAGCACTGGTGCATTTCTTTTTTTAATATCTATAAAACTTTGTGGTAGCCATGATTGGAGAAAAAAAAATTATACATCAAGGTGTGTAAATTAATCTTTACCAAACACAGCAAAGATTACTTACAATCACAATTGTATGTCCATCTGTTGGTATTATTTCAAAAAAAAATATTAGTAATACTCCTCATCATTGTGTATTAATGATAATGATGGATAAAAATAAAAAAATAAAAAAAAACCACAATTTAAAAAAAGCAATTATGTCCATTAACTACATGTCATAAAACAAAAAGTAACCATTACATTCTAGAGCACTCATTAATACACACTTTATATCAAATATGATTTAATTACCCAATGCACAGTTGAACACATTATTTATTTCATCACTGTTTAGTGGTGGGTATGCTTGGATAACATGAAAATGCACGGAACTCAACATTTCCAATCATGACCAAAACCAAAACAGGGTTCTCCCCTGTTTCAGTTAAAATAATGAAATAGTCTCTACTAGCTTTCCATTTAATGAAAACAGCAATACATACATATGTTATTTTTCTTTTTTGATGAATGATATACATACATAGGATCAGAATCCTCTAAAGTTCTTAGGGTACTCCACCACGGATCAAGATCCTCTAGAGTTCCTAGAGTACTCTACCACATAGAGTTCTCTAAATCATAACCTTTCTTTTTATAATAAATAGTTCAGATTATGCCACGTCATCTTTCTACTAACAAAACCCCTAAAATATTAATGTTAATGGATAAGTGTTAACACATTAAGTGATAAAAAGTAAAAATTAATATTTTAGGAATTTTGTTAGTAGAAAGATGACGTGGCATAATCTGAACCATTTATTATAAAAAGAAAGGTTAGGATTTAGAGAACTCTATGTGGTAGAGTATCCTAGGAACTCTAAAGGATCTTGATCCACATACATAAGTTAACGGATATACGGTAATTAATATATTATCCTTTGAATGGAAAATATATCCCCACAATAACTCTTGAATGGAAAACAGACCACCATAGGTACTCTTGGTATTCTGATTTTTACCTATGCTGGAACTTTGCTGGAGAGGTAATTAAAATTTTACCAATCATTAACTCTTAATAGATACATAATATTATAATAAGAGTATACATATATAATCATTATAAACTAATTTTACGTAATCCTTCTATCATGTCAGGGATTTGGGAAATAACGTTCCAATTCAAGAAATTCCAGTACAAGTCAAGGAAAAAATTCCCATTGAAAAGAGGATAATCATAAAGTGTCTTTCACTTGCAATCGATTAATAAATGGTTTAAAAAAAAAAAAAAAACTAAAAAAAAAAAAAAAAAACTATTACAAAACAACAATTATGTCAATTAACTACATATGTTATAGCACAAATAAGTAATCACTACAAAACAATAAAGGACTCAATTTAATTAGAAAAATGGAATAACAACCTTTCATCTACCACTAAAACATTTACTAAACATCCTATAAATCAAACCCAAAAAAAATCACAAAATACTTCATCACATTTTCATCCACACATTTTTACAATACTTCATCACATCATGCATAGTAAAAATGAGCTACCAGAAGAAATCATGCTACACATTTTTGCAAATCTTGGGAGAGAATCACCCAAAAATTTAGGCAACATCAAGGCAAGGTATCATTGGTCAATCTTTCCTTCTATTTAGTACTTATAATTGAATTAAAAAAATTTCCTTGGTCGTGGAGCTTTAAGTGGTAATGTTCTTCTCATAATATGACTGTCTTAAAGTGTATACTGCTTTTGTAATATTCCTCATTACTGTTTCTGCCAGGATGAATATTTTGAAGTTGACAAGTCAACACTAAAAACATGATGGATTTTTTTTTTGGGGGGGTTAATAGGGGATTTTTTTTTTTTTTTGATAAATGTTAATAAGGGAAGTTAGAACATGTGACCTTCTTTGAACCCTTACTTGATTTTATTACATTGGTTTGAATCGCATTAGGTGACTGTATACTATTGTTTTATTGCATTTTATGTTAGTCTGGTTAAAGAGGTGACATTGCCATAATCAAATTTTCTTTTGATGGCCATCAGTATGTAGCTTTAAGTTGAAGAACACAATTTATTTACCAACAATTCAGGCTTTAGTCATATTTGAGTTCTGCACTATTTTAATAGAATAAACCATTTATTAAAAACTTCAAAATATTATTATACTAAAAAACATTTGGATCTTAAACACTCTTTTTTTATGGTTTCATAACAGTCAAATGGTTTCCATTGGTCATTAGATAGCTCAAGTTGCTTTCTTTTTAATACAATTTGTTTTTGACTTATCAATCTTAGTTGATTTGTTTCAATTGCATTGGCACAACAGCGAGACAAACAACATAAATTTAGCTTCCTATCGCTACTTTTCACTTGGAGCCATATGGTTTGAGAATTCTAAGCAAGGGTACCCCTAATTAGATTTTCATTTTCCTCAAATCTTCTCATGGATGCTTTTAATTGTGATGTAGTGTACAGGTCAACAAAAGCCAGAAAATTAAATCACTTGCACCCATATTGTGAAGGGCATATTGTGTGGGGGGCAAAAATCAAATTTGGTATTCAAGGTGATCTTTTTGTGGAATGTACTAAATGGGTTTAGTGTTTCAAAAATATTATTGGGCAGCAGACTAATAATAATAATACTAAACTACATACTATTACTAAGTGTGAAAAGGCAGCAGACTAAGTGTTTCTTATTGGTCAAATTCAAATACATACTATTACTAAAATAAACAGGTATTCTTTGCTACTTTATGATACAATTTACATTAGTGTATGTGTTCTATTATATTTAACAAGCTATTTTCATTGTAATGTATTTTAATAAAATTAGATAGAAAGTTTTTTATTTGACTCTATTATTTATACATCAATGTAATGTCATTTGGATTTTTTTTTTTTTAATGTACAGCTGCAAAAACTACAATCGTCTTACAAAAAAAGAATTTGTACTTAAAATATCAAATTGGACGAACTCATGCAACACCCAGTATTCTTAAGAAATGATGAACTCATACTACTTCATGATTGTTTCTTGGCTGGTAATACACAAGCAAAGTTTGTTATTGGAGCTTTTAATTACTTCTTACTGGAAAAAACTACAACGGGGAAACAAATGCTACATGAAGCAAACAAAGAAGGAGAAACAAACGCACAATATGGATTAGCAATTGCATTAATATGCGAATTTAACGACAATGGAAAACAACTACTCTTTTCAATACTTAACCAACCAAATGGAAAGCATCTACTACAAAATTGTCGAAGGATCCTTCGTCATACTACTTTAGGAACAAAAAAATTATGTCTATCCAACAAGCAAGAATGCAATAAGGAGGGAGTTGGTCATTGGGACCGTGATTTTTCATACCCTTATGGAAATGATGAATTATATGTCAAATGCAAGATGTGTTCAATCGACTTGGAAATTTATATATTAGCAAATAAATTATTGTAGGATTTAATGTAACCTTATGTTATATCTTGAATTAGAATGCTTTATAATGTGTCTGAATAATTCACTCTTTAAGCAGTTGAGAAATCAAAATTAAACGATTTCAATAAAACATAACCATATATGAATAGTCACTTTAACAAATACATTAAAGACACAAATAACATTTGGTAGATATCTAAATTTTAGAAAGAATTATTAAGGCGGACTATTACTTTTCCCATATGAAAAAAAATCCGCACATTGCGCGGGTCCCACGACTAGTATAAACTAAAAGGCTAAGCTGAGAGAAGGTTTTTAGCCCTCTCCAAACACCACCACGTCATAATCTTGGCACCCACATACATCCATTATGTCATCCTTCTCTCTCTCACACATACGTTAATTCCCATTAATTTCCACTCTCTCTCTCACACATACGTTTTATAGACTCTCTATCTTCACCGGTTGTTTCATACTCTCTTTGCCTCCTCACCTGCTTCTCCCCCTCTTCCACTTGACTGCTCATCTCCCTCTTACAGGTTTGTTTTTTTTTGCCTTTTCCCCTCCTTATTAAAGCTGGGCTTAACTGAAACTGAAACGGCTCATATTCTACTCATATTCACGTTTCACTTCCTTATCTTTTTGCCCTTTCATTGGTTCAGATAGAAATTCTTTTAAATAGATCAGCTCTCACTCTCCTGAAGTTGATTGTGGGAACCCAAGGTGACTTATTTTTCATATCTTCCTCCTTTTTTTTTTTTTACTGTCAAATTGTTCGAATCTGGGCATCATACTAAATTTATTGGTTTGGTTATGGTCGCACGCTATGTGTTTGGTGTAATTCCATTGAGATATGTGTTGTGGTGAATCTCAATATGTATCTAATATACAATGTGCTCTTTTTTGCTTTTTGTCTTTGATCTAAAGTTAAATATGATCAATATTAATCTTCCTCCTGTTTTTTTTTTTTTTTTTTTTTAAATATTGTCACATTGTTCGAAATCAATGCAATTGAGCAATTGTGTATAGAATTGTGTCGATTGTTACAACATCTGTACCATGAACAAGTGCTACCAGCTATGGATGATTTCCTGAATCCTAAAGTACAGGTTAGTTGCTGGTATCAGTATGGGCATTTTGTGCTTTTAAAAAAGCCCAGTTTAGGTTAGTTGCTGGTATCAGTATGGGCATTTTGTGCTTTTAAAACAGCCCAGTTTTGTTTTTCTTGGAATACTTTCGAAAGTAGTCATATGTGATGCAAAGATTTTTCTGCATGAGCGCCATGTGTTTGATGTATTGTGTTTATTGATCATTGAGCTGGAAAGTTGTGAAGCCATTTTCTTGGTCTTCTAATGTTGGTTTCTGAATGTGACTTAAATGTATATATGTTTTTTCATCATAATATGTCTTTAGATTAGTCCATAATGTGTTTGATAGAATTCCTAATAGAACACATTCATTACTTATTTGTTTATACTTTGCATTTTGTTAAAAAATTTTTTTTTTTTTTGCTAAAATGTTAAACAATAATTTTGATAGGCTTGGTACTGCACAAGAGTATTTAGTTTTAATTTTTGTTGTTCATTTCTTGAAGAGAACTGCAAGTTTTTTTTTTTTTGAATCTATCGTAGGTGATTAACTACAAGAAAACCTAGGAAAAGGTAAGGTTATTGCTTCGGCCAAATATATGATATATGATGACTATATGCATCTACAAGGCCATTTAATTGTTTTTCCTCTTTAACTGATGGCTTTTAGACTGTCTTAGGTTTTGAATATTGAAATCCAATAAAGAATAAGAATGCATTAGTATCTGCTTTAATCAAATATAGGCTCTACATCTACCATTAATGATGAAACTTCTGTCTGATCAACTAGAGACCCTAAATTGTGAAGAGGGTTGGAGCTGTAGCTGCACTTGAAGTTAGAGCTTCAAGCATTTTATAGGTTTTGGCTCCTTGTATAGCAGTAACTAATTTGATCTAACTGATCATTTCTATCAAAATAATAAATTTTTTAACTAAAGTTGTGAGTTATTTACTCTGCACGTGCAGTTTTGTAGCTAAAGGTGTCCCATTTGTTGCTGGAAGGTAAAAAAACTTGGCAAAAAAATACAGTCAATCCAAGTGAACAATTGTTGGCTATAGTGGCTTTTAGTTTTTGAGGGACATTATTATTGATGCTTTTGCTTTTTGGGTCTGAACAGAAAAGGGCTGATATCAGAATTGTTCCTGTACAAAATATTGCTCTTTGACTCGATTCCTGTTTTGTTGTCAATATAAATTGAAAATATGAACTATTGGATGTTGTACGGCATTATATTATTAGATATATTCAGGGAAGTTAAATCTTTGGTTCATTAACTATAATGAACCCTCTTAATTCTATACTTTTATGTAGTTATAACCTCTTACAACCTTTTGTATTGAGGAAATGCAATTTTGTAAATGTCTACTTTTCAATCTATTTAACAAATATAGGAATAAATCTTCGCGCCAACATATACTTCTTTTATTTGTTATCTCTTTTTCCTTCTTCCTGTATTTTAGCCCTGCAAGAGAAACAATCCTTGCAAGATGTATTCAAACCTCACAATTATCACTTGCAAGGGGGCCGTATGATTGGGTTGGTTGTTTGGCTAAGTAAAGGTGGCTTTTATTTGCAGAGATGCACCAACCTGTATGTGTGCTTTGAATCCACCAATTTATACATTATGGCAAAAAACCTCTGGCTTTCACTAAGTTAACTATTAGAAAGACCTCAATTCACGTCATCAATTACAAAATTTAGATTAATCTAAAGGAGAGGTAGATTGTTTATCAATTTATACAGCCTAATAGATTGCATTATATATTGGTTTTTCACATAATTTAAATTGTTTGGATAGATATGTTTGTAACAGTTGATTTTCTTAGTCCATTTATTGATTATCAAATATAAATTGTTAGATTTTGGTTAAAGTCGAAGAAGAAAAAACTTTGTAATGTGCTGGAAAATGATATTCGAGAATGTTTTGGAACTATTGAAATTGAATTGCAGTGTTTGGACTTTGTGGTAAAGTGGTTGAGCTTAACCTCCATTTTTAGTTGGGAGATGCTTTGGTTCTATAAATTTATAATAGCTCACTGATGTGATTTATATAAATTTATACAAATTTGTTAGAAATTTATCTTGCCTATTTTCTATTTTCTTTCGTGACCTCCATTTCTATGATGATGATTGCAAATAATATATTATTATTGCAGGCTTTCTTTCTAATTTGATATTTATAAATGTATGGTTTGCCTCATTCTTTACATAGCAAATGGCACAACAGAAAACTAATAATTTAAAACACAATTTCAAATAACACATAGAATTTTAAAATTACAAAATCCATAATATACTATTTCAATAATGTTCCATTAAAAATAACAAAATCAACTTTTCCGCGCATTGCACGGGTTTGCGACTAGTAATATATAAAAGCAGAAGACATAAGCGTTAAAACCTAGAATATCTTACATCATGCCAAGTGGCATGTCTATCTATCGTTTAAATTTTTGAAGTGATACATTGTTTAGATTTTCTAAGTGGTTTGCATGTCTATTTGTCGTTTAAATTTCTGAAGTGATACGTTATTTAAATTTCCTAAATGATTTGATTTAATAACTGCCAAACACTTTTAAATAAAAATATATAATAACAAATTCTTGATAATAAGTCTCCTACTACTAAAAAGATATCTAAATAAAATATCATAATAAAAATCTTTAAAATAAAAATAGATAATAACAAATTCTTTAAAATAAGTCTCCTACTACTAAAAGACATCTTAATAAAATATCATATTAAAAAACTTACAATTATGACAATCTCCTAATACTAGAAGACTTCTTAAAGATTATATTAGGAAAGTGGTTTGATTTAAATTTTTGAAGAGCACGTCTTCTCCTTTCCTCTAGTTTCTTTTTCGGTGCCTAATTTTGGCTATCGTTTTCTATGGATTAGATTAGAAAATGCTCCTATCATCAAAGTCATTGCTTAGACCACGATGAAGTCATTGCAACTTGGATGACAAGTCTAGCCAAACCCATACACGACGTTGTAATCAAAATTTTATAGACAATATTTTGAGTCAACGTCAATGAAGACTAGAAATTTCCCTCCCCTCTAAATTCAAGACCAAAGAATACGTCAATTATGACCAAAGATGTGCAAAAATTTCTTGCCACTGACCTTCGGAGCCAAATGGGACTGGATTACTGGACCCCAAAAGTATGAGACGGTCGGTGAAGGTCTAAGTCACTGAGGGTAGGGTTCCCTTAGTGTGAGAATTACCTTAAAAACAAAGTGCAACAATTGCTTATCTAATTACCATAATAATAATAATAATTAAAGATAATGCTCTTCAATAATTATGACAATCTACTAATACTAGAAGACTTCTTAAATATTATATTAGGAAAGTTGTTTCATTTCATACGTTGTATAAATTTCTTAAGTGATTTAATTTAATAACTGTCAAACACTTTTAAATAAAAAAATTTAAAAAAAAAATCTATCATATACATTTTATAAAAAACAAATCTTAAATAAATATCCTACTACAAAAAGATATCTAAACAAAATATATTTCTCTTAAAGAAATTAAAACAATTATGTCAAACATGTTTTAAAAAAATTATAAAAATTTCAACACCAGATTTTCTAAAATAGGAGTTGTACAAATCTTTAAAAAAAAAAAATCTACATCATTTTTTTTTAAATAAGAGTAACAAAAAAAAAATATTGTAGTGTAACTGTGTTAGGAGTACTCTTTTAGTGAAAAGGTATTGATTGGTGAACAATCACTTAAGATATCATTTGGTAAATAAACATACTCATTGATAGAAAGGAGATAAATAGAGCACGTTAAATTGAAGGTTCCTCATTTTTGTATAATCTATTTATGTAATATCTAAACAATGGTAATCTGGTACAATTTTTGTTCTTCTATTTCTTTTTCTTTTTTATTTATTTATTTTTTATCATGATCTTTTTTATTTATATTTTTATTTTTGTGTTTTTGTACGTTTATTTTTATTTTTGTGTTTTTGACTGCAAGTGGCTTTAAACAATGGTAATCTGGTACAAGTTTTGTTCTTCTACTTCTTTTTCTTTTTTATTTATTTATTTTTTCAAACATGATTTTTTTTCTTTCCTTTTTTTGTGTTTTTGTACATTTATATGACTGCAAGGGGATCTAAGAGACAATTGAATTAAGGTAATCTTTTGTTTTTTTCTTGATTCTAACTTATTTTCTATTTTATCAATTATAGATAACCAATTTTTCTCAATTATTATACACCATCTAAATCATTTTATTTTTCTGTTGTTGGTGCAATTCTATCTATTTGTTATTATCAGTTTTATTTTTTTTATGAAACATATTTTTCATAAAATAATTCTGAATATATATTTTGATCATATACACATTATGTATTTATATACGCTAGTTGTACTGAAACTGACTTCTAGGCCCACTAGGCAAGGCACTTTTTTGGCATTTAAACTAATACCAGGACTGCCTTAAACTGAGGCAACCAGTATATAAACATGACCGAAAGAGATTTTCATTCTATGATCCCACAATCTCCCATTGCAAAGTGGGGGTGGTTTCTTTTGGACAATAAGATTACCAGTAAGAGTATGTGTTAGTGTAGGTAATCTTATAAAAAAATCACATACTTTGTAAATATTGATTAATTCCAATGACTTGGAGAAGAAAATCTTAAGTTTCACAAATTTTGTCTTAATATTATCTAAATTTCACGATAATATAGACATGAAAATATAGGACTGAGAATGGATTTTATCAAAGTGCAGGGCTATATGGATCTAGAATATTACACGACCCATCGGTTGACTAAGAAAAGTGATGTATATAGTTTTGGAGTGCTAATGTTGGAGCAGATAACTTCAAGAAAGCCAAGGGAGATATATTGTGAGAGAGGTGCAGGAGGCAATGGATAAGACAAAGGATTTATACAACCTTCATGAATTTCTTGACCCAGTCATTGGTTTTGGACCAACCCTGAAAGGTTTAGAAAGGTACGTTTGTGGATCTAGCAATGAGGCATGTGAAAGAAGCAGGCTCTGAGAGGCCTATGATGGTTGAGGTGATTAAAGAGATTGAATACATTATGGTGCTTGCTGTTTTAAATCCCGATGCTAGTGCTGCATCCACTTCTGAAAGTTATGTGACAAGTAGGGGGAGTTTCCATGCACTATGCTTACCGTAATGAGGCCTTTGATTATAGTGGAGCACTATCTTCAGCTCCTAAGATAGAGCCCCATTGACTATCATTTTACATTGGTCCTCTTGCGCCATAATATTCAACAAAATGCATTGATACCACTTTAAATTTTGAAAGCTAAGAAGAATTCCACAAGAGGTCTGTCATGGGCATATCTGTCATTTATTGATGATTTTGTCCCAGAATCCCACAAGAAGAATTTCTTTGTTTCAAATAGCAATGATGACTTTGTCCAAAACTGCAAGAACTCAGACATTTATTGATTTATTTATGTTAGTTTTGTGTATTCTTAATTTCTATAGAAAAAAAAAAATGTTATGTAATAAATTTCAATTGAACTGCCGCGTATAATGTGTAAATTTGTAGACAATAATATTATGTAGTCATTAACCCTTTATGTGGCAGATATTTATTTGATAATATGTATTGAAAAAAATATACGTTCACACTATCTACACTTTATACCACTCAAATGTAGATATTATTGTGTCCATACATTTAAATATACTCACAAATAATGGATACTATTGTCTACATTTTAAATGGTGTGAAATGGTGGTGTGCCAATCAATGCTCATCTGTATCTGTCCATTCAAGGTGTTTGATATTCTTTCCCTACCAATTAAAACTAAGCAGCATGTGATCATGATTGGTGAATTGTCTGCATTGTAATTTATGTGAGCAAAGAACTTCCCAAAGAAGTTCCCTTGCAACTTCTTATATATACTCATGTAGTATTATTGGTTAATACATCAGAAACAGTTGGTTAGAAATTTGAACAAAGTTTACTAGTTATTGAGTTTTGTTGAACTATATTAATGGTTCAAAAAAGTCAGATGTTCATTCTGCTTGTTTTCATCCAACTTTCAGCTATAGCAGCAGGCCAGAAAGAAAATTACGACTGTAAGTTCAGTTCATTTCTATGTCTTGTTAGTTCATTTGTGTGTCAATGTTATATGATTAGCTTGGTTGGAATATGAACGGCAATACTTTTTTTTTTAATTATTATTGAAAACTTGCTCTAGGCTTCAGTCAATGGTAAAATAGGCCTTACATCTGACAAAAGGGAACTAATTAAACAAAAAAGAGGGAGCTTCCTTGAGCCAGTAGTAGCATGAAGGAAGCTCCTATGCATGCCTAGCTAAAGTGTGACCTTCAATAGTAATTTCCCCTTCTAGGAACAATTAAAAGAGTATTATATATGCTTCATATATATTCATGTCTGACTAAATCTATAGTATGGCCAAGTCTGGAGGGTTCCTTCTTTAGAGCTTCAATATATAATTAAGGTTCTTTGAAATTGAGTCCCCTTCCACTTCCATTATTACATGGATCAAAAGGGCAGCAAGAAGCAACAAAGTAGCCAATAGAGTAGAGTAAATAGCCCAACTCCCTCTAAAAACTCATTTAAAGCCAGGATAATTAAGCGATTGGAGATGGGCTGGTCAACACCCGATGTGAGTCAGGAATTACTCATTAGAGGTGTGCCTTTGATGGAAAGCATCATTTTATGGGCCTCACTAGGGCTTGGTTAAGCTCTGCTAGCACAAGGCTACCAACTGCCAAGTCCCAGTGGGTACAAACAAACAAACAAATCATATGGTTAGTTATTTGGCAGTACTATCGTATGAAAATATACTTATTTAACTGACAAGAGTTTGACCAATAAGTAACATTCATTTTGCTATCAAATCATGTGGTCAGATGTTGCTCTAGCTTCTCTCAAGGATATATGGCAAAATACACCTCCCAATTGGGTGGGTACAGATCCTTGTGGCAATCAATGGGAAGGAATTGGGTGCAATAATTCACGTGTCACCTCCATGTAAGCTTTGTACTTCTTCATGCATGCCACCTTGCCATTTTTAATTAAATTTTGATATATATAATTAATATATGCTCTCTTCTTTTCAGAACCTTATCAAGCATCGGTTTGACAGGCTCTCTGTCTGCAGATTTGGATTTGTTATCTGAATTAAAGACTCTGTACGTTTTCTATTTTTTTTTTTTTTTTATTTGGTAGTAACTAACTTATGTAATGCATTCCAATCCTTACTAGCTAAGCTTCTTCATTCATATAGGGATCTTTCTTACAACAAAGGCCTCACGGGACCACTCCCACGAACAATTGGGAGTTTGAACAAACTATCCAACTTGTAACAATAATTAATGTTCATTCTTAATTATTCATAGTCTTCACTATAACTCTAATTTACACTATTGCTTTCTTATTTTGCATCTCAGAATCCTAGTTGGTTGCAGCTTCTCAGGTCCTATTCCTGACAACATAGGATCTCTACACCAGCTAGCCTATCTGTAAGGATTTTTACTTTGTATTACTTTGTAATTTTTTTAAGTTATTCTAATCTTTTGATATGGATCAAATTCCTATCTTCCATTCCATATAATAAATGACAACTTTAGCCGAAGAATCTGTAAGAATAATGATTAAATTCATTCTTTCCAAAAAAAACTTAAACTTTTGGGACAACTGATAATTTATCATGATATCAAAGCAGGAGATTTTGAGTTCGATCACTGTCTCCACTCCACGACGAATGAAAATTTTTTATTCCACTTTTTATGTTTCACTTTATACTCCACCAATCATAACTCTCCACATGTTTTTTTCCTTTCCTTAAAAAAAAAAAATAAAAAAACTAAGATTTAAAATGGAAAAAAATCTAACACATGGCTAATTTTGATTGGTGGAGTATAAAGTAGAACATAAAAAGTTGGGTAATTCTACAGTACCCATGTGGATACCGTACCTCTAATAGATAAAATCTCACATTAATGGTACCAATATCACATATTATGGTACTTACCTCACATATGATGGTACCTACTATTTTTATTTATTATTTAAATTAATATATATATAAAATCAGATAGTACCAATATCATATTGGATAGTACTAACATCACATATGATGGTACTTATATCACATTTGATGGTACCAATTGAGTGGGTACCATACCCACAAAAAGAGTGTGGGTATTGTAGAATGACCCTAAAAAGTGAGATAGAAGATTTTCATTCCTCTACGACCCATGTCTTCACTTTATCTCCCACTAAAAAAAAATTAAAAATCTCACGTGTTGGGCTCCATTCATTAAGGGGGAGTTTGAGCCCACACGTGAAGGGGAAGTATTAGGATAATACTCTTTCCTAAAAGCTTAAGCTCTTGGAACAACTGGTAATTTATCAGAGTCTACTAGTAAGTCCTAAAAATCTACCATATCTGTCTCTAATCTTTGTTTGTAAAGATATGTACACATATAAGTCACTATGAGTTTCTATATTTAGTGCAGTAAAGTCACAGGGCTAACATGCAGTGAATTCTGAAACACTTCATTGCTTTCAACTGCAGATCTCTGAATTATAATCATCTCAGTGGACACATCCCGCCTTCCATTGGTAATCTATCCAATCTTCTTTGGCTCGATCTAACTGACAACCAGCTTGATGGACCCATCCCAGTCTCTAAGGGGAGCACACCTGGTCTTGATATGCTATTTAACTGCAGGCATTTGTATGCCAACTCAACTCTCTTTGTGATTTGAGCTTATTTATTATTTTCATCCTATGACTATTTTATCCAAATATAAAGACCATCTGAGATTCTGTCTCTAATCTACAGTCATCTTGGAAAGAATAATCTTTCAGGAACGATCCCACCTCAGCTTTTTAGCTCAAAAATGACTCTGATACATGTGTAAGATTATTTATACATCTACTATCCGGAATTTCTTGGTATAGTTTGAGTTACAAGAGAAGATCTATGCACTATTCGGTTAACTCAATATGAGACTGGTGGAGAAAATACATAGAAAGCTTTAATAATGTTATATTGCATATGTATATAGGAAGTATATATCTAATAGGCCCTCTTAACTTAGATTCTTTTTCTGTTTCATTTTTAATCATTAATACCTTGTTTAGCAGGTTAAATCCTTCTTCTTTTTTTAAAAAATAAAAAAATTAGTGAATAGGTATTGCCTCTGAAAATTGCATATTGATATATTGTGGTTATGTTGAGCTTTCTTAATTGGAATTTGTTCCTTATGGGTATCCCGGTAGTAATAGGAAACAGTGGTACTTTATACATTTATCCTTCTGGCAGGATTTTCAATGGAAACCAACTAACAGGCAGCATTCCTTCCACCCTAGGACTTGTGCAATCCTTGCAGGTCCTGTGAGTATCAGTCACACACTCCTGAAAATTCACCAGAGATTTCTTTTAAGTTATTGTTGTTGAATATTTGTTCTTGGCTGTAGGCGCCTTGATGGGAATGCGCTTAGTGGGCCTGTGCCTTCAAACTTCAACAATCTTACAAGTCTTACCCAGATGTAAGAAGGAAAAAAGAGACATGCCAAATGAAGCTTTATACTTGCTTAAGAAAAGTTGTTGTGACCTGGTGTGTCAACTTCATAAGGTAGGCTTTTGATGATATGTTTTTCAGGTACTTGTCCAACAATCAGCTGACTGGCCCTGTGCCCAACCTTACTGGCATGAACCTCCTCAGCTACGTGTAAGTAATAATGACATTACTAACATATAAATTTCAATGTTAGTGAGGGCTTAGGTCAATCATTTTTTAGACTCAATCACAAAAATGATCATTTAACCCTTTACCTTCCTCCAAATCAGATGCTCAGTCGTCTAACAATATCCAGTTCTCTTGCCTTTGAGTTTCATTTGTTGACTGAAATATGTTCTGCAGGGATATCAGCAATAATACTTTTGATGCATCAGATGCTCCTTCATGGTTCTCAACCTTACAGTCATTGACAACACTGTATTCTCTCTCTCTCTCTCTCTCTCAATGTGTGTGTCTCTGTTCAAACATGCTGTGCATGTGAACCTTACCTTTGGTATTTATTTTTATTTTTATTTCAGGTTATGAGTAGAAATGTGCTTTTCTTTTTTATGCAAGACAAATAGACTTAGGGGATTTTATTTGGGAAACAAAATAAGAACAAAATATAGGGATAGGACTCACAACTTATTTGCTTAAATAAGACTCTCCCAACTTACATCATAGAAGGAAAGGAAATAAAATTTTAACCTAACAAAGAAAGGAAATAATTTGTAATCTATTACATTAGATGTGAAAATAAAAAAGAATAAAATCCTAAAAAGTCTCAGCATCAATCACAATCAATCAAGTCCAATAGAATCATTCATCATAAATAGATGATTTTTGGTGTCTGCACCAATTCTCTCAAGGGTAGGAGAAACTTGATCCACCAAGTGTATCTCATGGTGGTACTAAATGGGCAAGGAAGGGAATTTTTTTTTTTTGTGGGTAAAAGGGAATGCAGTGATGTATTGGTGGTCTCATTGTTGTGGTTGTTGCAGTTTAGGATTTGGATCCGAAATTTGAGGCAATTGGATTAGAGGATAAAGTCTTTTGTGGAGGTTGATTCGGTACGGGTGTGTTGGCTATTGGTTTCAGACAGTGGCTATAACAGATCAAAGTTTGATCTAGTATCAAAACTGATGCAGGACAAATAGACTCTACGAGTAAGATTTAATTTGGGAAACAAAATAAGAAAAAAATTAAGGGATAGGACCTAGGAATCCAGCACCTAAGGTTGGCTTTAAGCCAACATCAAGCAGATAAAATAGAAAAATATATAGAACCTAGGCATCGACACCAAGCATGATAGGAACCCAAGAATCGGCACCTAGGTTTCCTTAGAATCAACACCAAGCACTAGAAGAAAATCTCCATACTGCTTACAATACTGTGTGTTAGGGTATTTAAATAAGACTCCCTAAATTACATCATAGAAGGAAAAGAAAATAATTTTCTAACCTAACAAAGAAAATAAATAATTTGTATTATCTTATATTAAATGTGGAAATAAAAGAGAATAATGTTGGAAAGTGCCTCAAATTCCTATTATGACTTGGTAAACTAATTGGGTTTTCTTGTTGAAAAGGGAAAAATTAATTTAGTTATTTTTTGGTTTCTTTGGTATGGAAGAAAAACAATTCTTTGGTATGGAAGGAAATACTATTCTTTAGTATGTAAGAAAACTTCAAAAGTATTATCATCAAAGTCGATCAATCAAATCCAACAATCAATCATCATTAATAATTAATTTTTTGTGTCTGTTTGGCAACAATAAGCTAGCTTTTTGCTTTTTGCTTATTTTCCACCGTTTATCTCAGTTTTTAGCAAATAAACTAGTTTTTTTTTTTTTTTTTTTTTTTTTTTTTTAACTTTTTTGAAAATAAGCTATTTTTAAATTTTTTGTCTCAGCTTTCGGTAAATATGCTACTAAAATAGGTTGACACCAAACCGACACTTGGTTTCTGCACCACTTTTTTCTTTTTCTTTTTGGAATCAGTAGTATTCAGTACTGATGTGAAACCTTTCAAACTTGCATGGCAGAATAATGGAAAACACACAACTTCAAGGAACAAATTCCAAGTTGCCCTTTTCAGCCTAACCCAATTACAGACTGTGTGAGTATCAGCTTGTCTCAAGTAGCATTACACTCATTGCAAAGGATGTTGAGTAATCCAAATTGAACAAATTAGTAATTCCTTTGTATGAACATAAAGGAGAGTAGTTACATATATTGATATCATAAAAATGTTGACTATAAGTTGATTGTTCTGACATGTTGTAACAGGGTACTAAAGAAAAACCAGCTCAATGGCTCCTTGGTTATTAGCACCACCCATAGCAAACAACTCAAACTCATCGATTTACAGTACAATGTTATTTCTCAATTAGATGTAAAGGAAGAATACAATGTTACAATGATGTAAGAGGGCAATTTCAAATTTACAGTATTAAGGACTGGCTAGTATTTTGGAAGTTAAATTTCCAGGAAAATGTACTCATTGATTTTTAGCCTATAATAATTATGTCTCATCACTGTGGTAACAATGTATTATCTTCTACAGACTGGTGGGCAACCCATTCTGTACGGAGATAGGAGCACCACAGAGTTACTGCAGAATTTCCCAAACCAATCTCTCATATTCGACACAACAAAATAAATGCATGGCTGTTCCCTGTAGTTCAGATCAGATTTCAAGCCCCAACTGTCGTTGTGCATATCCATACACAGGAACCCTCCACTTCCAAACTCTGTCCTTCTCAGACTTGGAGAACAAAAGTAAATACATCATACTTGAGGAATCTCTCATGCTATCTTTCCATTCCCATCAACTTCCTGTGGATTCAGTCTCTCTGACTCTAGATAATCCCATTAAGGCTTCATCTGAGTACCTTGAAGTGAAGCTAAAAGTCTTTCCTTATGGCCAACTTAGTTTCAATCGAACAGGAATTTCTAGTATTGGGTTCATGTTTAGCAACCAGACTTTCAAGCCACCACCAATGTATTTTGGACCTTTCTATTTTCTCGGTGATGAGTATGAGAAATACGCAGGTAATTCTGTGTTTACATAATAATAATTTCGGTGTTTTGTGTATCTATCTTGATGCATCTCTCTTGATGCCCGCAGAATCACATAAGTCATCAAGCATTAGTATTATAATTGAAGTTGCAGTTGGTGGTTCCATCCTACTACTGGTATTAATCCTTGCAGGGGTTTATGCTTTCCACTCAAAGAAAAGAGCAGAGAGAGCAATAAAACGTACCAAACCTTTTGGTGAGTTGAGTTTCTGTATAGATTTAGCTAATCAAATGGGATATGTAGAGTTATTTATCTAATTCATGTCATGTCATATAAAGCAGCACAATGGGACCTGAGCGGAAGAAGTGGTAGTGCTCCTGAGGTAAAAGGCGTGAGATGCTTTTCCCTTAAAGAGCTTGAGAAATACACCAATCATTTCACAGAAGCAAATGTGATTGGATCTAGCGGTTATGGGAAGGTTAGTTTTGATTGTCCCTCACTCTCAGCAGTGTATTATATAAAATATGTGCTAAGGTGAGTGACTGATTGATTAAGCCTTAAACTTTTTTCTCAAAGTCTCTCTCCCTTAACTCTTCTTTCCATCTCCTTTAACCAAAATATCTCATATTTTACAACTTAACCAGGCATCATAGCGTACTAATCCAACCCTAGAAGCCATTAAAAGCAATCTAGAAATAATTGTCAGATAACAAAGGATGTTGGCATTAGCATTTATCCAATGACATCAGTATGACATCATGTTGACATTAGCGTCGTGTTAGAATAATGGTTAAATGATTAAATTCACCTATTTCCTAACAGTTTAAACTTTTAGCACAATTGGATTTATCATGTCGGTACAGACACCTAGGTAATGCAACCAAATGATTTGGTTTGTTGCAAGACTAGAACTTGTTGACTATTGGGTGATTTGTGGGATTTCTTTTATGGTTTGGTTGAATCTGAATTGGTTGATTGATTGTTGATTCCTTGATTTTAGGTCAATTGTATTTGATATGACTGAATAAAAATTTACATTCATGGCTAAGGGAAATCTAACACTACTTAAGGATAGTATGTCTAAATCAAATTACTTCAAAAAAAATTGAATGGTCTAAATAATCTAATGTGCACATGCTGTGAAGATCCTTTTTTGGTGGACAACCAAAATTGAAATATTTGACTGATAACCCTCAGAATATGGGAGATTCAACTTATGAGATTTGGATGAGAGATTCAACCCTCATATCCTGGCTAGCTAGTGAGACCTTACCCACACCTCCTTCTACTTATCCATCTAGGCATGCAACTTCTAGTTCTGGTTTTTATGATACACTTAGTACTCAGCTTAGCGAGCTCCTTTCTTCCGTTGTTACATTAGCTGACTTGAGTAATGTAGAATGTGTGACCTATTCCTCTCCATCCAGGGTCATTGACTCCAGGGCTAACAAACATATATCCTCTTCTCTAATTTGCATCCTATGAAACACCATATTGCTTTAGCTAATGGTTCTTCTTGGCCTGTCCTTGGGAAATGTGTTCTTCATATTGATGTTCCTACTCTTATGTAGATGCTCTATGATAATCAAGTTGCTATCTTCATTGCTAACAATCTTATTCCATAAGCATACCAAACATATTGAGGTTGATTGTCACTTTATTCGGGATTTGTTGCTAATTTTCCAAACTATTGTTGGCACTGAACAGTCACCAAAAGTCTTGTTTGTCAATATTTTTACAGGTTTATCAAGGTACTCTTCCTACTGGGCAACTGATTGCCATTAAACAGGATAAAAAAGGATCTACGCAGGGAGAGCTTGAGTTCAAAACTGAGATTGAACTTTTATCAAGGGTCCATCATAAGAATCTTGTCAACCTTTTGGGGTTCTGCTTCGAGAAAGGTGAACAAATTCTGGTGTATGAGTATATTACAAATGGTAGTCTAAAGGATAGTCTTTCAGGTACTTCCATCCATTTTCCTCCTCCTTTCAATAAGAATTCTAGCATCTGTTGAGACTTCAATTACTCACTTAATTGATAATCACATGGAATTCTTTGATACACTAGCATTTGTATTATTTACCATTCAGCCGATAATGTTAGGCCATATACCAGTATGACCTCATCCAAAGATGACATGAGAGGAATTATATAACTTGGCAAATACTGTGATTTGTCTTTATCCTGACCCTGATCACTTCCCCTATAAAATAAAATGAATTCTAGTTAGACAATCCTGATAGAATTGCACTTCCCGGCCAATATTAGGGTTTAACTATTTAAGTGTAACTCATTGTCCAGTTGCAAAATTGACATGCAGACAATTTAGCTTGACATGCACAAATGAAGTAGTTATCAGATTCTCATTCCTGTTATCCTGTATCCATACATAATGAACCGCCCTAGAAGCTTGAACAATGGTTTTGAAGTCAAGAGACAGATTCCTGATTCTATTTTTTTTCTTAGTTGACAACTTACATATTATGTATGCAGGGAAGTCAGGAATCAGGTTGGATTGGATGAGGAGACTTAGAGTGGCCCTTGGTGCAGCCAGAGGTCTGGCTTATCTTCATGAATTTGCCAACCCACCCATTATACATAGGGACATAAAATCAAACAACATCCTACTGGATGAGTCATTAAATGCTAAAGTTGCTGATTTTGGACTCTCCAAGCCAATAGCTGACAGTGAAAGCAATGTAATGACTCAAGTTAAAGGGACAATGGTCAGTTCAGAATCTTTTAACCTCCTTTTTTTTTATGAATACTTTTGTTATGTTATTTAATAAATAATATATCCAGGTATCTGCTCTAATGTAATAACAAGATAAATATGATTAATGGAACATTTTGTAGAATTTTCAGGTAGTAGCAAGAGAAACATGGTTAATTGAACATTTTTGAAGAAATTTCAGGAATTATCAAGTTTAGTTTTCTGAAATTCCAGGTGGAGCTTCTGGAAATGTTTCAAGGAATAGAGTAGATAAATGTGAAGATTGCTACCCATTTTTCCCTCTTCTACAGAAGTTCTAGGCCCAGCCATAGGCAAGACACATTTTTGGCTCCCACACACTTCTACTAGTATCAGGAGGCCTTAAAACTGATTAGGAAAACAAAGCAACCACTATGGAAGTTTTATAGGCTGAGCAGGCATTTCCTGCTGCCTGCTATTACTGCCAGGACCACCATATAATTGGAGGGAAAGAGATTTTCATACTATGATCCCACAATCTCCCATTGCAAAGTGGGGGTGGTTTCTTTTGGACAATAAGATTACTGGTAAGAGTATGTGTTAGTGTAGGTAATCTTATAAAAAATTACATACTTTGTAAATCTTGATTTCCAATGACTTGAAGAAGAAAATCTTAAGTTTCACAAATTTTGTCTTATTATTATCTAAATTTCACGACAATACATGAAAATCTAGCACTGAGAGAATGGATTTTATCAACTGCAGGGCTATATGGATCCAGAATATTACATGACCCTTCGGTTGACTGAGAAAAGTGATGTATATAGTTTTGGAGTGCTAATGTTGGAGCTGATAACTTCAAGAAAGCCAATAGATCAAGGGAAATATATTGTGAAAGAGGTGCAGGAGGCAATGGATAAGACAAAGGATTTATACAACCTTCATGAATTTCTTGACCCAGCCATTGGTTTAGGACCAACCCTGAAAGGTTTAGAAAAGTTTATGGATCTGGCAATGAGGTGTGTGAAAGAACCAGGATCTGAGAGGCCTGTGATGGTTGAGGTGGTTAAAGAGCTTGAATACATTATGGAGCTTGCTGGTTTAAATCCCGATGCTAGTGCTGCATCCACTTCTGAAAGTTATGTAACAAGTAAGGGGAGTTTCCACTATGCTTAACCTTAAAGAGGCCTTTGATTATAGTGGAGCACCATCTCCAGCTCCTAAGATAGAGCCGCATTGACTATCATTTTACATTTTAGAATGTTGAACTTGGTGGCAGTTGGCTGGTTCTTTGTATTGCCGTTACTTTGTGTAGAAGATCCAGTCGGTTTCAAAATATTATTGAATTCCATGCCAGGCTAGTCATCGTATACTGCACTTTTGATTTCTATGCTATGTATGCAATTCTTAATTGACCTTTTTTTTTTTTGTTATATAGTGGATTGAATCTTTGAAGATTATGTACTGAAACTATTGCTTTGTCGTTTGCTCACTAACATGGCTGCTTACGTGATTGAACCTTGTAATATCATGGTTGTGGTTGACTTTCCTTGAAACCTGTTCATCTTTCTTCTACATCTGTATCCATGCTTCATCACATCTCTGCATAATTTACAACGATCAATAAAATAGGCGGCAA
The DNA here is from genome assembly GCA_907173295.1 of Fagus sylvatica. Lineage (NCBI taxonomy): Eukaryota > Viridiplantae > Streptophyta > Magnoliopsida > Fagales > Fagaceae > Fagus > Fagus sylvatica. Next base: position 2,676,274 of record OU015763.1, on the reverse strand, counting down.
ATTGCCACCTCAGTCCTATCAATTATGAAGTACTATGGTGTTTATTTATATTTCTCACCTCTTAAAGTAAGACTTTAAATCTATTTAGATTTTTCACTTGCCAAAACCAGTCAAGATTCTCAAACTAAACATTATTATCATACAAAATGCGTTGATGTAGCAAATACATTACACATGTACCTTAGGGGCAGGCTCAGTTCATTGGTTTCTCCAACAGAGCTGAAAAGTACCACTCATTCTTATGAACTCCACGATCAAGCTTCCTACCAGAATTCCATCTCAGTTTCTTGAATCCAATACGATCCAACATTGGAGAGTAAGTGTTGTTGAGTTGTGACCCCAGGCAGAAGAAGTGGTTGAGCCAGAATAGTCCCCCTGGCCTCAACACCCTGTATATGTCATAGAGTGTGAACTCAAGCACGGCATTCGGAATCCAGTTGCTTAGAATATGCATCGAATGAACAATATCCAGTGTGTTCTCAAAAAAAGGAAGCCTTTGGGAGACACTAACATGGATTGAGATCAATCCTCGCGAGGCAATGAAGCTGTTGAATGGACCATCCAAATTCATTGTGCTAGTGATGATTGTGACATTCCGTTCCCTCATTCTGGCAGCAAATGTGGCAGTCCCTCCTCCTATGTCAAGTCCTATACGGATTGTCCCACGAGGTTTAGCGTTGAGAACATAATCAATCCCATAATCAAGCCCTCCATTGTCAAAGAGCCACCGACTCTTCTCTCTGCCCTGCAAGTCAAAGCAATCTTTGCAGTATAAGTATCCTGGTGCATTCTTCCGCTCAATGAGGCACTGGTAACTTTTACAAGTGTAGGGATCCCAAATGATGCTGGTGTCGGGCGGGGTTGCCCAGAGGCTATCCGGATAAGGTGTTGGCTCTGCATAATTGGTTTGGGAACAACCCTAAAAGGTTTTTAAAAGTTTGTGGATTTGGCTATGAGTTGTTTGAAAGAACCAGGATCTGAGAGGCCTATGATGGTTGAGGTGGTTAAAGAGATTGAATACATTATGGAGCTTGCTGGTTTAAATCCCAATTCTAATTCTGCAAGTTATGATGAGACAAGTAAGGGAAGTTCCCACTATCCTTACAGTAATGAGGCCTTTAATTATAGTGGAGCATCTCTACCTTATAAGATAGAGCCCCATTGACTATCATTTTACATGACAATGTTGAACTTGGTGGCAGTTGGCTTCTTCTTTTTATTGCCGTTACTTTGTTTGAAAGACCCAGTTAGCTAGTGTTGCTTAATCCAATACTTGTATTCATACAGTAAGTAACCATGCAGAACTGTGTTAAAGATGGTCCTCTTAAACAAACAAAAAAAAGAAGATGATTATAAAGAAGATAAAAGCAAGAAAGACAGAATTCAAAATATTTAGAATTCCATGCGAGTCATAATATCATCGTATACTGCACTTTTGATTTCTATGCAATTCTAGAATAGAGTTTCCTATTTCGGTTGAGATACTTGTAGTGTTGTGTTTTTTTGGATGTCTTAATTGGCCTTTTTCTTTGGTTTTATAGTGTACTGAAATTAAAAAACACTGCCCTCTATAATTATGTGTAACATATATTCATAGTCCCATTTTCTCATGACCATATGATGTAGCTTATGTTTTATCGAATGTAAACGGTTTGACTGCATGCCAATAATATATATTTTACAGATAAGTTGATCGATGTTTCCCAATTCTCAAACTAGTTGTAGCATAGATGGATCCGCCGCCACAAAAAAAGTCGGAAGAGATAGAGATAGAGATATCTTTTCAGCTATATAGATAGATGATGAATGAATTATTTAATGCCTTGGCTGTACGGCCAATAGCAGGTAGTATATCAAAATGAACCTTTATGGATGTGGGATCCAGTTTACAAATGCTAAGAGCATTATCATCAGTTGTTTTATAACATCCCTTTCTTCAAATTTTTGCCATTCACACACAAAATTCACCCTACATTAGTTCTTTCATTATCTTTCATTTTTTCAAAACTACTACAGTAATTCTTCAAATATGAAAGATTATTATTCATCTTTCATACATTTTTTATTAAATTCTATTCTCCCTCTTCAACTCCTCTTAAAATAATAAAAGAATATTTAATAAAATAGATAAGAAGATAAAGAGGAGGACGTAGGGTATATTTTAAAAGTGAATAGTTAAAAAAAAAAGAGTTTTATCTTTGAAAAAAATTTAAACAATCCAATGTGAATTAATGCTCCAAAGAATATCCAAATTAATCAGCGACGTAGCAGTTGTCAGATTCATTTTCATATTCTAATTATGTAGCCATCGCGATAAATATTATAGCACATATCTCATTCTTGCATTAAGACAAAGTGGGACATAACGAATGAGTGGCCGATCTAAGGAATACGTAGCCCACCTCAAATGCATATATTCATCCAAAACAAGTCTACAACCATATATCATGATTTTCTTACAACATCATAGCTATACTTGAATGGAATTTTTTAGAGAGCATACATAACTTTGAAAAATCATACATATTATTATCATATAATTAATACATAGAACCATCTAGCTCGTCCCACAGGATTTCAAATCAAGTGGTACATCCAAAAAATCTCATTGGCAAACCATATCAAGTATTTTAAGACGTGTATATGTAGATATAAATTCTTCTTTAATGATGAAAGTAACACCATTTAGTAGTCAACATTTTTTTTTTGTTACCTTTGGCTTCCCTGATATTGGATTTCAAATCAAACCAAAAAATAATTAGATAAATAAAGAAAAAAAAAAATGAAGCTTTATATGCGTTCCTTACAATTCCGTTTAATTCCTTGCTAGTTGCTTTCAATATTGAGAATTTTTTGTTTTTTCAGAAAGAAGAAATTCTAATTCAAAGTTTAGAAACCCATGCTTTCATACGACTTGTGAATTAAACGTTTTTACCAATTTCTAATTCTTTGAAAAATTTGAATGTTACTTTTCTGTCTTTGTCGATATTAGATCCGTATTAATTTGGAGTTTAGACAGTTTTCACTTGTGGTCATGGTCTTTATGATTTTCGCTTGAATTTATTCCTAGGGAAATTGTTTTTAAAGTGAATATGTAAAGTTTGACTTATATGAGTTTAGAAATAATGTCACATGAACTCACTCTTAACACCAAATTGAAAACTCCTCCGTATTTTTGTTGTTATGTGTATCTTACACCGCTGCACTATGTATTCACGTCGATCATATATGTCGCACCTGCACTCGCTGCTGCTGCCCCGTGCATGGCATGCATGGTTCTTCCCATGCACGTCCACGTCACTAGCTCTAGGCTGGGTGATTACATTAATTGTACTTGAAACTAGGCATTTTAATTTTCCTCTTCTACTCAACTTCTAGGCCCAGCCATAGGCAAGGCACTTTTTTGGCTCACTTCTAAACTAATACCAGGACTGGAGGCCTTAAACTGATTAGGAAATTAAATAAAGCAACCAGTATATATGGAAGTTCTATAGGCTGACCGAAAGAGATTTTCATTCTATGATCCCACAATCTCCCATTGGAAAGTGGGGGTGGTTTCTTTTGGACAATAAGATTACTAGTAAGAGTATGTGTTGGTGTAGGTAATCTTATAAAAAAAATCACATACTTTGTAAATCTTGATTTCCTATGACTTGAAGAAGAAAATCTTACGTTTCACAAATTTTGTCTTATTATTATCTAAATTTCACGACAATACATGAAAATCTAGCACTGAGAATGGATTTTATCAAGTGCAGGGCTATATGGATCCATCCAGAATATTACACTACCAATCGGTTGACTTAGAAAAAGTGATGTATATAGTTTTGGAGTGCTGATGTTGGAGCTGATAACTTCAAGAAAGCCAATCATGGAGCAAGAGGCAATGGATAAGACAAAGGATTTATACAACCTTCATGAATTTCTTGACCTAGCCATTGGTTTTGGACCAACCCTGAAAGGTTAGAAAAGTTTGTGGATCTGGCAATGAGGTGTGTGAAAGAACCAGTATCTGAGAGGCCTATGATGGTTGAGGTGGTTTAAGAGATTGAATACATTATGAAGCTTATCTATTATATCTATTATATCTATTATATAAACTAATAGGTGAAGCTGAGAGATTTTTTTTTGTCTTCTCCCAAACTTGCCACATCAGATTTACCTATTCCCACATTATTCCAAATCTCATGCCCTACTTTCCTTTTTATTTTGTTGGGCTTTTATGATCCGGCCCACTTTCCCTTTTATTTTGTTGGGCTTCTATTATTTTAACGTTTTTTCAGCTTTATAGTTTTGACACTTCAGGTTTTTTTTTTTTTTTAATCTTCACCGTCTGTCTCTCTCCCTCTGTTTCAGTTTCAGTTTCAGGTGCGCCTCTCTCTCTCCTTTACCCCCTCATTCAGCCGTTAACCCCTTATTTCTCTCACACACGTTCTCCACTCTCTCTCTGCTTCACGTTTCTCTCTCTCTCTCCCTCTGTTTCAGGTGCGGACTCTTCCTTCCTTTGACTATTACAGCATCCCTCTCTCATCAACTCTATTTAAACACCAAGGTAAAGTGAGCTTTTACTCAATTCTTTCCCACCGATTTTTTTTCCCCCTTCTATGGTATCGGTAGTTTTTGTATTTTTCCCTTTCTATGGTATCGAGGTTCTTTTTTCCTGGGTCTTTTGCATTGCTCAAGGAGTATAGAGTTCCTTTTCTGCTTTTATAGAAATTAATTCTTGGTCTAATTGTTCATTGCAAAAGTGTATGTATTTTATGTATATGTATTTCAGATCCCTGTTTGTTTGTTCATAATTTTGACTTAAAAACCCGATTTCTGTATGAATATGCACTATTTTTTAGCTGAGAGGAATGAAAGCTATATTTTTTGTCACTGTTTTGGAATCAATCCTTACTTCTTTCTTAGGTTCTGTGATTGTGGGCTTTTTGTTTTAATATATATATATATATTTGAATTCGTCTATTTTAGGTGAAGGTTCTGAAAAGGATCCTCAAGGAGTTGAAGGACCTCCAGAAAAAGATCTGCAAGTAGTTGAAGGACCTCCAGAAAGACCCTCCTGCTTTATTCAGTGCTGGTTCGTTTTCACTCTTAAAACTGTCCCTTTTCTTTTAGCACATACTCTGTTCATTTGGTTTTATAAGTATGAATTTTGTTTTTGTTTTTTTTATGAAGGATAATAGATGTCCAGGTGAGAATACAAAAGAAAAACTATACCCAGCAATGATTTTATTCAGTGTTGGTTGGTTTCATTGTTATCAGATTTTTATCCAGTATTTGTGAATACACCCTGTTGTCCATTGGGCTCGACTGTATTTAGGCTTTCAATCAAATAAATCTTAACCATATTGAATGCTAGAATAAAGAAATAATGGAAATCAGCTCTCAAAGTGTTCGACAAAATGTCTGGAGATCCATGCCATTGTTCATTGCAAAAGTGTATGTATTTTATGTATATGTATTTCAGATCTCTGTTTGTTTGTTCATAATTTTGACCACAACAAAAATTATTTTTTGTAACTAAAAACCCGATTTTTGTATGAATATTATTTGTTTTTTTGCTGAGAGGAATGAAAGCTATTTTTTTTGTCACTGTTTTGGGATCAATCCTTACTTGGGCTTTTTGTTTTAATATAGATATATTTTAATTCGTCTCTTTTAGGTGAAGATTCTGAAAAGGATCCTCAAGGAGTTGAAGGACCTCTAGAAAAAGATCCTCAAGGAGTTGAAGGACCTCTAGAAAGACCCTCCTGCTTTATTCAGTGCTGGTTCGTTTTCACTCTTAAAACTGTCTCTTTTCTTTTAGCACATACTCTGTTCATTTGGTTTTATAAGTATGAATTTTGTTTTTTTTTTTTATGAAGGATAATATATGTTTTGAAAAACATTTGAGTTTGTTGTAGTTGTAGCTTTTAGGGTGTATCCTACATGTTTGACAAAATGTCTTAGAAATCTAAAGTCTTAAGTTGCATCAATTGCATCATATACAAGCAGGTAAGGCTATAACTTTATACATTCAACCTTTTATTTTTTTTTCTTTTTGTAAATTTGCTTATTATTTTATGATTTTTAAGAATTCGTGGATTTTTTTTCATATGGGAAAATCAATAGAAAAAGATTTCTTGTCCTGTTATGTAGTCCTATTAAAATACTTCAAAATTTCTTTAATGGAGTTTTGGAGGTTCACCGATTGTATGTTATGTAATATGAAGATAAGTCATTTGGTTACTTAAATCCCACATCCAATGACATACGACCATAAATCAATGATACATCTTTTATCTACGATAAACTGTAATTAGGTGATGATCTTAGAAGGCACTCACTATTAATAAAGTATTGTCAATACTAATTACATAACAGAGTGGGAGATTGTTTTTTAGCCTTCCTAAATATTGCCACATCAGATTTACTTCTCCCTCACAGCTTTATTCCCTCACATGTCAAACCCTCTCTCGTACGTGTAGCCCAATTAATTTTTGTTACTTCATTGTTCCCCTCCACTCATTTACCCCTATTTACTTTTGGTTTAAATGCTTACTAATGACACTCTCTCCATTCAAACGTTAGTCTTCCTTTTCTTTTTCTTTTTACCATAAACTTGACCCGATGGTTAGGATTCCCCCACATTCTCCAGATTTGGTTTTGTCCAAACGGAAGCACAAGGCATGTTGTGCTGTAACAGTCCTTGCTGACTCTCCAAATTCCAACTCTGTTTTTTTTCTTTTTTTGGTTAGCTGTTACATTTATGCCATTTATAACGTAAGAAACTAATGCTCTTCTACATCCATTCCCCTTCCTCACCACCACTCATTTCCCCAACTGATTTTATTTTATTTATATAGATTTCCATTTGCTCTCTCTAAACCTCCGCAGAAGTGGGCACACTACAAGCAGAATTGAAAAGTCTCTTTTGAGGTGAGTTTTTTTTCTTTTCTTTTCTTTTCCGTCTTCTTCGGTTTTCTTGGTGCAATTTTGATGGTTGTGTTTGATTTTCTTTTGGTGGGTTGCAGATACAGTGTTTGTTTTATTTTGTTTTTCTTTTTTCAATTTTCAATTGCTATGTTATTTATTCTTATTCATGTTTTACTTTTTTTTTCTTTTTCTTTTTTCATAATTTGGTTTTACCTATTCAAATTGTTATGTCGGACTGTCTGAAGATTTGGTATGTATTTTTTTATGTTTTTAGTTCATGTGCCTCCCATGTGTTTGTTAAAAATCCTTCTAATAAAAAACATTTGCACATAGATTTTAACAGAACCACTCCCAGCTTAAGGCCAGAATGCTCCATCCTCCTTGAAAGTCTTTCTCTTATTTATGGAATGACCAGTGAACAGACACTATCTCTTTCTTCATATCCATTTGATTTAATATTGTTTGTGGTGTATTTTCTGTTAAGTATCAGATATCGTTGGTTGATCTTATGCAAAATTGGCCTACCAAGGCATTTGGCCTAAGACAAAGATGCTTTGGAACATAACATCTTTTTCTATGTTTCAAGGGTCATTAAAAAAATTACTATTGCTTGGACCTCATATTGGATTTGTTTAGTTTTGCGGCTTTTTTCTCTTAATATTGCTACCATTTTTGGAATACAGAACACCTTCCCATAAACTAGAAATGGTTCTGTCTATTTAATCATGGTAGCCTTGACAAATTAAGTTGGACCCTTATAAAGTTCTTGGAATACACTTGCAGGCCACTAGAAAAAAGACATTTACAGTATTCACATAATTTGGCCTAGGAAGTAGCGATTCTGATGTTTCATGCACAAATCCAAATTTTCTCATTGGTAAATTTTCACCTTGGACATGGAAGCTACAACATTCCAATTTTGTAATGAATATCCATGGTACAAAGAGCTTTTCCTTTGAAGACATTCATTGGATGGGTTTTAAACACATCATCTTTGTTTGGGACGCCAACAAGTACAGCAACACCCCATCCCTGCAAATAAATATACAGTATGACAGATTTTAGAAGAATGGATTATAGATAAAATCACCAAATTACTTGAACAGTAGCTAATAGGAAATTACATCATGAACACATTTGAATGCAGAAATCATGGCATTGATACTTCCAGTACACTCGATACTTCGGTCAACTCCACCATCGGTCATTTCAGCAAGCACCTAAAGAAGTCAAAGAAAGTTAGCAATGCAGTGAAGGTTTATGTTTGCTCATGGAACAAATTTTCCAGCAATTTCAAGTAAACCAACCTCTTGAACAGGCTTGTCATGGTCTTTTGGGTTCACAAACTCGATGACACCAAATTTCTTGGCTGTGGACAAGAACAAAGAAAATGAACATAAAAGATAAATAAATGAAAACCCAACAACTCAAGCATTCCATACTAAAACATCAGATTGTAATATTACCAAGCATCACATATACCTTCATCGAACCTCTTATGTAACACCCCAGAAATTTAAGTGTAAAGTGGGGGGGTATTTATGTAAATTTTCCTATTAGATATTTTGCTATAAACCATTCCCCACCACACAATTCTCTCTAGAACACTCCATGTCTCTCCCGTAGCTCTCCCTCACTCTCACTTTATTTCTTTTTGTCTTCACCAGCACACACATTCACTTCCTCCCACTCTCATTCGGTCACTCCCTCTCTCTCACACCGGTTAACCACCACCAAATCATGCCACCAGATCAACTGTCTTCCACAACCCGCCGGCAAAGCTCGTCTTTCTCTCACGCCGACCATATTTACGTAATCTAAGGTGAAATCTTTGACCCATTCTCTAATTTCTTAAGATATCAATACAAGGTTTGTTTGAGAGTTGTTCTTGGTGTTATGGGTATTGACTAATGTAATGGGAAATTTCTTAGGTGATGTTTCTAAACCAAAACTTCAAAGAGGATTTTTCTATAAGGGCTGAAGTTTCCTATTTTTAGGAAGTTAAAATCCATGGCTTTGATTTGAATTGTGTTTCCTTGAACCAAGTAGTCATTTCTCCTTCTTAACTCCAAATCTGTCAGATTTGAGTCAGCCACAGTGCGGGATTTTTAATAAATTGTGTAGAACTCTTTTTGAGCTGAAATTTCTGTGGTACATTATACACATATAGAAGTACATCCTTATAAATTTTCAGGCTAATCGGATGACTCTAAGTGGATCAAACTAATTTTTGCAAAGGGCTGACCTGCTCCCATTTTTAATCTGAAAACAGATATTATTGCAGAATTTGTCCCAAGCTTTTATTTATTGAATTGAGTTAAAATTTCATATGAGTATTCCTTGATGTGTGTACTACTTGGTTGATTTTTATTGTGGCTTGATTCTTTCGTTTGGTAACCGGAAGAAATGTATAAGTCTTGCTCTGTTTGATATTCCTGATTTTCAGGGATGTGTTTTGTATTTATTGTAGTTAATGCACATTGCTTGCAATGGGGCATTAAATATCTTGGTAGCATTATGATCCTAGAGATTTCTTGTATGATTGTTTGATTCCCAATTGGGAATGGATCTCTGTCTTAGGATGGTCAACTTAGGCTTTAGAGCCTTTGGTTTGAAGTTTAGGGGATCCGTTTAGTTTATGGAGATAAGTGTGATGTTCTACTTTGTGATGGGTAAGATTATTTATAGGCTTGATTTATGTTTCTAGGTTCCAAGGTACTTGATGATGGACCTAGTGACTAGATTGGCTTGCTTGTGTAGTGCTCGCTCGAGGTAAAACTGGTGATCACGCGAGGTAAGTAGATTCTTAATGGGATTTTTAGAAAAATAATCATCATTGCATATGAGATTTATTTAAAGGTTATAAACACATTTTGGAAATTATTGTGAAATTATACTTTTCCTAAGGGGTTTTGTGTTTAAACCTTAGTATTTATTTATATATGAGATAATGCATTATATTTGATATTGCATTTGGGGAAATGCATGATTTGCTAGATTGGAAATTTTATAAGCATCTTTCATTAATCCTTGGAGAGTTATTTGATAAAGTTATTGGATTATTGTGATTTCTAAAGATGCTTTATCATTGATTTTGTGGTTTGAGATATGTTTTGGAAACTTTTAAATGTTTGGGAATTAGTTGGATAAGTGACAAGCTTTGTGAATACTTTGAATGTTGAAAGGTCTTATCCAACCACTTGGAAATGAACTATGTATTTTTATTATGTTAACCTGTGAGCTATTTTGTTGTTTTACCCTTGTGCCATGACAATTGTGATTATATGGTGATTACCCAGCTGGATGCCGTTTACCTGTGGGCCTAACGAAGCTCCTGGTAGAATCACAACTACCTGTGGGCCTAACGAAGCTCCTGGTAGGAACACAACTTACCTGTGGGCCTAACGAAGCTCCTGGTAGTAACACAACTTACCTGTGGGCCTAACGAAGCTCCTGGTAGAAATAAAGTTGTTTGGTCTTTTATCTGTGGGCCTAACGAAGCCCCTGGTAGAAGCCAAGTTATGAAGTCTTTTACCTGTGGGCCTAACGAAGCTCCTGGTAGAAGCCTAGTTGTGTGGTCTTTTACTTGTGGGCCTAACGAAGCTCCTAGTAGAAGCCTTGTCAAAGTGGCCTTGGTATTTGTTTTGCGGTTTTATGGCTTTTGAAATGTATTGGAAAATTATATGGCTCACATGGTGTATTATGTTGTTTCAGTATTCATATCTTGAAAAGCTTGGTGTTGCATTATTCTTTCTAAATATTTCAGATTATTGCAAGGAAGATGATTTTGAGAGAATTTGTATAAAAGTTTCCAAATATACGTTATGTTTTGTAACATGCTTTAGTATCAATAAACTTGTATTTCCCCTAACCCCATTATTTATCTACTTACTGGGCTTTAGCTCATTCTTTTATTTAACCACATTTTCAGATCTGTTAGCTATACCTCGAGTTAAAGTTCTGGAGCACTACACTAGATTGGGAGACTCGTTGTGTATCAGTTGAGTCGTAATCTCTATCTTTTGCAGAGACAATAGTTACTTTGGTGGTGGTCGAGTTTTAGAGACATCTCAACTGTAAATTTATATTTTTGAGATGTATGATTTGTATTTTGTATTGTTGTAAACAGTTTCTAGAGCTCTGACTTACTTTGTGGAGATTATGTGGATATCTAATAATATAGATATATTGTGTATATGGTGTAACATAAAGGAAAAAAAAAAAAAAAATTTCCCACAGTTTCTCTTGATGGTTTAGTTTTTTTCATGCTTTGGACCTTAGTGTGTTTGGGGCGTGACAATTATGGTATCAGAGCTTAGGTTATGATTCTGTAGACATTCAAGGTAGGATATGATCATGATCTAAGTCAGAGCATTAGGCATTGTCGTAGTTATCTTGGCATAGTGGTATCTTATTGGGTAGCTTAAAGGGGAAACTATCTTTTGTGTTACTATTGATTGATTTATTGTTTTAGATTGGTGTAGTTGCTTTGTTTTGCAATGCTTGTGTAAATTCCTGAAATATATGTACGTGATGTGAATTGTTGAGCTTCTATATTTAGTGAGTATTATTTTTTTTAGTTGGTTTTGCTTTACTTTGAAATCCTTTAAAGTTGCTGAGTTATTCTTCTCATATCGTTTTGAGAAGTTAAAAAGGAGAATTCAAAAGTAAGCTTTCAAAAACATTTTTTTTCAAAAATTTGAATACTTGTTTCAAGACTGTTTACCTAGTATTTTTAGCATATATTGTTGATCATGCTGACCTTAGTTGGTCCAATTGAGTCGAACCTCGTTGGCCGCGAGTGGTGCGACAAGTTGTTGACCATCTAACTTTAGCATGATTTGACGAGTATTTTGTGATGATTAGTTAGAAGTTTTGTTTGATTTCGTTGAGCTCATGTGTGGTCTGGAAAACTACTAACCATCCAATTTTGTACCATCATCCTATTTTCAAAAAAAAAAAAGAAAAAAAGAGGGTGTTTTTAAGGAGTATCTTGGAAATATTTATTTGGTTTCAAGCACTTTTAATTGTTCAGTTTTGATACTAATATTGAACTCTCTATGGTCTAAGTTGCTTGATTATCAAAACTTTGGGGATGCTTCTTTGTAATTTTTCTTTGCTCGGATTTGATTAAAATTGTTGGATGTACTCACTTATGTTTTATCTTAATTTTCATGTTGACCATGCTATGATTTTTGTTGCCTTATGGAATGGGTTTAGTTTTAATTTGATTTCAATTTGGGTCAACTCAAACTTGATTGAGATATATATTCTTCCCAATATGCTAGACTTCACATGATATTTTTATGGATCCTTTGGAGGTTTTGTACCTGTGTGTCAAAAGGATTCTTTGAAGCTGTTACCCTTATTTCTTGGACTTGGTCAATCACTGATTTGTTGGTCCTAACGTTCCACCCTCATTCTGATTTTGGGCTGTTGAACCTATATTTTAAGATTTGTGCATGATTGATCTAAGAGAACTTTAAATGGAATTTCCTAAGTTAGAGTTAGAAACCTTTGTTTACTAAATGTCTCATATAAGATGTTTTGCAAATTCCTTGTACAGTTTTAATTTGGGAAATTTGAGGCATTTGATGATTTTACAAACCTCGGGTTATTGGAAGCGATTTGAACGTTCCGTGTCAATACCGACTTTTTTCTTTTTATAAGATGGAAGTTTGAAAATTTTCCAGTAATGATTTTTCTTCTTTGAATTGTTCCCTAAGAAAAATTTGATGAGTGGAATACTAAAAGTGTACATGGATTTTGAAAACCATTTTGAGTTCTACCGATTTTGTTTTTCCTTCATAGTGCATGTAATTTTACTTAGGCAGCACCTTTCCTCTACTCCTTGAGATTTGATTGTCTATGACCTTAAAATTATAGATTTATGTTTTCTTTGGTTTTGACTACAATTGTTTTTTTTGATTATGAAAAGTCTTTAAACTTAATGGAATATATGAGGCCTTTTACTTGTGGGCCTAACGAAGCCCCAAGTAGGAACAAATCCGTGAGGGCTTGGCCTAAAGCGGACTATATCATGCCAATTGTGAGTGGGTCCTGATAGACGGATATCCTTTGAGGGTGTGGGTGAGGCATCTGTGTGAGCCAAAAGTCCCATGTCGCTTGTGAGAGTACTCCGTATTGGATTCTTAAGGAGGGATGCTACTCTAATTGGTATGGGGCCTATATACATATAGATAAGGAAATTTCAAATCCTAGTTTCAAAGTTTGACACTTGGTAAATTGGAAATCATTCCAATTGGTTGGTTTAGTTTTGAACTCTCTAACTTCCTTAACCTTATGGTTATTATTTATCAATTGTGTTTGAAATCAATTTGAAGTGAGCTTAATTTCCAAGGGTTTTCTAAATCAACCATACCTATGATTTTGCTTAGATTGATGGAGGTGTAATCTTAAACCTCATTTTAATTTCGGTCTCTTCCGTGTTTAATATGATGTTCTAGGTCAATGCTTATGTCAAATATGAGGCTTTGTCCCTTTGGACTTCTTTAGTTGCTTCCAATGCCATGAGGATATATTTCCTCTTTAAAGATTTTTTAATCAGTAAATAAGAAATTTTATTGCAAAAGAGAAAAAGAAAAGGTACACAGGAAGTGTACAATACAGAAAAGAGCCACTCAAGCAATACAGAAGCCTAAAAAATCTAAAACAGAAGAAAAAGAAACTATTCCAGCAGCCTTAGACCAGTCCAGCAAGGTTCGAAGGACCGTTCCTTTAACTTCCAGCAGATTTCTTTCCTTCCCCTCGAAACTTCTAGAGTTATATTTCCTCTTTAAACATGATATTACCTAAGGTAAAAATAAAAATTTCTGACCTGATTTTGTTTTTAAGGATACAATAGCTTGGTGAAGTCATAAGAAGCTAACATTCTTTAAGTCTTGATGGTGCTAGAACTTTAGTTTGAGTTGTAATTTTCCATTGATTTTAAAATCTACACGAGAATTGCATGTGGTTTTTATATTGGAGTGAAATTCTTTAGTATACTTGGACATTCACTCTAATTCATTTTTTCGTAAAATATTTAGTAGAGATTCTTGGAGATTTGTAACTATCTCTCGCAATTGTGTTGCCCTTTTTAAGTAATTTTAATCAGTTCCCTGATTGGACGGTGCTGATCGAGCGTTGTGTTGAGTGGATGGATACTTGTTGAGTTATATCCCTTAATGAGTACTTTCACTTATTTGGTTAAGGGGTTATCGATTTAATGGTCCACGAGTTTTGAGTCTTATGTAAGCCTTCTACTTTGAATCATGGCCTAAATTTTAATTTCATCAATCGTTTTATCTTGGACCATCATTGTATAGTTCCTTAATTACTGTATTGGATTCCAAAAATGTTTACATGATTATTGGAACTTGGTTAAAGTCTACTTCTTGTAGTTATACCTATTTCTTTTTGAGAATTGTGGGTGTAACTATGGATCGATGAATTCTTGGTCTTCTAGTTGTCCAATATAGATCCATAAAGTTAATGTAAATGATTAGTGGTTGTGGTCTCGAAAATTCGTTGAGTTTATGTAATAAATGCAATTTCGAGGACGAAATTCTTTAAGGGGGGAAGGATGTAACACCCCAGAAATTTAAGTGTAAAGTGGGGGGGTATTTATGTAAATTTTCCTATTAGATATTTTGCTATAAACCATTCCCCACCACACAATTCTCTCTAGAACACTCCATGTCTCTCCCGTAGCTCTCCCTCACTCTCACTTTATTTCTTTTTGTCTTCACCAGCACACACATTCACTTCCTCCCACTCTCATTCGGTCACTCCCTCTCTCTCACACCGGTTAACCACCACCAAATCATGCCACCAGATCAACTGTCTTCCACAACCCGCCGGCAAAGCTCGTCTTTCTCTCACGCCGACCATATTTACGTAATCTAAGGTGAAATCTTTGACCCATTCTCTAATTTCTTAAGATATCAATACAAGGTTTGTTTGAGAGTTGTTCTTGGTGTTATGGGTATTGACTAATGTAATGGGAAATTTCTTAGGTGATGTTTCTAAACCAAAACTTCAAAGAGGATTTTTCTATAAGGGCTGAAGTTTCCTATTTTTAGGAAGTTAAAATCCATGGCTTTGATTTGAATTGTGTTTCCTTGAACCAAGTAGTCATTTCTCCTTCTTAACTCCAAATCTGTCAGATTTGAGTCAGCCACAGTGCGGGATTTTTAATAAATTGTGTAGAACTCTTTTTGAGCTGAAATTTCTGTGGTACATTATACACATATAGAAGTACATCCTTATAAATTTTCAGGCTAATCGGATGACTCTAAGTGGGTCAAACGAATTTTGCAAAGGGCTGACCTGCTCCCATTTTTAATCTGAAAACAGATATTATTGCAGAATTTGTCCCAAGCTTTTATTTATTGAATTGAGTTAAAATTTCATATGAGTATTCCTTGATGTGTGTACTACTTGGTTGATTTTTATTGTGGCTTGATTCTTTCGTTTGGTAACCGGAAGAAATGTATAAGTCTTGCTCTGTTTGATATTCCTGATTTTCAGGGATGTGTTTTGTATTTATTGTAGTTAATGCACATTGCTTGCAATGGGGCATTAAATATCTTGGTAGCATTATGATCCTAGAGATTTCTTGTATGATTGTTTGATTCCCAATTGGGAATGGATCTCTGTCTTAGGATGGTCAACTTAGGCTTTAGAGCCTTTGGTTTGAAGTTTAGGGGATCCGTTTAGTTTATGGAGATAAGTGTGATGTTCTACTTTGTGATGGGTAAGATTATTTATAGGCTTGATTTATGTTTCTAGGTTCCAAGGTACTTGATGATGGACCTAGTGACTAGATTGGCTTGCTTGTGTAGTGCTCGCTCGAGGTAAAACTGGTGATCACGCGAGGTAAGTAGATTCTTAATGGGATTTTTAGAAAAATAATCATCATTGCATATGAGATTTATTTAAAGGTTATAAACACATTTTGGAAATTATTGTGAAATTATACTTTTCCTAAGGGGTTTTGTGTTTAAACCTTAGTATTTATTTATATATGAGATAATGCATTATATTTGATATTGCATTTGGGGAAATGCATGATTTGCTAGATTGGAAATTTTATAAGCATCTTTCATTAATCCTTGGAGAGTTATTTGATAAAGTTATTGGATTATTGTGATTTCTAAAGATGCTTTATCATTGATTTTGTGGTTTGAGATATGTTTTGGAAACTTTTAAATGTTTGGGAATTAGTTGGATAAGTGACAAGCTTTGTGAATACTTTGAATGTTGAAAGGTCTTATCCAACCACTTGGAAATGAACTATGTATTTTTATTATGTTAACCTGTGAGCTATTTTGTTGTTTTACCCTTGTGCCATGACAATTGTGATTATATGGTGATTACCCAGCTGGATGCCGTTTACCTGTGGGCCTAACGAAGCTCCTGGTAGAATCACAACTACCTGTGGGCCTAACGAAGCTCCTGGTAGGAACACAACTTACCTGTGGGCCTAACGAAGCTCCTGGTAGTAACACAACTTACCTGTGGGCCTAACGAAGCTCCTGGTAGAAATAAAGTTGTTTGGTCTTTTATCTGTGGGCCTAACGAAGCCCCTGGTAGAAGCCAAGTTATGAAGTCTTTTACTTGTGGGCCTAACGAAGCTCCTGGTAGAAGCCTAGTTGTGTGGTCTTTTACTTGTGGGCCTAACGAAGCTCCTAGTAGAAGCCTTGTCAAATGGCCTTGGTATTTGTTTTGCGGTTTTATGGTTTTGAAATGTATTGGAAAATTATATGGCTCACATGGTGTATTATGTTGTTTCAGTATTCATATCTTGAAAAGCTTGGTGTTGCATTATTCTTTCTAAATATTTCAGATTATTGCAAGGAAGATGATTTTGAGAGAATTTGTATAAAAGTTTCCAAATATACGTTATGTTTTGTAACATGCTTTAGTATCAATAAACTTGTATTTCCCCTAACCCCATTATTTATCTACTTACTGGGCTTTAGCTCATTCTTTTATTTAACCACATTTTCAGATCTGTTAGCTATACCTCGAGTTAAAGTTCTGGAGCACTACACTAGATTGGGAGACTCGTTGTGTATCAGTTGAGTCGTAATCTCTATCTTTTGCAGAGACAATAGTTACTTTGGTGGTGGTCGAGTTTTAGAGACATCTCAACTGTAAATTTATATTTTTGAGATGTATGATTTGTATTTTGTATTGTTGTAAACAGTTTCTAGAGCTCTGACTTACTTTGTGGAGATTATGTGGATATCTAATAATATAGATATATTGTGTATATGGTGTAACATAAAGGAAAAAAAAAAAATTTCCCACAGTTTCTCTTGATGGTTTAGTTTTTTTCATGCTTTGGACCTTAGTGTGTTTGGAGCGTGACATCTTAGGATTCAGATCAACACCAATGATCCTTGAAGCACCAGCAATTCTAGCACCTTCAGCAGCCTAATCATGTTAATAAAAAAATAAAAATAAATAAACATTCTTCTCATTAGCACAAGCAACAAAGAATTTCAAAAAGAGCTTCCTGTTTTACAAGAAAGGGGAGACTCACAGCTAGGCCAACAGCCCCCAATCCAAAAATAGCTACTGTTGATCCCTTTTTTGGTTTTGCAACATTCAAGGTAGCACCAAGACCTATAGAACTCAATTTGAACTAATAAGAGAAAGAAACAAGGTTTGTTTTAAGGTTCATAGTAGACAATATCTCTATAGATTTTTTTTCCCACTCCAGATTGTAGAAGGTTGGCCAGCTATTTTAAACTTTAAAACCACAGTCAGCCGCCTACCACTTACAAGTAACAATGTTCGACTTTCAGCAACATTTCCAACTACAAATAGTAATAAATAAATAAAACGTATCCAATCAAAGAAGAAAAAGAAGACATGATTTCTTTAGATTTTATTTTTAATAGTTTAATAGTTTTCCATGCAACACACGGATTTGTGACTAGTTGTTTTAAATCCCGATGCTAATGTTGCATTCACTTCATAAAGTTATGTGACAAGTAGCTAGGGGGAGTTTCCATGCACTATGCTTACCGTAATGAGGCCTTTGATTATAGTGGAGCACTATCTCCAGCTCCTAAGATAGAGCCCCATTGACTATAATTTTACACTGGTCCTCTTTTTGCTGAAAATTTTACCCTGGTCCCCTTGCGCCATTATATTCAACAAAATGCATTGATATCACTTTAAATTTTGAAAGCTATGTTTAACTACCAAATGCTAAGAAGAATTCCAAATGCTAAGAAGAGCATCAAAAAAAAAAAAACTACCAAATGCTAAGAAGAATTCCACAAGAGGTCTGTCATGGGTCATATCTGTCATTTATTGATGACTTTGTCCAAAACTGTAAGAACTCAGACATTTATTGATTTATTTATGTTAGTTTTGTGTATTCTTAATTTCTATAGAAAAAAAAAAATGTTATGTAATAAATTTCTATTGAACTGCCTCGTATAATGTGTAAATTTGTAGACAATAATATTATGTTGTCATTAAGCCTTTATGTGGCAGATATTGTTTTGATAATATGTATTGAAAAAATATACGTTCATACTATTTATATTTTATATCAATCAAATGTGAATATTATTGTGTCCATACATTTAAATATACTCACAAAATATGGATATTATTATCTACATTTTAAATGGTGTGAAATAGTGGTGTGCCAATCAATGCTCATCTATATCTGTCCATTCAAGGTGTTTGATATTCTTTCCCTACCAATTAAAACTAAGTAGCATGTGATCATGATTGGTGAATTGTCTGCCATGTAATTTATGTGAGCAAAGAAGTTCCCTTGCAACTTCTTATATATACTCATGTAGTATTATTGGTTAATACATCAGAAACAGTTGGTTAGAAATTTGAACAAAGTTTACTAGTTAATGAGTTTTGTTGAACTATATTAATGGTTCAAAAAAGTCAGATGTTCATTCTGCTTGTTTTCATCCAACTTTCAGCTATAGCAGCAGGTCAGAAAGAAAATGACGACTGTAAGTTCAGTTCATTTCTATGTCTTGTTAGTTCATTTGTGTGTCAATGTTATATTATTAGCTTGGTTGGAATATGAACGGCAATACTTTTTTTTTTAATTATATATTGAAAACTTGCTCAAGGCTTCAGTCAATGGTAATTAAAATAGGCCTTACATCAGACAAAAGGGAACTAAGTAAACAAAAAAGAGGGAGCTTCCTTGAGCCAGTAGTAGCATGAAGGAAGCTCCTGTGCATGCCTAGCTAATTAAGTGTGAGCTTCAATAGTAATTTCCCCTTCTAGGAACAATTAAAAGAGTAGTATATATGCTTCATATATATTCATGTCTGACTAAATCTATGGTATGGCCAAGTCTGGAGGGATCATTCATTAGAGCTTCAATATATAATTACAGTTCTTTGAAATTGAGTCCCCTTCCACTTTCATTATTACATGGATCAAAAGGGCAGCAAGAAGCAACAAAGTAGCCAATAGAGTAGAGTAAATAGCCCAAATCCCTCTAAAAACTCATTTAAAGCCAGGATATCCTATGAAAATAGTCCCAGTGGGTAACGGTGTCTGAGTCTCAGGATGTGTACAAACAAACAAATCATATGGTTAATTTTTTGGCGGTACTATCCTATTAAAATATACTTATTTAACTGACAAGAGTTTGACCAATAAGTAACATTCATTTTGTTATCAAATCATATATATGGTCAGATGTTGCTCTAGCTTCTCTCAAGGCTATATGGGAAAATACACCACCCAATTGGGTGGGTTCAGATCCTTGTGGCAATCAATGGGAAGGAATTGGGTGCAATAATTCACGTGTCACCTCCATGTAAGCTTTCTACTTCTTCATGCATGCCACCTTGCCATTTTTAATTAAATTTTGATATATATAATTAATATATGCTCTCTTCTTTTCAGAACCTTATCAAGCATCGGTTTGACAGGCACTCTGTCTGCAGATTTGGATTTGTTATCTGAATTAAAGACTCTGTACGTTTTCTATTTTTTTTATTTTATTTGGTAGTAACTAACTTAAGTAATGCATTCCAATCCTTACTAGCTAAGCTTCTTCATTCATATAGGGATCTTTCTTACAACAAAGGCCTCACGGGACCACTCCCACCACGAACAATTGGGAATTTGAAAAAACTATCCAACTTGTAAGAAAAATGTTGTTTATTAATTATTCATAGTCTTCACTGTAACTCTAATTTACACCGTTACTTTCTTATTTTACATGTCAGAATCCTAGTTGGTTGCAGCTTCTCAGGTCCTATTCCTGACAGCATAGGATCTCTATACCAACTAGCCTATTTGTAAGGATTTTTACTTTGTAATTTTTTCAAGTTATTCTAATCTTTTGATATGAATCAAATTCCTATCTTCCATTCCATATAATAAATGACAACTTTAGCAGAAGAATATGTGAGAATAATGATTAAATTCATTCTTTCCAAAAAAACTTAAACTTTTGGAACAACTGGTAATTTATCATGATATCAAAGCAGGAGATTCTGAGCTCAATCATTGTCTCCACTTCACGATGAATGAAAATTTTTTATTCCACTTTTTATGTTTCACTTTATACTTCACCAATCATAACTCGCCACGTGTTCTTTTCCTTTCCTTATAAAAAAATTAAGATTTAAAATGGAGAATAATCTAACACAATCTAACACATAGCTAATTTTGATTGGTGGAGTATAAAGTGGAACATAAAAAGTGGGATAGAAGATTTTCATTCCTCTACGACCCATGTCTCCACTTTATCTCCCACTAAAAAAAATTAAAAATCCCACGTGTTGAGCCCCATTCATTAAGGGGGAGTCTGAGCCCACACGTGAGAGGAAAGTATTAGGATAATACTCTTTCCTAAAAGCTTAGGCTCTTAGAACAACTGGTAATTTATCAGAGTCTGCTAGTAAGTCCTAAAAATCTACCATATCTCTAATCTTTGTTTGTATAGATATGTACCCATATAAGTCACTATGAGTTTCTATATTTAGTGCACTAAAGTCACAGGGCTAACATGCAGCGAATTCTGAAACACTTCATTGCTTTCAACTGCAGATCTCTGAATTCTAATCATCTCAGTGGACACATCCCGCCTTCCATTGGTAATCTATCCAATCTTCTTTGGCTCGATCTAACTGACAACCAGCTTGATGGACCCATCCCAGTCTCTAAGGGGAGCACACCTGGTCTTGATATGCTATTTAACTGCAGGCATTTGTGTGTCAACTCAACTCTCTTTGTGATTTGAGCTTATTTATTATTTTCATCCTATGACTATTTTATCCAAATATAACGACCATCTGAGATTCTGTCTCTAATCTGCAATCATCTTGGAAAGAATAATCTTTCAGGAACGATCCCACCTCAGCTTTTCAGCTCAAAAATGACTCTGATACATGTGTAAGACTATTTATACATCTACTATCTGGAATTTCTTGGTATAGTTTGAGTTACAAGAGAAGATCTATGCGCTATTCGGTTAACTCAATATGAGACTGGTGGAGAAAATACATAGAAAGCTTTAATAATGTTATATTGCATATGTATATAGGAATTATATATCTAATAGCCCCTCTTAACTTACCTTCTTTTTCTGTTTCATTTTTAATCATTAATAGCTTGTTTAGCAGGTTAAATCCTTCTTCTTTTAAAAAATAAAAAATAAAAAAAATTAGTGAATAGGTATTGCCTCTGAAAATTGCATCTTGATATATTGTGGTTATGTTGAGCTTTCTTAATTGGAATTTGCTACTATATACATTTATCCTTCTGGCAGGATTTTCGATGGAAACAAACTAACAGGCAGCATTCCTTCCACCCTTGGACTTGTGCAATCCTTGCAGGTCCTGTGAGTATCAGTCACACACTCCTGAAAATTCACCAGAGATTTCTGTTAAGTTATTGTTGTTGAATATTTGTTCTTGGCTGTAGGCGCCTTGATGGGAATGCGCTTAGTGGGCCTGTGCCTTCAAACTTCAACAATCTTACAAGTCTTACCCAGATGTAAGAAGGAAAAAAGAGACATACCAAATGAAGCTTTATACTTGCTTAAGAAAAGTTGTTGTGACCTGGTGTGTCAACTTCATAAGGTAGGCTTTTGATGATATGTTTTTCAGGTACTTGTCCAACAATCAGCTGACTGGCCCTGTGCCCAACCTTACTGGCATGAACCTCCTCAGCTACGTGTAAGTAATAATGACATTACTAACATATAAATTTCAATGTTAGTGAGGGCTTAGGTCAATCATTTTTTAGACTCAATCACAAAAATGATCATTTAACCCTTTACCTTCCTCCAAATCAGATGCTCAGTCGTCTAACAATATCCAGTTCTCTTGCCTTTGAGTTTCATTTGTTGACTGAAATATGTTCTGCAGCGATATCAGCAATAATACTTTTGATGCATCAGATGCTCCTTCATGGTTCTCAACCTTACAGTCGTTGACAACACTGTATTCTCTCTCTCTCTCTCTCTCTCTCTCTCTCTCTCTCTCTCAATGTGTGTGTCTCTGTTCAAACATGCTGTGCATGTGAACCTTAACTTTGGTATTTTTTTTTTTATTTTATTTCAGGTAATGAGTAGAAAATTAGAAATGTGCTTTTCTTTTTTATGCAAGACAAATAGACTTATGGGATTTTATTTGGGAAACAAAATAAGAACAAAATCTAGGGATAGGACTCACAACTTATTTGCTTAAATAAGACTCTCCCAACTTACATCATAGAAGGAAAGGAAATAAAATTTTAACCTAACAAAGAAAGGAAATAATTTGTAATCTATTACATTAGATGTGAAAATAAAAAAGAATAAAATCCTAAAAAGTCTCAGCATCAATCACAATCAATCAAGTCCAATAGAATCATTCATCATAAATCGATGATTTTTGGTGTCTCCACCAATTCTCTCAGGGTAGGAGAAACTTGATCCACCAAGTGTATCTCATGGTGGTACTAAATGGGCCAGGGAGGGAATTTTTTTTTTTTTTTTTGTGGGTAAAAGGGAATGCAGTGATGTATGGGTGGTCTCATTGTTGTGGTTGTTGCAGCTTAGGATTTGGATCCGAAATTTGAGGCAATTGGATTAGAGGTAAAGTCTTTTGTGGAGGTTGATTCGGTACGGGTGTGTTGGCTATTGGTTAAGGACAGTGGCTGTAACAGATCAAAGTTTGATCTAGTATCAAAACTGATGTAGGACAAATAGACTCTACGAGTAAGATTTAATTTGGGAAACTTAACAAAGAAAATAAATAATTTGTATTATCTTATATTAAATGTGGAAATAATAGAGAATAATGTTGGAAAGTGCCTCAAATTCCTATTATGACTTGGTAAACTAATTGGGTTTTCTTGTTGAAAAGGGAAAAATTAATTTAGTTATTTTTTGGTTTCTTTGGTATGGAAGAAAAACAATTCTTTGATATGGAAGGAAAGACTATTCTTTGGTATGTAAGAAAACTTAAAAAGTATTTTCATCAAAGTCAATCAATCAAATCCAACAATCAATCATCATTAATAATTAACTTTTTGTGTCTATTTGGTAGCCATAAGCTAGCTTTTTGCTTTTTGCTTATTTTCCACCGTTTATCTCAATTTTTAGCAAATAAACTAGGGGGTTTTTTTTTAACTTTTTTGTAAATAAGCTATTTTTAAATTTTTTGTCCCAGCTTTCAATAAATATGCTACTAAAATAGGTTGACACCAAACCGACACTTGGTTTCTGCACCACTTTTTTCTTTTTCTTTTTGGAATCAGGAGTATTTAGTACTGATGTAAAACCTTTCAACCTTGCATGGCAGAATAATGGAAAACACACAACTTCAAGGACAAATTCCAGTTGCCCTTTTCAGCCTAACCCTATTACAGACTGTGTGAGTATCAGCTTGTCTCAAGTAGCATTAAACTCATTGCAAAGGATGTTGAGAAATCTAAATTGAACAAATTAGTAATTCCTTTGTATGAACATAAAGGAGAGTAGTTACATATCTTGATATCATAAAAATGTTGAATATAAGTTGATTGTTCTGACATGTTGTAACAGGGTACTAAAGAAAAACAAGCTCAATGGCTCCTTGGTTATTGGCACCACCCATAGCAAACAACTCAAACTCATCGATTTACAGTACAATGTTATTTCTCAATTAGATGTAAAGGAAGAATACAATGTTACAATGATGTAAGAGGGCAATTTCAAATTTACTGTATTAAGGACTGGCTAGTATTTTGGAAGTTAAATTTCCAGGAAAATGTACTCATTGATTTTTAGCCTATAATAATTATGTCTCATCACTGTAGTAACAATGTATTATCTTCTACAGACTGGTGGGCAACCCATTCTGTACGGAGATAGGAGCACCACAGAGTTACTGCAGAATTTCCCAAACCAATCTCTCATATTCGACACAACAAAATAAATGCATGGCTGTTCCCTGCAGTTCAGATCAGATTTCAAGCCCCAACTGTCGTTGTGCATATCCATACACAGGAACCCTCTACTTCCAAGCTCTGTCCTTCTCAGACTTGGAGAACAAAAATAAATACATCATACTTGAGGGATCTCTCATGCAATCTTTCCATTCCCATCAACTTCCTGTGGATTCAGTCTCTCTGACTTTGGATAATCCCATTAAGGCTTCATCTGAGTACCTTGAAGTGAAGCTAAAAGTCTTTCCTTATGGCCAACTTAGTTTCAATCGAACAGGAATTTCTAGTATTGGGTTCATGCTTAGCAACCAGACTTTCAAGCCACCACCAATATATTTTGGACCTTTCTATTTTATCGGTGATAAGTATGAGAAATACGCAGGTAATTCTGTGTTTACATAATAATAATTTCGATGTTTTGTGTATCTATCTTGATGCATCTCTCTTGATGCCTGCAGAATCACATAAGTCATCAAGCATTAGTATTATAATTGAAGTTGCAGTTGGTGGTTCCATCCTACTACTGGTATTACTCCTTGCAGGGGTTTATGCTTTCCACTCAAAGAAAAGAGTAGAGAGAGCAATAAAACGTACCAAACCTTTTGGTGAGTTGAGTTTTTGTATAGATTTAGCTAATCAAATGGGATATGTAGAGTTATTTATCTAATTCATGGCATGTCATATAAAGCAGCACAATGGGACTTGAGCGGAAGAAGTGGTAGTGCTCATGAGGTAAAAGGCGTGAGATGCTTTTCCCTTAAAGAGCTTGAGAAATACACCAATCATTTCTCAGAAGCAAATGTGATTGGATCTGGGGGTTATGGGAAGGTCAGTTTTGATTGTCCTTCACTCTCAGCAGTGTATTATATAAAATATGTACTAAGGTGAGTGACTGATTGATTAAGCCTTAAACTTTTTTCTCAAATCTCTCTCCCTTAACTCTTCTTTCCTCTCCTTTAACCAAAATATCTCATATTTTACAACTTAACCAGGCATCATAGCGTACTAATCCAACCCTAGAAGCCATTAAAAGCAATCTAGAAATACTGAAATATTTGTCAGATAACAAAGGAAGTTGGCATTAGCATTTATCCAATGACATCAGTATGACATCACGTTGACATTAGCGTCGTGTTAGAATAATAGTTAAATGATTAAATTTGCCATTTTCTAACAGTTTAAACTTTTAGCACAATTGGATTTATCATGTCGGTACAGACACCTAGGTAATGCAACCAAATGATTTGGTTTGTTGCAAGACTAGAACTTGTTGACTATTGGGTGATTTGTGGGATTTCTTTTATGGTTTGGTTGAATCTGAATTGGTTGATTGATTGTTGATTCCTTGATTTTAGGTCAATTGTATTTGATATGACTGAATAAAAATTTACATTCATGGCTAAGGGAAATCTAACACTACTTAAGGATGGTATGTCTAAATCAAATTACTTCGAAAAAAATTGAATGGTATAAATAATCTAATGTGCACATGCTGTGAAGATCCCTTTTTGGTGGACAACGAAAATTGAAATATTTGACTAATAACCCTCAGAATATGGGAGATTCAACTTATGAGATTTGGATGAAAGATTCAACCCTCATATCCTGGCTTGCGAGTGAGACCTTACCCACACCTCCTTCTACTTATCCATCTAGGCATGCAACTTCTAGTTCTGGTTTTTATGATACACTTAGTACTCAGCTTAGCGAGCTCCTTTCTTCCGTTGTTACATTAGCTGACTCGGGTAATATAGAATATGTGGCCTATTCCTCTCCATCCAGGGTCATTGACTTCAGGGCTAACAAACATATATCCTCTTCTCTAATTTGCATCCTATTAAACACCATATTGCTTTAGCTAATGGTTCTTCTTGGCCTGTCCTTGGGAAATGTGTTCTTCATATTGATGTTCCTACTCTTATGTAGATGTTCTATGATAATCAAGTTGCTATCTTCATTGCTAACAATCTTATTCCATAAGCATACCAAACATATTGAGGTTGATTGTCACTTTATTCAGGATTTGTTGCTAATTTTCCAAACTATTGTTGGCACTGAACAGTCACCAAAAGTCTTGTTTGTCAATATTTTTACAGGTTTATCAAGGTACTCTTCCTACTGGGCAACTGATTGCCATTAAACAGGATAAAAAAGGATCTACGCAGGGAGAGCTTGAGTTCAAAACTGAGATTGAACTTTTATCAAGGGTCCATCATAAGAATCTTGTCAGCCTTTTAGGGTTCTGCTTCGAGAAAGGTGAACAAATTCTGGCGTATGAGTATGTTACAAATGGTAGTTTAAAGGATAGTCTTTCAGGTACTTCCATCTATTTTCCTCCTCCTTTCAATAAGAATTCTAGCATCTGTTGAGACTTCAATTACTCACTTAATTGATAATCACATGGAATTCTTTGCTACACTAGCATTTGTATTATTTACCATTCAGCCGATAATGTTAGGCCATATACCAGTATGACCTCATCCAAAGATGACATGAGAGGAATTATATAACTTGGCAAATACTGCGATTTGTCTTTATCCTAACCCTGATCACTTCCCTTATAGAATAAAATGAATTCTAGTAGACAATCCTGATAGAATTGCACTTCCTAGCCAATATCAAGGTTTAACTGTTTAAGTGTAACTCATTGTCCAGTTGCAAAATTGACATGCAGACAATTTAGCTTGACATGCACAAATGAAGTAGTTATCAGATTCTCATTCCTGTTATCCTGTATCCATACATAATGAACCGCCCTAGAAGCTTGAACAATGGTTTTGAAGTCAAGAGACAGATTCCTGATTCTATTTTTTTTCTTAGTTGACAACTTACATATTATGTATGCAGGGAAGTCAGGAATCAGGTTGGATTGGATGAGGAGACTTAGAGTGGCCCTTGGTGTAGCCAGAGGTCTGGCTTATCTTCATGAATTTGCCAACCCACCCATTATACATAGGGACATAAAATCAAACAACATCCTACTGGATGAGTCATTAAATGCTAAAGTTGCTGATTTTGGACTCTCCAAGCCAATAGCTGACAGTGAAAGCAATGTAATGACTCAAGTTAAAGGGACAATGGTCAGTTCAGAATCTTTTAACCTCTTTTTTTTTATGAATACTTTTGTTATGTTATTTAATAAATAATATATCCAGGTATCTGCTCTAATGTAATAACAAGATAAATATGATTAATGGAACATTTTGTAGAATTTTCAGGTAGTAGCAAGAGAAAATGGTTAATTGAACATTTTTGAAGAAATTTCAGGAATTATCAAGTTTAGTTTTCTGAAATTCCTTGGTGGAGCTTCTGGAAATGTTTCAAGGAATAGAGTAGATAAATGTGAAGATTGCTACCCATTTTTCCCTCTTCTACTGAAGTTCTAGGCCCAGCCATAGGCAAGGCACTTTTTTGGCTCACACACACTTCTACTAGTACCAGGAGGCCTTAAAACTGATTAGGAATAACAAAGCAACCACTATGGAAGTTTTATAGGCTGAGCAGGCATTTCCTGCTGCCTACTATTACTGCCAGGACCACCATATAATTGGAGGGAAAGAGATTTTCATTCTATGATCCCACAATCTCCCATTGCAAGAGTGGGGGTGGTTTCTTTTGGACAATAAGATTACTAGTAAGAGTATGTGTTAGTGTAGGTAATCTTATAAAAAATTACATACTTTGTAAATCTTGATTTCCAATGACTTGAAGAAGAAAATCTTAAGTTTCACAAATTTTGTCTTATTATTATCTAAATTTCACGACAATACATGAAAATCTAGCACTGAGAGAATGGATTTTATCAACTGCAGGGCTATATGGATCCAGAATATTACACGACCCTTCGGTTGACTGAGAAAAGTGATGTATATAGTTTTGGAGTGCTAATGTTGGAGCTGATAACTTCAAGAAAGCCAATAGATCAAGGGAAATATATTGTGAAAGAGGTGCATGAGGCAATGGATAAGACAAAGGATTTATACAACCTTCATGAATTTCTTGACCCAGCCATTGGTTTTGGACCAACCCTGAAAGGTTTAGAAAAGTTTATGGATCTGGCAATGAGGTGTGTGAAAGAACCAGGATCTGAGAGGCCTTGTGATGGATTGAGGTGGTTAAAGAGCTTGAATACATTATGGAGCTTGCTGGTTTAAATCCCGATGCTAGTACTGCATCCACTTCTGAAAGTTATGTAACAAGTAAGGGGAGTTTCCACTATGCTTACCTTAAAGAGGCCTTTGATTATAGTGGAGCACTATCTCCAGCTCCTAAGATAGAGCCGCATTGACTATCATTTTACATTTTAGAATGTTGAACTTGGTGGCAGTTGGCTGGTTCTTTGTATTGCCGTTACTTTGTGTAGAAGATCCAGTCGGTTTCAAAATATTTTGAATTCCATGCCAGGCTAGTCCTCGTATACTGCACTTTTGATTTCTATGCTATGTTTGCAATTCTTAATTAGGCCTTTTTTTTTTGTTATATAGTGGATTTAATCTTTGAAGATTATGTACTGAAACTATTGCTTTGTCGTTTGCTCACTAACATGGCTGCTTACGTGATTGAACCTTGTAATATCATGGTTGTGGTTGACTTTCCTTGAAACCTGTTCATCTTTCTTCTACATCTGTATCCATGCTTCATCACATCTCTGCATAATTTACAAGATCAAGAAAATAGGCGGCAAATTGCAACCTCAGTCGTATCAATTATGAAGTACTATGGTGTTTATTTATATTTCTCACCTCTTAAAGTAAGACTTTAAATCTATTTAGATTTTTCACTTGCCAAAACCAGTCAAGATTCTCAAACTAAACATTATTATCATACAAAATGCGTTGATGTAGCAAATACATTACACATGAACCTTAGGGGCAGGCTCAGTTCATTGGTTTCTCCAACAGAGCTGAAAAGTACCACTCATTCTTATGAACTCCACGATCAAGCTTCCTACCAGAATTCCATCTCAGTTTCTTGAATCCAATACGATCCAACATTGGAGAGTAAGTGTTGTTGAGTTGTGACCCCAGGCAGAAGAAGTGGTCGAGCCAGAATAGTCCCCCTGGCCTCAACACCCTGTATATGTCATAGAGTGTGAACTCAAGCATGGCATCCGGAATCCAGTTGCTTAGAATATGCATCGAATGAACAATATCCAGTGTGTTCTCAAAAAAAGGAAGCCTTTGGGAGACACTAACATGGATTGAGATCAATCCTCGTGAGGCAATGAAGCTGTTGAATGGACCATCCAAATTCATTGTGCTAGTGATGATTGTGACATTCCGTTCCCTCATTCTGGCAGCAAATGTGGCAGTCCCTCCTCCTATGTCAAGCCCTATACGGATTGTCCCATGAGGTTTAGTGTTGAGAACATAATCAATCCCATAATCAAGCCCTCCATTGTCAAAGAGCCACCGACTCTTCTCTCTGCCCTGCAAGTCAAAGCAATCTTTGCAGTATAAGTGTCCTGGTGCATTCTTCCGCTCAATGAGGCACTGGTAACTTTTACAAGTGTAGGGATCCCAAATGATGCTGGTGTCGGGTGGGGTTGCCCAGAGGCTATCCGGATATGGTGTTGGCTCTGCATAATTGGCAGGGGACTTGGAATGGCATCTCCGGCGTGGAAGTGGTTCACACCCTTTAAGCATGAGCCTTTGTGTGAAAAGCATCATCTACTGGACACTGCCTTCCAATGTCATATGTCATATATTGCCCCAACTCCTCTTGAAACTTAAAGCAGCCTGCTCCAACTGGCAAGTAAACCTCATCAGCCTGCTCCACTGAATACCCCGGTGGGAGCTTGTGAGGGCCAATTGCGAGCATAAGCTCATCAGGTACCTCAATGCTTGAATCAATATTATAACCAAGCTTCATGAAATCATGTGCTTGATTAGTAGGAGACGACTCGTCATCATGTTGGCGTGTAAGCTCGATGAGTAGGGCCTGGAGGAGTAAGTTAGTGGAAGTGAGTTTTTGGTGCAGCTCAGCAATTAGGGAGTGACTGGCAGCAAGCTGGGCTTTGGTGGAGTTAAGCTCATGCAAGAGAGAGGTGGATGAGACCCAAAGAGGGAGACGGTTGAAGTAAAAAGGAGCAGTGAAGATGTATATGGCGAGGAGATTGGTGATTATAACAAACAGAAGCATCTTGAGCTTGTACTTTTTTTCACGGTTATGTTGTTGATGTGCCTGCTTTATTAGGTACTCTTCATCAGCTGCACTTCCCATCTTCCTTTCTCTCTCTCGGAACTCAAAGCTCTTTGAGTTGAGTTCAGAGAATATATAAAAAGGTTTTCTTGGGAGACACTGTGACAAGAGAGAGTGTAAGAAGAGCAGTGAGGGAATAGGATTATGAAGCGCATGTTTTCACGTTCTTTATAGAGAGTGGAAGCTTCGTTCATTGTGAAGCGCCGTTTTGGACGCTCAAGATTTTACTAGTAATTAACATGCAAAGTTGACAATCTCAATGTCAACTTGCACTCTCTCTGGATATTAATTATCTTGCCATGCCATCCTCATGTCAAATATTTAATTAAGAATGAGCATTAGATAATGCGGTTGCATATGGTTCTTTGGCTTCTTTAATTTTGTCATATTCATAAATTACAAGCAGGATGCTTCACTTCCAAAGGTATTGATTGAAAACAAAAGGGCTTGCAATATATTAATCAAACAAGTTGATTTCCCCTAAGAAAGATGCCACCTGAGAAAGATTGTATGGAATAAAATTAATGACAGCTTAATATTATAGTCTTTCCTCATGTAGTGGGAAATATCACAAAATGAGGGAAGGCTAATCAGATTTAGGGTATATTTCAAAAAGACTAGTTAAATCGTAATCGTTTATATAACCTAGTTCGATATAATAAACACCCGATGCAGAACTCAATATATACTCACACAACACACTTATCCAATTCAATCCATATAATATGTGTCTAGTTCAGGCCTTTCAAGACTTTACTTTAGTTTGATTTGTCAGAACCAAATCCTTCATACCTGCAGGAAGCTTTGGCAAAATTGAACTACAAGGCTTAGTTTTGCAGCTACGTACCTACTCTTAAAATTGGCGATCCAAGACTAGTAACTTGTTGAAAAATATTGTAGTGATTGTGGATTTGTGGGATTTAACATTTTGTTTGCTTGATATTTGTCTAATGCTTTGTTTTGAACACATTGGAGTCTGGAAAATAATTCTTCTCTAAGTGCAGGGAAGGAGATAGATATGGTAGCTAGGTTGGGGGCATAGTCGAGCCGACCAAACCTTTTAATCAAATCCTTTAAATCAAAGTTATATTTTAGGACAATTTTTATTAAAGTGCATAGTTAATGTAATACCCAGTCCCAAAGGATTCAAAAAGAAAAGAGTTTTGTTTAAGTGGGTAATTTAGTAAATTTCAAGTGTAGGGTAAAAATGTAAATAAATCATTTATTTTAGGAGTTTTTAGAAATAAAAATAAATGGGTTATAACCCTAGTAGTATAAATAGACTCCTAAACCTTATTGTAATATCAAGAGACACTCTTTGACGGCAAGAATTCAAAGGATTTCAAGCAGAGACAGATCAAAGAATTCTTGAGGTAAGAAACTTAAAAGACTTTTTTTTTATTGCAGAATTTCTGTATAACTACGTTCATATCTACGTTTGATTTTTCTAAACTTAGGCATGGGTACAGGTTTCAAAAAGAAGAAAAGCAAACGATGGCCACATCTATTAGACTATTAGATTATTAGCTTATTGATGTGATGAAGAAATTTTTATTTAGATTCGGCTTCAGGTGTGGTAATTGTTGAAAGAAGATGAGGAGTTTTTTTTTTTAAATATACAATATATAGGCTTTAGGTGTGATCATTCAAGGAAAAGAAGAAAAATAGGTTGGCCTAGGCTATGAATTGACTTAGTCTTGAATAGTGGGAATTCACGTAAGGGATATAAGGCTTTGCATAAATAGGTTATTATGAAGTAACTTAGGCTTTGCACATATGGTTAGATCTGGTAGTGAAAGAAGAAATAAAAGAATGCCTATTTGATGTTTTACGTGATCAACAAAGGAGATACGAAAACATAGGCTACTAGATAGTATATTGATGTGATGAGGAGTTGTGCAAAGTACAAGTCCTAGAAATATTAGGCCTCTGTACATGCAGTAAAAGGAAAAGCAGTACAAGCCATTAGGCCTCTGTACATGCAGTAAAAGGAAAAGCTGAAAAAAAAAGAAAAGAAAAAGAAAAAGCTGTACATGTAGTAAAAAGAAAAGAGATAAAATAAAAATAAAATAGTAATAGTGAGAAAGAATAATATTAGGCTTTAATTTTGTACATTGAGAGTAAATAGCATTATTTATGTAAATTAATGGATTTTGAACATTGTACAATTGATTTAGGACCGGATTTATAAATTGTGAAAAGAAGAGATAGAGAGTACTACGAGATCCCTTGCTTGGTAGAGGTAAGTAACATTTTCTTAATAACTATATTTTGCTGAAACTTCCCTATTTTATTTATTAAATATTCATTGTATTTCAGTACAGATTATTATTTTAATTATTTTAGATACATTGGTTTAAAGAAAAGAATTAAAGTTTTTGTCTTTTTGGAATATTATAATGTATTTGATTTAATCAATTGATTATTTAGAAAGCTGTGTCTTCAACTGGGATCAAGCACTTTTTGAATTTTGTGAAAAGAACCAAACATTGTTTGAACTGTGATTTTACTGAATATGATCTTTTGACATTGATTGAAATAAATTGAATCTGAAAAGAATCTGAACCATTTGACTATGCTTTGGACCCCGCCAATGGGGGTAAACGTTGGCACAGAAACTAGTTTCTTCTGGGGCTTACCACCAGCCTATGTGTGGTTCTGGGCCTAGTCACGGGGATATAGCGTGACCATATAATTGTTTTGACCATGTCATATTGTCTTACTTAAACATTTGAAATCTAATTGATTTCGTTATTTTAAGTAAATTGAGACTTTTGATGTTTTGAACTTATTGTAATTTATATATAGTGTTCCGCTGCATTGTATTATATTTGAATAAGTCTATGAGATTTATCCTATGAACATTTATATATTTTATTTGAATAAATGCTTGATCCACCATTTTCAAACTATAGTTACTTACTGAGCCTCCCAGCTCACCCCCCTTTTTCTTTCCCATTTCAGATTCTGAGAATTAACTAGCTCGAACGTTACAGAAGAGTTGTGTGAGAAGGACTGTTAGGCATGAACAATATTATTATTTCTTGTTGTTGATTTGGGACTTTATGATAGACTTTTGTTTATTAGGATTTGGAATAGTAATGCATGGATGTAATTCATTTGAACTTACTGGTTAATATGTCTATTTGGAGATTTGTATATCAAGTGAATTTACTGGTTAATATGTTTATTTGGAGATTTTAGACCAAAGATATCATTCTTTTTAGAATTTGTTAGTAAGGCCTGGCACACTTGTAAGGCACGCCTTATAGGTGCACGGCCGTTGTCACGTGTCGAACTCATGTTTTGGGTTCGGGGCGTTACATGTCTCTTTCAAAATTTACCTATTTCTCATATATATGACCCCTAAATCTCAAATTTCATCTAATTCCATCTCCAATTTTGATCCCACATTTCTAAAATTGTGGCTGTGTCTATCTGTAAACAAATGGAATATAGTGGATAGTAAAAGGCTAAAAGCACATATTCTCCTATAGCTTGGATTAAGTTTCAAGCGACCATGCAGGCAGTTAGGTTCCAGTTTGTAAACATGCAATCTTTTATTGGAAATGCACTTCACAATTCACATACAAAAAAGTCAATACAAACCACCTTTATATACGTAGAATCAGCCAATAAGTTTGATCCATATATGGCATAGTTATGATGACCACCAACTAACATATGCAAGGACAAGTTGTAAGATTTAAATCTTAATGACTGATCCTCCGTGCGCTGGACATCCCAGAAGAACCAAAACATGTGGTCATTTGAATTTGACTTTTCACCCGAAGGTCACACCAAGGTTGTTAAAATCGAGATCCTAAGCAGGATTGGTGAAGGGATTTAGTGGATTGGATCGTAGGATCGGATCGTGGACGTAAAATCCTACTTATTTATCGGAAAAAGTGTAAAAACACATTAATAATAACTTTGTATGTTAAATATTCATTAGAATTATGATATTATCCATAAAAAATAAAAAAATAAAAGTTTTGCTTCAAGATAATGTAATTCGTACCATACATGAGATTGATAAGCTATTCACTACATCTATATTGACAAAAGAGATATGCTTAATTCTCAACACAATTTATCCAAAAATTTAATAAGTAATTATATAGTTGCAATTAAGTACGAAATAGTGAAATATGAATAACTACAATAAGACAACTGTACATAAGTCATAAGTTAAACATTCAATCATCCATTCTAAGATTCTTATCATCATAATCTGAATCAAGGATCCATTTCATCACATTGTCTTGGCCAGCATTGCATCCAAGTAAATTATCAAAATCTCTATATTTCAAATCCAGGTGGTGGACCGCTGTCTTAATGTCACTAACTTGATGATGCCACCTTTTCCTTTTTAATTGAGAATAGAGAGGAGATTTCTTTGTCATTTCACAAGTTTTTTGGGCTAAAAGACTGATTTTAACATTTGGGCTGTTTTTATCTATTAGGCAGTACTTCTCATCAACTCAAGTATAAATTGGCCCAAATAGCATGTTTAGTGGAACGAAGTAAGATGTACAATCGGACGATCCTACCGATCCTCATTTGACTATTGGAATGTGCGATTTCATCCGGCTCTTTTTCGATATGTGGAATCGTAGGATCGTAAGATCCTACGATTCGGATCCTGTTTTTAACAACCTTGGGTCACACACGAACGGTTTCGATTGACTCCTCAGTCGACATTGGGTGGGTGATGCCTTCAGACCAAATTGTGTTGGGATACGGGTTAATGCCATTATACTTGAAGCCTATAATATGGTATGTAATGTCAATGGAAGAAAAATTAATTGAAGCCTATAAACTAAGTTATGACAAGAAAGGTTGAATAAGAAGTTCTTTTAAAAGCCATCGTCCTTCAAATTTTTTTGTTGCTTTTATATATTATCTTGTCTATGACTATATAACTTGGTATGTAGTATGGTTAGGGTCAACATCCTGAGTTCGAATCCTCGAAGTCCGATGATTGTTTACTCACATTGTCCACCAACTAATGCTATTAAGGACTCTGATTAGGCCAAGGTTACCACTTGAGTGCTTGCGGTTCCTCATTCCTGTCTACGAGCAGTTCATCAATGGGTAAGTGTTACTATGATCATGCTCAAAAATAAGATCTCTCATGAATTGTTCATCCCTACCCTTTCTTACTTAAGGAAAAAGAAAGGTCTATAAAACCTAGTGCAACTTTTTCTTCCCTAGGAGGTGAAGGTTTGGAGTTCAACCCCCTACGAGCCCAGAACTTTTGGGTTGGAATTTGGGGGAATCCAATCTAAGGTTCATCATACACAGTATTATACATAATGCATCTTGCTGTCTCACTTAATCCTTTTTAATGCGCACATAACTTGTATTAATCGTTTACACTCATAGTTCAAAACAAATCTCAAAGACTGACTGCATATATGTCTGCTGAGCGTCAGAAAATGAATGTTCTAATATGCACATTTGCATTCATGCTGAAAGTAGTAAATTCCAAGAGAGGGCACCAGGACTATTGGTGAATAATTGTATCACCATTATGCAATTAGTCTCTTTTCCCATTCCACATTGATGTGTAATTATGTATCACCTTCAATTGGACAAGCTTGTGCTAGTTTCCTAAGGTTTTCAATGATCATAACCAGCTTTGTGTTAAGTCGATTGACAAAACACTTGGGCAGCCACCCTGCAGGATCTAGCTGCATAACAATGAAGCAAAAAACCAACTATTTAGTCAATTGGACCTCTGCTTTTACATGGCAATTCTGCAAGCATATTGGGGAGAAAACAAAAAATGCTGCCAAAGTTGGTTACCTGGACAACATAAGTTACCATGCAAGAGTCATCTTCAAGCTTCTCCACAACCCACCCTGACTGAAGCAATAGTCCTCTGATAGCATTATTTTGCTTTGGATGCAATCCAGCAGCTATCTCCTTTGGCAGTGAAGCAACTGCTACCACCTGCAAAACCAGGATTAAGTTTTCTGCGGATTAAAAGACACGAAGTTTGGTTTCTTACAATCAAAGTTTAATTCATTACACTAAAAATCAAATTAAAGCTATGTTGTCCCTGTCTGCCTTTACCACTTACCAAGGTGCCGTCTTCCATGGTTTCACGTCGCTCATAAACTATGAATTCTCTGTTCCTAAAGAGAGGCTTAGAGCTATCTCCAAACCTGAGACGAATGATGCTGAGATTATCCTCAAGATCTTTTATGTACTTGGCTTCCACCAAATCAGGGTCCCATTGCTGTTCAATCAAATGAAAATCTGACATGTTAACAATAACTCTATGGGAACTTTATATTTATACATGTAGAGAATTTTGCTCATTTATCATTACATGTATGTATTCCTTACTCAAATCTAAGTACTATCCAAAACAATGTACTTGCCAGTTGTCACATTTGTCCTTGCTTATAATAACCAAATTAAAATTAAAATAGTCATATTTTGTCATTTCCAAGGAAGACAACAAAGAAAGAGGAGCCATATTAGACACTGCTAGGGACAAAACTTTTCTTTCCGATCCATTGGGAAGGAATCAAAGTATCTCATCCACCATCCTATTACCATGTGTTGGGATCATAGGATTGTAAGAAGTAAGATTTAACATCATGGGAAGTTTCTTTGTAAGAGCTTAATACAACATATTAGGACACCACCTTATCTAAAAGCTTCAGTTTCACAAATCAATAGGTACTGTTCTTCCTTCTTGTCATCATTTATGGGAAACTTAAGATTTACCTTTGCAGCATCGATGGCATTAGCAACAGTGATGAATTGTTGAGGTGAGACTGATCTGAGCAGCCAGCGGCTACGAAAAGTGTGAAGGGATCCAGACCTGCGCTTTGATATCTCTACTCCGTTTTCTAGAGTAAGAACCTTCCAACCATCATTGGCATTTCCAGCTCTATTTGAGTCAGAAGCTGACAGTAACTCTTGTATGCAGCTCTCACTAGCAAAGCGCACGTACCTTCTCAGGGAGTCCTCGCTTATAGACCTTTGGAAACCCAAAAGAAAGTAATCATGAAAAGCCAGTTCATTAATGAGTAGAATAATAAAAGATGGATCAAATTAGAAGTTATGTTCACCAAGATCGGCTGCAAGGTGTTGGAGCTGGACTGCTCATTCTTGTGGCAACAACTGCTTCTAAGTTCTCTTTTCACATTAAGGAAATGAGCAAAATGGAGAAGGATATATAGAAGAGAGAGGGAGAGAGAAAGAGAGAGAGACTATAGGTTGAAGATTGGTTTGAGAGGGAAGCTGAGAAGTGTAATATAACACGAAGTGGGCCAAGAAGATTGACGCACATGCAATGCCAGAACAAGTTCCATGATTAGAACTGCAACTCTCTCTACCTCTCTCTAAATAAAAGATAGATTCTTCCTTGCCAAAAAGGTGTAAGAGCAAGGGTGGGAAAGATGATGCACATGTAGTGTTGGTTGCTTTTAAAAAAACAGTACATAAAGAGAGATGAAGAAAAGACTAAAAACTAAAGCCAAAATAGAAAGAAGTTTAAACTCCCTTTTATCTTTATTCTGCAAAAAATAAAAAAGTCACTCTATGACTATGTTTATCTAACTTGGCTTGGACCGCTTGGTTATGGGCGACTCGGACCCTACTTAAAAACTATTCTGAGGCCCCCAATCACATGCCCCAGAAAAAGCCTGAATACAATTGCCACACAAAGCAAAGCATCAAAGATAAATAAAGCTGGTCCCAATTCAACTGCTTTGGCACAGTCCTTTTGTAATGGTAGCTACAGTACGAACCCCATTTTCATTTCATGCTTTTGATAAAAATGTGTATTATTTTGAACCTATAATTTAATATCATGAAAAATAATAAGTCAATATTCGGGTCTGCAACTGAATCACAGGTATTGGACCAATTCTGTCATCTTCATATGCTTGCAGAATAGGGTGCAGTAAAAGACACATAAGATTGCTGATCTCTTGTAATTAAAGGTTAAAAAAGTTGTAATAAAGTTATATGATTATAAGAACATAGTAATGCATTACTGTAAGAACATGATTTTCTGATCAATCAAAGTTACTTTTAGAAATGAAAGAGAAAAAGGGATGATAAAAGGAAGTGATTAGATCACTAATAAAAGCAACACTTTATTGTATTCATCATTACTGCCAACTAATATATAAAGCAACGAAACAATGAAAATGTCACACTGTATAGCATTTAAAATAGAAACATAAAAAATAAAAAATAAAACAAATAAAAAAAATAAAAAAGAATAGAAAGAAACAGCCTAAGATTGTGGCATTT
Source organism: Fagus sylvatica (assembly GCA_907173295.1). NCBI lineage: Eukaryota > Viridiplantae > Streptophyta > Magnoliopsida > Fagales > Fagaceae > Fagus > Fagus sylvatica. The sequence goes on along the minus strand of OU015763.1, from coordinate 2,637,439 downwards.
TCTGGCACAGGAAGCCTTTAGTTTCGAGGCTCTCCACTGTATCCCGGAGAGCATCTTCAACCGGTGTGAAAACCAGACCCAGATCGATTAATCTCTTTGCCGCATGCTGTCAGTCCTGGCTGAGTTTCCCCATTAAACCTGTATGAAATTCAAGTTGTAAACTTACATCATATAGAATAAGATAAAAGTAAAAAATAAAAATAAATAATTGATTAGACAAAAATGATATTTTTCTAGGTCTGAGAAGGATTGAAAAGTACAAAAGGATGGCAGTACCAAGGATAACTTCCATTTTGTTTTATACCTTGGTTCACATAAAAACAGAACACCAGGTTGTCCTGTTTCCTTGTGACATACATTGCCAACTAACCCTGCTCCCACTTACCAAGAGAAAGAAAAGACCTTGCTTATTCTCAAGAAAAATTTATAACAAAGCTGATGTGATAAAGTATTTTCTTTGAGAGTAATGAAGGCCTTCCATTCAGAAAATGTGGAGATACAACGATGATACAAATTATCATGTAATGTAGGTTTAATAGTGTCATGATACGATAACTTCATTTTTTGGACCTCTTGGAAAGTCCCATGGAAAGCAAAGATTAATAATCATTCCTATTTATGCATACCATCTTCAAAATTCATAAAATTTTGATTATCTACTACCACTAGAAACCCATACAGAAATTCATAATCACGAGTTGCTCTACTGATTAAAAGAGAAAACAGACAACATCAGCTTTTAGAGGTGCTAGTTTTCATGTTTTGGGTCACCAACTCAATCATTTCACAAGAATTATAATGCTTTGCTGTATATATCTTTCTATAACAGCTCTAGCACATTTACTAATAGAAGAACAACCCATTTTCAATCACTGTGCGTTACCATTTTATCTCTATATATGAAATATCTCCATGATAGATAAAAAGCTTTAGTGGTATGTCAGTGAGCATATGATTCAGAGTTTCAACAAGGCCATATATAAAGCATCTTATAGAAGGCATAGTGCAGATGTCAGAACACGAAAGGGCCACTTATGCCTTATGGAGATAGTAACCATTAAGAACTAATGTTGTGGACCTCATAAAACCACGAGCATTAGAAGACTGAAGTATAAAAATAAAAGGCCAAATTTCATTATCACCCCCTGGGTTTTGGCTCAGTTGCAAAGAGACTTCCTAGGGTTTTGATTTTGCGATATAACTACCTAGGGTTTTTAAATTGGTGAAATTGACCCTTCTAAGTATTTTTTTTGTCGATTTTGCTAGTAGAAATTTGTCACATGCATTACATGTGACCACTTTATAATAAAAAATTCATTATTATAAACCCAAGTGCAATGCATGTGACAAATTTTGTTAGCAAAATTGACAAAAAATGTACTTAGAGGGGTCAATTTCACCAATTAAAAAACCCCAGGTGGTTATATTGCAAAATCAAAACCCCAGGGGGTCTGTTTGCAGCTGAGCCAAACCCCAGGGGCTGATTATGCATTTTAGCCAAAATAAAATATTAAAAGTATAGAAGATGGAGCTTTGAGCAATAAAAGACATATCTAGTTATGCTAGAGATTAATTATCTCACAGAAAGTAAATACATCCAACCAGAAAAAAATCACCAGAAATATCTATTATTATTCCAGGAAAAAAAAAAGGCCACCATAAGAAAACCCCCATTTTTATGCAGGGAAGCCACCATAAGTAGATAAAGTAATTGAGGCAACATGACAAGAGAATAAAGATAAAGTTACTTCATGTAACATGCACACCACATGGAGCATGAGTAATACAGTGATGTATGGTAATCATATAACAGTGAGGGTTACCTAATGCTTGCAATAGAATTCCCATGGAATGCTTTTATTAATAGTTGTATTGTTTTCCTCCCATATTCGATTCAAATCCCCCTCCCAAAAATAAAGAAAATTTATACACTAACATTAAAGAAGGGGGCAGCTCCTGGGCATGAGCATAAACTGCATAATTAGCCCGTTAGAGGTGAATGCTCCTAGATTATCTGGCAATTGGTTCTAGTGGGTGAGGGCAGTTTCCTGTAGGTTTTACTCCCTAGAAGCAAGTCCAAAGAACACTTCTTTAAAAAGGCTCCTACATTATCAAAAACAAAAAAGGGGTTGGGGGCATAGGCAAGCAGATTCAAAAGTGCAAAACACTAAGTTTCCTAGCTATGTAGTCCACAACTATAGAAAACCAATGTTTTATTCTAGACCTGATTTTTTTTTTTTTTGGTTGATGATAATTCAATTTTCATTAAGGAGAGCAAGCAATAACATTGAGCTACAAGGCTCTTGTTTATTCTAGACAATATAGAGCAATGAAATGGAGTACTCTTTAACACAAGAATTTATTGATGGAAAGCATAGTGTGCAAATTCAAAATTAGCCTTTAGATTGACATTGACATAGTCATATTCAAAATTAAATTTTGAATTTTTGTGTGTGTGTTTGTGTAAGGGAGAATCATATTTTTAGATGTGGGGTTTAAGAGTTAAGACGAGACAAACCTATGAATGGGATAATTTGGGAAGAGCTTGGAAACTTGATGAGCAAAGTGAGCAAATTGATAAATACCATTGGTGCAAAGATATCTACCAGAAGCATGAGGAGTCTCAAACAACAAAACCTGCGCTTTGGCCACGTCTTTCACATGCACAGCACCCAACCAATGATATTCCTGACTCTCCGATGATCCCCGAAGCAAGTTGAGTAACACAGCACAGCTCGCATTCAAATAAGGTTGCAACAGTGTTCCAAGGCACGTTGCTGGATGGATTGCCACCATGTCCATTCCATTCTTCTCCGCGTATTCCCAACCTGCTCTCTCCGCCAATGTTTTCGACACCGGATACCATTTCTCCCGAGGTTTGCAGTATTCAAGGTCGGTCCAGGACGACTCGTCGAAGGGTTTATTGGGTGGCCAAGCGGGATTTGGAACCAAAGCCGAAATGGAAGACGTGAGAACCACGCGCCTCACGTTGTACCTCTTGGCAGCTTGGAGGACGTTGAGCGTGCCTTGCACCGCTGGGAGAATCAAGTCGTTTTCGGGGTGTTTGGGATTTTCAAGCGTGCAGGGAGATGCCACGTGGAAAACCCCGGTGCAACCTTCGACGGCCTTGCACACGGCTTCCAAATCCAATACATCGGCCTCGTATACCAGGATGGAGGAGTCGGAGTGAGAGTGGGCCAATTCCAATAAGTGGGTCGGGTCGGATTTAGGGAAAATGGAGGCGTGGATGGTTGTGTAGCCGGAATCCAAGAGAGTCCGCACCAGCTTAGAATCTTTAGAATGATTTGCCATTCTATGAAGCAAGGTTTATTCGTTGAAAATTTAGCTCTGATTTTTACTGTGACGCATTTTGATGACTTAGTGATTGTGAACTGCTTCCTTGTTCATTTATGGTGAATTCATTAGAGGACAACATTCTCAAATCAATGATGTTGGTTTTTAGACGTATTGCAATAAGTAATGTGTTACTTTTGACAGAGATAGAGAAAGAGAGAGTATTTGTCATTTGGTATTTAGTAGTTGATGACTTATTGCAAATGCCAAAAAATTTTTAAATTCTTTAACAAAATATTATTATAGTCAGCAGTATTATTGAGAATAAAAATCAATAACTGTAAAAAAAAGTGGATTTGAGTATGAATTTCAGAGTAAATGGATTTGAGTTTGAAAACAGAATAGATTACATGTGGTGGGGCACACAATATTTTGGATGAGAACACCAACCAAACATGGTCACAGATTCCGAAAACAGTGATCCCACTTATTAACAGGTTGTGGATGATGGATTTAGTGAATTTGCTTGATTTTGTGTTTGGTTTTGGGTTCTGATTCTGGACATTTTCCCTCCTGTTAAAATTATCTACGGATTGCAAATCTCACCCTTGTCCTGCATTTTGTGATATGAAGTGTGACAAATACAACTTTTTGTTAAAATAATTTCCATTAAATCTTAAGGGAGTTAATCCTTTTATTATATGCACATGATTCTGTCATAATACTTACATTTCTAAACTATTATTATATATACTTATTTGTAGCCTATAAGGTTGAGTTGAGTCCAATCTTCACCATATTGTTAAAGTGGAAATCCTCACAACTGAACCAGTGCCTGCAGTAAGATATAAGGACTATATTGACACACAAATACATTTCTAAGGAGTTAATTATTTAATTTACAAATACAAGAACTAAATTAATACTCACATGAAATCCAAGAGTGAGATTTGTAAAAATATCCCAATTTCTATGGTGGGCCAAGACCAATGAAGTCTTTTAGAGGATTCCCAATGGTATAGCTAAATTAATATTCCAATTTTAGCTTTAGGAACTATCTTTTCAATTTTGCCTAATCAAATTTTAAAACACTTATATCCGATTTTCTATTCTCAATTCTATTTTATTATAATATTATTTCTTTATTTTTTTATTATATTATTCAAAACATTCAAACACATAATAATAAAAGAGAGAGAAGAAAGAGTTTTATTAAAGAAACTAATTAAAAATAAAAGACTATAATAAAATATTGTTTTGCATTTCTATTCAAGCACTATAACTTAAAGTTATTTTATCTAACATGTTACGAGTCCAATGAGACCAATTTTTAGAGTTCATTAACCATATTTTGGCTTATATAATATTTTGCCTAACCGGTTGAGAGTACTCTTATGTGATTGATCAAAACTTTAAACTAATAAATATAGAAAGTTTTATAAATTGTTTAGATTACAAATCCTATTATTTTGAAAAATGATTTAAGAAGAATATAAAAGTATAATTAATTAAAAAAAAATAAATAATATCATAGATGAATATGAAGAGAGGCCGTATAAATTAAAATAATGAGATAAACAATTAATCAAGTATGATTCAACAATTGAGGAAGAATCATGTAAAATTAATGAGGACAAATGTATAAATTAGAATTTAGAAGAGTGCATTGAATTTGAGATGGATGAAAAAGGCAAGAGGCACCACAAATAAGGTTGAGGAGGCTGTTGTCCATACGTTTCATCTACCTGATTGGCCACAGAGGCGCAGAGACAGAGTAGTAGCTTTGCGAGATTGAGAGGGTGGACATATCAAGAAGTAGAAAGATGGAGAATCTGGTTATAACATTAACATGGGTTCAAACTTGAAAATTGAGTCTTGAAGTAGAAGAAACAACAGTTGGTGGGTCCATGAAAACAATATCATTTCCATCATCCTATTCTGGCCGTGGGGATGGTGTTTCTTCATGCTTTACCTATGCAACTACTTCTTACAGTTACAAGGTTATTAAAATGGCTAAGAGCAACAAGCAGAACCACCCATCTCCTAAGGTTTCACTTTCATTCATTTCTTTTATTTAAGCTTTTTTTCCCATTTCCTCTCAAACCCATCACCTTAAATCTTTGAATTAATGAAAGACTGTTTCTTTTGTATTCTTTGAGCAGATTAAAGAAAAAAAATCAAGTGGGTTTTGTCATATTAAACGAATGCAATTGGATAAAATGCAATTTCTTTAATTTTCCTTGTGAATTGGTCATTGTGCCCTGAATAACTTCTGTTTACATTATATCCCCACTTGACATAGATAAACTTTCAAATTGTTTTCCAAAACCAATTCAGTACCTTATTACATTAAATCATTGAGATACAGAAATACAGAGGATTGTCTTGTATCTTTTTGTTTTATTCATTGTGCCCTTTTAATTTATACAATTGGATCAAAATGCTCTCTTTGTGGGATGCTAAGCACAATAGGAAATTTTTTTATACAGGCTTGCTTAATGCTTTCTCTTAAGTCTCACCCTTGTTGTTTAAATTCACAATAACGAGTCATTGCATCATGTTAGGTTTTTGTGAACGCCTTGATATTTGCAAGTCTATTCCTTTTTTCTTTTTTCTTTTGTTCTAATCCCCTTCATTTTGGCAACGAAAAAGAAATATTGTCATATTTCATAGGAGTCCCATTTTCTCTTATTTCACCTGCTATATGTCTTTGATGTAATAATAATTTCAACTATCTAAAGTGATGCTTTAGCTTTTATGAAAAATCAGTGATGTTTTGCTTCAATTCACCCCTAATGAAAAATCACAACTAATGTGGGAACTATAGTAATTGATTACCATTAAGAAGTTATTTTGTGTCTTAAAGTAAGCATTATCAGGCCTAGAGCAATTATATTCACCAGCATCTGTATGCTTCAGTAAGTGCTCATGCTCCAAGAAAAGGGTTATGCTACCTGAACCAAAAGATGCATTACAAGCACTTTTTGTTTTTGTTGATAAATTACAGGAACTTATATCTCAAGTAATACTAATAGAAACAATATTAGATTGGTGTTAAGAATTGAAGAGGACTTACTGTTTTATATGTACGTAAACTATTATAAAGGAATCTCAACCAAGCTTAATGATACACATATTGTTTTAACTTCTCTAAGGGCCTTGAGAACAGTTTGAAAGACATTGGTCAATACACAGAATCCGCTTTTGAGCTGAGAGGGTTAGTCCAATTTTGTATGAAAAGTAGGGAGCTTTCCAGGCTTCCAGCTTTCTATGGTGAATATTTTTTTTTCTCTACATTAGGCTGCATATAAGAGGCTTTATGCTGACAGGGTTCAGAGCCAACTCCTCTGAGAATTACATCAAATGTCAAGCAGAATCTGCAGTTTTTAAAGTTATGGAAGGTAGGATATCTACTGAGATCTTCAAAGCCGGTATTCATATATGTATCCTCTATCTCACCTGGTAAAGTTCTTGTAGGAATTCCAAAAGAAAAAGTCAAGCACACCAAAGCCTGCTACCAGTTACCGCAGAAAGAAGGTTCAGAAGGAGGACCTTCCAGAAGATACAGAACTCTATCGTGATCCTACCATGACCCTCTACTAGTAATAATCTCTCCAGGTTTCTGTCTTATTTTGATTTGTCGTTTAACCATCTTAAGCTTTTTGGAGAAGTATTGTTGGCTAAATTTCTTTTACAGTACAAACCAGGGTATAGAGACTGCAGTCCCTGTCTTGCTTGTTGATGGTTATAATGTATGTGGCTACTGGATGAAGTTGAAGAAACACTTTATGAATGGGAAACTTGATATTGCTCGACAAAAGCTAGTTGATGAACTTATAACATACAGTATGCTAAGAGGTTTGTACCCTAGTTCTTCTGTTAGTTTTATGAGGAGACTTCCTTATAAAGTATATACTACAATGGTGTTTTGAACTCTTATAAAGATTAAGTCAGACACATCCTTGCTTCAATTTATAAAACATCCAGCAAAACAGGAACATGTCATATATTAGCCCCCCACCCAAGGAAAACGAAACATATAATTTTTCGCTAGTTTTTTCTAAGATGGAAGATGAAGAATCAGATAGAATTTGATAATCACAACAACTAACCCCATCAGGTTTTTACTGAACGGCTGTGACAAATGACCTGTTAAAATAACAGTCCAAAGACACTTTCTGCATGTGTCGAAGGCAGTTGAAGGAAAGAGAGTCAATTGTAGAAGACCATACTCTTCTATGTATGATGTCAAAGCCTCTTTAACATTTTTCAGTTGAAAACACTATTGCGGCTAGTTAAGATTGACTTATAGTTATAAAACACGCCCTACACTTGTAGCTTTGGAGTAGATTTTGTGTAAATGACCCACATAATGGTTGAGATAAGGTTTGAGTATGAAGTTGAATGCAGAAAAAATATTTTACACAATAGAAGAAAGATTAGGGAGAATAATGGGTTTGGAGTCACTGTCTCTCTCTTGTTGGTATTAATTTGTGCTGGCTTTTCATAGCTTTAAAACATTTTTTTTATCCTGTCAACTATAAGTTCCATTGACCCCAGGGGGTTTATACTCCTGGATGTACTAAGACTGTGCACAAGTTGTCTTGTACCTGGGATTCCTAGAAATGTGCCACATATATACCTCAGTGATGCCTGGAGTTGAAAAGTTGGTTTTGATTCCAGACTCATGGAAGATTTGGATTGGACATGTTGTTGCTGGTTAGGATACTAAAAGACTCCCCAATCAGTTGGAATTGAAGCTTAGTTGAGTCAATTAGCTGGATATCTGATTTACTATTTGATAAACAGTCATTTTATCCGGTTCTTACAGCACTTCTTGAAATTTTCTTTGTAAACCCTAGTGGGGAAGGGAGCTGTATATGGTTGAATCAGATTATCTCTTCATAGTCTCTTGAAAAAAAAGGAATGCTGATAGATGGGGTTTGGTACATGGTTTTACTGCTTAGTTGTACTTAATGAGAGCAAAGCTATGTAAACAAGTTCTAGCTCATATGGAACTTCCTCCCCTTGTAAGAGTAAGGTGGAGGGTAAGGTCGTGGGTTCATGACCCATTGGGTGTGTGTGTAACTTACCAATTAAAAAAAAAGGAGCTATGTAAATGTTCACTGAGTCACATATTCTAATAGTTACCTAATGAATGGCATAATATTTACCCTAGGATTCATAATTATGAGTGTGTAAACTACATTGACAAATAATTTAATTTAAAAAATGTATATTTTGTTTCTTATAATTTTGTGTCGTGTATATGCAGCTTTCAGTGTTATATCAAAACTTGATTCAATTATTATTTCTCATGATTTTTCTCTTAAGAGATTACAACTGTAATAGTCTACTCCAAAGTTGTCTTATAATTATAACTTATAATTAGATGGTTTCTTCTGATGTGTTGTCTGTATGTCAATACCTCAATCTGTTATTTGAAACATTTGCAGAGGTGAAAGTGGTAGTTGTATTTGATGCCATGATGTCTGGACTCCCCACACACAAGGAAAGTTTCGTTGGGTATATTCCTAAACAATCTTAAGTTCATTTTAATTGTTGGAATTAAAGTAAGAAGCATATCTGTTTGTTTTGGTTAATGGCTATTTGTCTGTCTCTTTATATTGATAGGTTAATCCATGTCCCTCCTTACCTTTTTTGTATTCCTACGTAAGATGGTTCCTAGTCTTCATTGAACAAGCTTATGTATAGAATAATGACATTCTGATTGGTCATAGCTTGCCTCAGCAATCACATTTTGATATATATGTGATAATATATACACAAGTAAACCCACACATATTTGGTAAGTAACTACTATTAAATGTTTTTCGTTTTTCATGCATGCTCTACATGTATATATATATATATATATGGTGTAAAACTTGTTCTGTCACAAACACATGCATGTAAAAAGTAATTGGTAGTGCCAAGTAGGGTTTTCTTGCTCCATTTGTCACTCTGACAGCAAGGCAGGATAGAAAGCTAGAGTTTGAACCACTGTAATTACTGTATGAAATATGGTGTACATGTTTTAACTTTTAACTCGTGTATAAAAAAAATAGAATTTAGGATCAAGGAATAAAGCCTGATATTGAAAGTAGATTTTCATTTGAACTTCATTAGTGTTCACTAACAATGGGTCAAATGAATAGCATGTGCATGTCTACCATTACCTGTCAATTGTAATTGAAGCTTGTTTGGTCTTCATGAAGTAAATTAACTGTCCCAGGGTGGGATGGACTGGCATTCTGAAAACGAAAAAGATGCCTTTTTCTTTTCCCTCTTTATCCCATATAAATTGGGATGGTGAGAATAAGAAAAAGTAAGATTTGTACCAATGGGGGAAGTAGAGAGAGCAAAAGACATGGTAGAAGTACTGCGCTGTAAAAATGGGAGTTTACTAATGAACAATCTGGGTATGCCTTTGGTAGCATCTTTCAAGGTGAGAGCAGTTTAGAATCCCATTCTTGAAAAGATGGAGCAAAGGCTAGCAGGTGGACAACAGCATGGGGAAAGATCCTTACATTTGATAATCTTATGTAGAGAGAGGTCACAATAGTAAATTGGTGCTACATGTGTAGGTGCAGTGGTGAGTCAGTGGATCACTTATTGTTGCATTGTGAATTGTGATATTGCATATGCTTTGTGGACTTATGTTCTCTCCGTGTTTGGAGTCCAATGCGTTTTGCCGAGAAGTGTTGGTGATCTTTTATTTGGTTGGAGGAATTTGTTTGGGAAGAATGCTTCTCTTAATCATTGCACTTTTGATGTGGAAAACTTGGTGGTTTGTTTAAAGACATATTTCACTAGATCATTGTTTGACTAGTCTAGTGTTTTGGAGATTATTTTCATCAGTTTATTTAGTTTATTATGTAAAAGTACAACTGTACTTTAAAAGAGATGATGCTTTAAAAATGTACACTCTCTTTTGAGGTAAAAATAAGCGCATAAAAGCCTTTCCAGCTGCAATATAATACACAGTTATTATTCTCTGGCCAGCATTTGCGCAAGAGCTTCCTTCGTGACAAAAATAAGGGCCTGCGCATCCAAATGAAGCCTTTCCAGGTCTAGCAATATAATGCACTGACCCAGTTATTATTGCTTTGTACATGGCCAGCATTTGCGCAAGTAGCTTCCTTCGCATGACAAATAAGTGAAGGGCCTGCTAATCAACTTTATATTGAACAGTTATCTGTCTTCTAGATGCTATGAGACTGCAGAATGAGAGAGAAAGGTTGATTGTGGGAGAGAGGGAGTGTAATGGTGTTTTTTTTTGTTCTGTTAAAGTAACTTAAACTGTGGTTATGACCAGACTTTGTTTCCTAATTTGGCCACATATTTGGTTTATATCATAACTGGTTTGTAGCCAAACTCTGTCCTATATTAAAAGTAAAGTTTATTTTTGAATCTTAACCTTCTATTTTAACCAGGGAATGAAGTTTTCATGTTGTTGATAAGATTGATTTGATTATGAAAATTCACAATGTTGCAGTGTCGATATAGTTTTCTCAGGTGAATCATGTGCTGATGCGTGGATTGAAAAAGAGGTAAGAGATAACATTGAGCTGGTAGAATTCATTTGATATAGTTTTACATGTGTGGATAGTTGGTTGTTTCTTCCTTTCGTCCATGTCATGGATATAAGTTATGCTACTATTGTCTTTGAATAATGGGATATAGTTAGTTATGCTCTCTTGAATTTTCGCTTGTAATTTCTTGAGAGAATACAGCATAGCCATGCTGTCTATCTATTCTTTTATTCTCTGATATCACTGTTCTTACTTATAAAGAAAATTAGAATCTCAGTTGTAATACATGACTGCATTTTTGCACTTGACATGGTTACCCTTGTTAAAACATTTTCTATAAGAGTCTGTTGTGGAAATTTGTTCTCTGATGGGCCAATGAGCTTTAGCTCAAATGACACCTCCAACCTTGTAAGAGCAAGGTGAAGGGTAAGATTGTGGGTTCAAGACCCACTAGGTACATGTGTAACTCACTAATAAAAGAAGTTCTCTTCCTGGATTTCGTGGTTGTATTTATTTACCAGTTTTTATGTGTAATTTTGTTTTCTTTTTTGGCTGATAATGTGACAGGTTGCAGCTTTGAAGGAGGATGGATGCCCCAAAGTCTGGGTTGTCACTTCTGATGTTATTCAGCAGCAAGCAGCACATGGAGCAGTATGCATTCTCCCCATAGTGCATTTTTGTCAAAATATGATACTTCTTTGTTAATCTTCTGATGCTGGATAATAAACTCTTAAGAGGAAGATTTGTGTTTGGGATACAAAAGAATAATAAAACAAAGTGATAGGACCTCTTAGAGTTAGTTAACCCATTTGAATGCCAGTTAGTGCTACAATTGTGATAAATCACTTTGGATCACTGCATTTCCCCTTTGTATCTCAAAACCTGTTTTCTCAATTATCTGCTTCTCTTCAGCTTAATGTTTACCAAGACTACAAATTTAAATAGAATGTTTTCTCCAATTTGTTTATCCAATTATTTATATTAGCTCTGTGGCTGTTTTATTTGCTATTTCTGTAACAATGTTTTGCAGCCTCCTCCATCCCACCTTTTAACCTCTTAGTTGTTGCTTAGTTTCAGGCTACATTTTATACTTGGTCTATCTTGGGAAAATTCTTTAAAAATATAGATTCATAACTTTTGTCTTATTTGCAGTAAGATTTTCTTGTAATCAGTTTATGATATCAGAGATTTTTACCATTTAGAGTTTCTGCACCTAGTTTGATTTTTAATGCTGCTTTAATGTTACATCTAGTTATACATCTAGCCAGTTTACATTTTCTTTATTATGTTCCTTTTATCTTAAGTTACCATGCTGTGTTGTGGGATGGTCCAGCATGTCATTTCATGTAGTGTCAGTTTCCCTCTTTTGCCTTGAATGTTTGGAAACAAGTGCTAGGTATCTTGTACAAATAATTTACGCTAGTAGTGTACTTCAATGATGGTTGATTCATGCTTTTTGTTAATGGCCAACGGACTTATAGTGTTATTACATTTTCCAGGGTGCCTTTGTTTGGAGTTGTAAGGCATTGATTTCTGAGGTGAGGCATTAATTTCTGATATGGGGAAGTTTGGGAATTCTATCTATTATACTATTATCATTGTTATTGTCCATGTTCCTTCTCTTCTCACCAATGAATCATGTAGTTACAATCATTTAGGTGCACCTAATAAAATTTGGATGACTCAAATTCTCTGTATAGAGTTTGATTTTACAAAACCATTGTGCAATATGGGGTCAGATTGACAAATGAGGCCCCATTAGCGGTTCATGGAATTCAGGATATGATTCATGGACATCTTTTACCAGCCTTTATGGTGATGGCTTCCTTTTAGTTATAATAGCCTTATATCACAATGATGAGGTTCTACATAGAATGATATTGGTTGTTAGAGGTTCATCCCATTTTCAACAAAAGCAAATCTTTGATATCTAGCAGAACAAGCGAGAGAGAGTTTTGAATATTTATTTTTTATTTTTTTGATGACATGGAAACCCTTCAAGGCAAGGCTCTTCGGACCCACCCCTAATTGGTAAACCATGGATACACATAGTTAATTATTATTATTATTATTAACCTTTTGTTTGTGGACAAAGTTGGCTACAAACCAGTTTGTAACCAGTTTTCTACAACCCATTACGTGGCAGCTTAGAAGATCATTCACATATATTATTTAAAGAAGTTACATGACTCATTAAATATGTCATGTAACTAAAGTACACGTGGATGATTTTATTAGCTACCACGTAGTGGGTTGTAGCAAGTTGGCTACAAACCAGTTTGTTTGTAGCCAAACTCTGTCCTTTGTTTGTTAAAATGATAGAATATTAATTGCGATGTGAACACACAAATATCGATAACCACAATTGATACAATGACATTTAACTTCTTCATATAACCTGGAGACATAATCCAGTTGTGTTATCCCTGCTGATCATCATCCATATGGCTGTCCCAATTTTATTGTTCAGATTACTCAACTAAGAGTTAATCTTAACTAAATCAAGATTGGGTCCATGAACCATTTTTCAACTAATTGGGGTTGGTTACATGCATCTTTTTCTGCTTTCTATCCTATCTAAGGTTATACTCTCAGTCGCTTCCCTTTTATTCATTCATTTAATTCACTTAAATTCAATGGGTAGTGTCCTTTCCAGTCTTTTACTTCTGGATGATTAAACAAAGCACAACAATGCTTATATTGTTCCTATGGTCTTGCTTGTTGATAATTGACCTATTGTACAACTTTATATAGTATGGTTACACAATATATATATATATTGATAAGCATATGGTTACATAATATAAAAGAAATGTATCAAGCTACATCAGAATTCAACTTCACTAGTAAGTTTCTAGCTTGTTCTTTGATGAAGAGGATAATACTGGGACGGTGTAGTTCATGCATGTCATCTATTTTAATTCTGTTTATGTGCTTTGGGTATAGATTAAAGCATCACAGAGGGAGGTTGAGAGGATCCTTGAAGAACAAAGGTGTGTTTGTTTGAGATGAATGTTTACAAACATATTATCTGCTGCAAGAAAAATATTAGGAATTATATGTGTGCCATTTTATGTCTTTCACGTTTTTCTGTTCATATTCCCAACTAAGTGAACAGCATGGCTGACATGTAACTCATGTCTTCCATAAAGATCTGTCCTCATTGATTGTCGGAGGGGTTCTTATGCTCCTCCCCCACCACCCCCCCCCCCCCCCCCAGCTATGGCTCAAATGACACTTGCTTTCCCTATAAGAATGGGGTGGAAGGGGATTGAATCCACTAGGCACGCGTGGGGAAAATAAAAGAACTAAGGAAAATATATATTTATGAGAATATTATAATGGAGAGTGATGCCAAATGTGATTCACCATTTTCTTCATCTTTTCAGATCATCTTCTTTTCAAGGTAAATTGTTAAAGCACAATCTTGATTCAGAAGTTGTAGATGCTCTTAAAGATCTGAGGAGGAAGCTGTCCGAAAATGAGTCAAAGACTCAAAGTAGCCGATCAGGTCTAATTTATGTTTCTCTTTCACATTTAATCCCTTTACATTCATGAGAACAGCCTTCATTGGACAGTAATATTTGTGGAAGAATTTGTAAATCGAACCCTTACCTTGTACTATGCTTATTCTACATCTTGATTATAACGTTATGTACCTTTGTTTGCAGGTAGATGAGAGATCATGCTACTAACAAGCAGTTATAAGTAGATTAGGAACGTGCTGGATGAGAAAGAAGGAAGCACTTTTATAATTGAGCTCAGGTGTAATGATGGTTTAAGAGCTGTGTGCCATGATGACTAACTTCAACCAAGTAGCATAGGCAATCTCATTGGCTGTGCCAACCAAGATAAAGATATTGGTTTCATATAAACCAATGACATAAAGAAAGCACTCCCAAGTTATGATGGCATAATAGTTCAATGATCAAAAGTGAATGATCAATAGCTGCTCTTCCAAGGCTGTAAATGTGTATCTACACCATGTGATAAAATGTTTATTTAAATTGGTGTTTGTCATACATTGTTTTGAGTTCCCCTATTCCTTTTTCTACAATTTAATGAAATAATTTGTTAAGGATCTCAGTGAGATCATCTCACATACAGGAGCTGAGTTGCTAAGGAAGCTGCCACAGACCAAGTGATGATCAAGTGATGCATTAGCCTAGCATGCAATTAAGCTGCGTGTGTGTGCATGTTTGACTTATGCAATTTAGGTATGGGAAACAATTGGGTCCTGCCACGGACCGGTGTTGATTTTGATAAAATTTGTGTGTTTTGTGGTAAATTTTGTGTCCGTATTGATAAATGTGTGTTTATTGTTGTAAAAATAAAATGTGTGAATTCTGGTAGAATTAATGATATTTGTAACAAAATTAATTTTACTACAAAACTATATACATTTTACAACACCTGACAGACATTTTATTAAAACACACACAACATTTTATCAAAACACACACAAATATTACAATTTTTGATACCTCTGGCAAGACAGTCCCACTGCGAGACCTAAGAATTTCCCTTTAGGTATAGCCTAAGATGTTCAGTGTGTCGGTGTGCCTTAGTAATTACAAGCCTAATATTATGGCATGTGACTTAGTAATTGAGCATGTGTGATAATAGTAGGGCAGTTAGTTAAGCAGTCTTGAACCTCTCTTGGCCTTGCTTTGTAAAGGGCTTAATAGCTTGAATGTAAAAGCTGATTGTACTTGTAAAACTTCATTCATGAAATGTTAAGAAAAGTTCTTAGACTTTGTCTCTATTTGGGCTCAATTCTCCCTTCTCTCTCTCAAAGGCCTGGCTACCTCAAGTTAGCCAGTCTTACAAACCATAAACTCTCAGGCTTGGCCTTTGATACCAATTGTTAAGAACCTGCTGAGTTCTAAGGAAAATTAATGGGAAAATGAATGAGAATGAGTGAGAATTTACTTAAATTGAGGTAGTCGTTATCCTCCAAGAATAAGTGGAAAAGGGAGAAGGGAAGTTTAGGGAAGTTGAGAAACTTGCATCATTCATCATATATGAAGAGTTACATGGTTTACAAGGCTTAACCAACTTGTAACTAACTATCTAGGCAAGTCTTGCTCTTCAATCTTGATCCTATCCATGCATGCACATGCACTTGATCATCTTTTCGTGTGTCATGCCATTAACCGCTTGGGTTCATTACATAATTATAAAAATTAGATTTTTATAAGTTTGTGATTCTTCCGTGTTAGCCTCTACTCGTTACTGTGTACTTCACTACTCCAAGAAGACAATTTTGAGCACCTACACTATTATATGCCTTGCAACACCAACTTCAAACCAATTTGGAAGTCTATCGTAGAAGAGTAGAAGACTACTTCATGTTATGTTTATAGGCAACAGAAAGCTATTGAGGTATTGGGAAGAACTAAATGCCCTAGAAAAACAAACAAACAGGTATTCTGGCTGGAGGGTCTCTGGACTTAATCCAAGTCCAGAATTATTTTTAACTGGGCTGCGAGTCCATGTGGTCCAGCTTTGGTCAACTCAAACTCAGAAGCCCAATAATAGGGCTTTCCATGAGCTCTATGTTGGTTTTATTGGCCACATTGGCAGACATGGAGCACATGTAGTCATATTTCAAATGACTTTCATTTTGAGAGAGAGAAAGAGCACTGATTTTTTTTTTTGGCTCAATTTGAGTGTAGGGAACGAGAATTTTTAATACTTGACTATTCCCTCATGTATGTATAATTTTTCATCTTACACACCAGATAATCTTAAGGAGAAATCTTTTAAAAGTGATTCCGAAATATTGATTAGAAATTTTAAACTCACACCTTCTCATGAATCTTATAACGCCTTGAAAACCATTATACCAGATGACTAGAATTGCTTTGTCAGTTTTGTTGACCAACGAATATAGTCTCATCCATATATCTTAGTACAAACATTACTGCACTCATGGAGTCATTAAATATTTGAATAAATGCCACCGCTGGATCCGCTACAAGACTATCATATGCCATATGGGGGTCGTCTGGCTGTCAGTCAGCAGAGACTCATCAGACTAGTATATTTTGTAACACTTTATTGTCTGACACCATATGGACCAAAAAAAAAAAAATTCATACCACTTCTTTGGACAAGAAATTAACACACCACGTTACCACCAAAGATTAGAGTTACTATCAAATTGTATGAGATCTTCTCTTAATATAGCTTTGGAAGCATTAGGAAACGACATAATTGCTATTCACATCTAGTTTTGTCATATTAGTCTTGACCATATAAGTTAGTGTTGAAATAAGTAATAAGTACTAACCCACTCGTAACATTTTGTTGCTTGCAAGATTTGGTCTTTATTGACTAAAGAGCAGTGAACACTTTGTTCAAAATTCAGTAATTAGAGTTGCTCTGATTGGCTAAGAATTGAGCTCAAACCAAAAAAGATAGTGAGCTCACAATAATTAATGGCATTTACCGACCATTTTGTTGTGTAGTATAAATAAAATTGTGAAGAAAATCAAAATTGGTAAAAATGTAGGGAGCAGTGCATTTAGGAGTGTCAACTTCTTGCAGTGGTTGTCAAAAAGGAATCACGAGATACTTGCCTGCTCACTAACTAGCCAGCTACCTATGAGAGATTTTAAATAAAAATAAAAAATAAAAAAAAAAGTACAAACAAAAAGCCCAACCAAAATAGAAGAGAGAGAGACAAGAGAGTGGAGATCTGAAACACAACACAACACAACCAACAAGAGGTTAGTTCCAAGTCCTGTAACTGGGAGAACATTAAATAGGAAAGTCAGAGAGTCAATGAATTGTCAGGGAGTCATATGGTCAATATATTTGACTCCTTTAATTATTTGATCCCCCAATAATAAATGGATAGAAATGCAATCCAACGGTGGGTACGTGGTGGACCCCTTCCATGTCTGTGATTGCCTTTGTCAGGTCACTTTTCATCTTGTCCTTTTGCGGTGTCACATTATTATACAAGTTTACAATTGCAAATCCCCCAATTGCAAATCCTGATGTGTATATATCCATATGATATTTTTGCAATTTGAGTCGGCAATGTCATGAAGATTAATTATAAACCTACAACTTCAACTAACTACAATATATGAAATATACCAACAAAACAAGTAGAAGTGTAGGACTGAATTTTGTAACTGACAAGTCTTTTGCTTTGTGTTTGAACCATAAAGTTAGTCTGACCAAATGGGTCCGGTCTTCGTGGGGGGGTTGGCATATATAAGATGGTACCATTACGATTGCGATGGCTCCAAGCCATGGGACGAACCTGTGTTGGGGCTAACACTTTTTCACATGTTCAGTGCCATTATGGCATTACCAACTTCACCGCTAATGATAAAAATATTCTTGGAGACTTTTCTAGGGCTACCATTAATATGGGCACCTCCTATATTTTATAGCAGTACTTAATGAGGACATACGTGCCTTCTGTAATATATACAAGTAATATAACATTTCTAAATTCTAAGCTCTATCTTTGTTATAATGGTAAAACGAACAAGAGTTTACTAGTAAAAAAGAGTATGCATGCATGCATTCATGAAATTAAGAAAGATATGGTTTCCTTTTAATACCAATTGATCAATCAATGTGTCCAAATCAGCAGGAAAGAGTCTATTCTAAGTTTCTAAACCAATTTGCCGACTAGATCAACCACACAAGCCAAAGTTGAGAATGGTTCTTGTTATCAACGTCCACAGCTTTTCAAATTTTCTATATGTTGAGATGCAGTTGGGTTACAGATATAATTAATTTTACAACTTCCGTTTCCACTGTATATTCGATTTCAAAATGATAAAGCTTTGAAAGTTTAGAAATTTCTAATTTTGAGATTTCTTTGTTGTATGTTAGTGATAAATTACCAATTATTTCAAAAGCTTAAACTAGTAGAAAATTGTGATTTTAATCATTTAATCAATATTCTAATTAACACTTAATTCCATAAGTGATACTTTTATCATGGCATAAAAAGAAAGCATAATCTCATGATGGTATGCTTACAATTTTCATAATATTGTAATAGTGGAAGCTTTGATGAAAAATCTAAATTGACCCCGGCCATTGTTCTAATTAATTGATTACTTTTTGCTTATATCCAAAATTAATAGTTTAACAAATAATAAAACTATAGTAAAAATCACCACAATCAAAAGCAATGTAAAGCAATAAAAAGAACATGAGGATTTCGGCAATGAAGTGGAAACTTTTGAAAATATAAGGGGAAACTGTCATAATTTTGTTCAAACGAGGCCGAGCAAACTCTCAAAGATAGCACAATCATAGAAATTTAATGCTCATATCACATTCATTTCAATTCCAAATTGGGTCAAATTCATATTCGCTTTGAATCCCCGGATGTCTACTTTCCATTGAAACAATTTTAACTCAAAAATTTGTTATGATGTCGAAGATAGGGGCAAAATATCATCAACTCATCACCTTTGTGAAGATAAAAAACTCATACTCAACAAAATAAAAATAAAAAGTGACCCTATCAAACCAACAAAACAAGACTGCTTTCTATTACATGAGTTACAATGAATATGAATCACAGTACTCCCCCTAGATATAGACTAACAAAAAAAAATGGTCTTCAAAGTGTTCCATAGTATATGATGAACAAATTTGGAAAATAATACCAAAAAAAAATACCAATAGTAAGCTTAGAAACTAAAATATAAACTACTCTTGTCCTTAATGTCAACCTTCAGCTCTATCTCCCCCTTTTTGTCACGAGTTTATTACAAAGGGTGGATGAAGGTAAATAATTAATCATATGATTAAGCAATGCAAGCAAGTAGGGAGTATATACACATAAAAAATAATAGGATCAACAACAAAAATAAGACAATTCAATTGAAATGATCTTAATAAATTATAGGATCAAGCATGGTGCTCACTCTTTCCCATCAATGATCCAATTACCAAAATTGTTTTAACACAAAACTTAATTAGAATTTTAGAATATTGTTTCTCCCCCCAATCAAGAAAAACACCATTTTTTGTTTATAAAACACTTTTTGAAAAACAATTTTGAAGAAGATAAAGAAAAATAGTGTCTTGAAAGTACTGAAAGTTTACGTCAATCATAAATATTCTCTCCATCATTATACGCACGCTTAACAACATGTGAACCACGTACATGTGCATGTAGCACTCCTAAACATATTTATTCTAGACAATGTATAAAATATATCAAGTTATAAAAATCCAAGCATGCTTATACTTTCACGTGTTAAAGTGTTGCATGTGAAGTGTGAACTCAAATTAACCTTAAAAGTAGAGAAAAAGTTACAAAGTCAAACAACATAAAAAAATTCATGGTTATCAAATTCAAATATGTTTTTGAAATTGACTTCATTTTGTTTTTCACACGCACACACTCTCTCTATAATTTTTTTTTTTTTTCCATTATGAGTACTATAATATATTGTTTATACAGGTGATGACTATAGATATGTGAATGGGATTATATTTAAAATTTCAATATAAAACCCAATCACCAAAGTAAGAATATTGCTTGAGAAATTATTTAAATTTTTTCTAAGCTCAAGTACAAAGGAAAAACAAATTGGGGTTTGACAATGTAATGCCAAATTTCAAAGAAAATATCGAAGAGGTGAAGAAAATCTTATCACCACAAGTTGAAAACATAAAGGTTGACTATTATAATAATGTCAAAGAAGAAAAGATGGAGGTTGTTGAGGGGATATATTCATGAAGATTTTGCTGTAAAAATACCATAAGGCTGAGATTGTTAAGAAAATTGTCAAATATCTCACTGAAATTAAAAGCAATGGTAAATCCATAACTTATAGGTCCCACTATCCCATTGTTTTATTTGAATGAAATATGTCAAAGTCTACTGTTTTTGTTATGGTTGAAAGATTTGATTAGGTTGTCAATTCTTATTTGGCCAAACTTGTCAATTGTGTGAAAAGGAAGAAAAAAGAATCTCAAATTATTTGGTTAGTTCAATCAATGGATTTTGTGTATGAAAGAAGACGAAAGGGGTTGAAATACTGTTTGGTTAATTAGTTCAATCGGTGGATTGTGTGTATGGAAGATTACGAAAGGGATTGAAATACTAGAAATATTTGTTCTATTGTTTCCTTGATTTAAAGTATTTTTAAGGCTTTCCTATCAAATCAAAGTCATTTTATGACATTATATTAATTAATGGGGAATTTTACAATACTTTGTTTTTCTGTATGGTATTTATATTAATAATATAGTTACACATCATAATAAATTTGTCACATCCATTCCATAACTCATATTATATTGAGTAATACTCTATAATTTTTTTTTATTTTTTCTTACGTGTGACAGGTCAAATCAATAGTATTTATGTCAAATTCAATAGTAAGTTCCGTCACCTCAAACATGATTTGACCCTTTTTGTTATTTTTAGAGGTAGAAACAAGATAATACATGACATAAAAAAAAAAAAAAACAAGATTATACATGATATATAGCTAGTAACTTTGTCTTATTTTCTAGTAATTCATGTCACGATGAACAAAACTATAGAAGACCCTGTATTATTTAGGATTTGTTTAGTAATATTTTTGCTTGGTAATCAAGTGTTATGAAGCCTATGAATTAGACAAACTAAAACATATATAAGAATAAAATTCTATTGAAGTTTCTATACTTTTACCGGATTTTAAAGTTTTTCTTGTGGATTAATTCAAAGATTTTTCTAAAATTTAGTCATATAATTACCATTCATTTACTACACGTACGTAAGAGAGCTGGTTTACTCAAATCTAAGCAACTTTTATCGTTACCTATGCAGTTCTCAATTTACAGCAATTACATTAGGTTTGTATATGAAATAAGAACTGAGAAGAGCTTTTTGATTGTTTTTTGTAAATTAAAAAATATGAATAAAAATTGGGTCAATCTAAATTCAAATTGCTAAAATGAGGTATCCAAAAGTATAATTTTCTTTTCTATATATATATTTGGATGAGATTACATGAAAACCCAAAAGGTGTTAATTTCAATCATAAGCCTGTAACTGTAAGGACTTATAATTCTTGGTGTAAGAACTCTATTCTTTTTCAAATCGTACTATTCTTCATGTGTTATTAAAACTTAATTTATGCTATAAATTAACGTAATTCAAACCCCTTTATTCCAAATCTAAAGATCCAAAAGCGAGCTAAAAATAAATAAATAAATAAATTTCATGTCATTGATTAATCATGAATCATGATGCTGACAAAATGCTAGCAACGTCATCTTAAAAAGGTGTTTCATGGCACTATCATAAGCCTGGACTTTGATTGACATAATTTTGGGTAGATTCATTTTCTCTCAACTATTTAATGATCATACGTTTCCCTCAAGAAAAAAGAGGGTTTGTATTTTTATATCTAGGCAAGGATGGAAAAAGGTGAAGTGGGTTTGGCTGGAGTGATCGAGTTTAATTTAAAGGGGTGGTACAACCCAAACAACAATGACAAATTGTGTGTCCTTTACATAAAGAAGATAGGTTGGACGGTTGATGAAATAAATCTTACGCCACATAGACAATTCCATTTCCGTAATATGGTCGGTGATTGGCCAAATGCTAACTTGTCTTGATTTATCTATCCATGCAAACATTCACGCTAGCTTCTTCTGATCACTTTTGGATTTGATATATGCAATTACTTTTGTGATATTATATATTATATATTTTATATTATATATCAATTTGTTTGAACTTGTAGATGTCTCTCTAGAATCCCTTTCATTGATGATCTCATATATATATAATCACGTGTCCATGCAAAAGAAGCCAAGAGAGGTAGGGTTGACGACCGCCAAAATGGTCCAAGCCACGGGATCCTTGTGGCTTGTGGGTGTGCATGTAGGACTAATAATGCATCATCAATTAACCCAAAGTGGGTCCATATCTTACTAGCCAGAGCCTAGCTAAGCTAGGTAGGCCCATATAGCGCAGGCCTAGACGTGAAAGAAAGCTACCACCTCTTCTTCTATATTTATTCCCCTAATTATATTAGCAATGCTATACCTAGCTATATCCCACTTTTTCCTTTCTTTCAACATATTTTTAGCAGCTGACTAGGTTTGTCTCATATATAGTCTCATGCAAATGCACTTCAATTCCATCCCACAAAACTATGTAGAGAGATGAAAGTCAGCTACCTAATCACAGCGTTTCACACCATTTATATTGAGAAATGAAAATTCTATTTTGATCCCTATCTGATTTATACAGGGGGGGAATTATTGAATTTATTGTTTCATTACATGAATTATGAATTAATCCATACATATAATTAATAGTTTAACAATAAATATCATATCAAATCTAAATCACTAAATTATATAAAACTACAAATTAATAGAGCTTGGTAATGAAGTGGAAAACCAAATAAGAATCTCTTTAATGGAAAAATCATTTTAAGGACTCAGTCTCGTAGAGAAATTGTTATAAGAAAACAATTACAATAATCTACTTACAAACATCTGTACAACTAGACTCTCTATTGTAACCTCTACAAATGCTTTGCTCGCTTTCCTACTACAGTAGTCTTAGAATCTCTGAAATCTTCCTTAACAAACTCCTTTTTACGAAATCTTTGTCCACGTGAATTAGAACCTCTAGCACGCCAAGGAACTTCCTTGAACTTTTTTTGAAATTTTTTTTGCAGTGAACCTCACCAAAAAAAAAAAAAAAACTATGGGATTTCAATCTATCCAGCACTCTCTTTGAGATCACATGATGAGTGGGTAAAAAAACAAATATTTTTCCATGAAGCACAAGGAGAAAAGACACAAAGTTTTCTCTCTGAATAGCATAGGGTGTGATCACATTTTCTCTATGAAAAAAATCACAAAATAGGATTTAAATAGAACAAAAAAAAAAAAAGTTAAAAAAAAAAAAAAAAACATATACACGCAACCTCGCTCAAGCAAATCTCAAGTGAAGGACATGTGAAGTCTCAGGTTAGTTTATTTGGGTCGCTCGAGTGACAATCTCTTTCACTTGTGCAAGTTTCCATTTTGCTTGAGTGAACTTCCTTTTCGCTCGAGCGAAATTCTCCAGATTTCAAATCTTTGAGTAGCTTCAAAACAATTTTTACTAAACTTCTATACTGATTGCAATAGGTCAACACTAAAATCATAACAAGAAACTTCAAAATTAATGATCACGTCACTCGTCTAGCTATGTTGGGAAAATAACATTTTGTCAAGATTTCAATTGATGTCTTAATATAACATATTTGGACATCACTTAATCCAATGATTTAAAATTATATATTTGGATCCAAATGTGTTTTATTAATTTCTCAAGTTCTTTATTTTTTATCCATGTGGAACTTCCTCTTACACATTTGAATGGGTTTTGAGACCCTTCTATAGGCCATGAACAAGTCCTACTAACTTGTCATTGCTTATGATCTTTTTCCTTCACCGAGGCTTTACTTCATAGAGCATCATCTATGGGGAGACTTGGAGAATTTATAGCCAAGCACAAGAATCAATATAATAGAAAAATTCAACAACCAAACAAGACACCATATATTTTAACATGAAAAACCCCTCCAATAAGAAGGGAAAACCCATGAAACCTAGTTTGGTGAAAAACTTCCACTATGAAATAATGGGATTACAATAATCCTTTTTTGAACAAATACTTGAGGCTACCTTTTCTTTTTGAAACAGACTGAAAACGCACAACACACCATTTTTGGATCACAACAAATATTCATCACACTAAGTTGGTTTTCAACAATTACAATAAAGAAAAATGTCACCTAGTGATCAATAAGTTATACTATATCTCCCCATTACCTATATCCTTTAATTTTTACCTCACCATCCATCATCCATAGGCACTCGTACACCATTCATTCATGGGAACCACGTTTTAACCCTTCACGCTCATCCATGGAAACTCCGCACATCCACATCCATGAAAATCTCGTGTCTCATTTTTCTTCTTTGATCTAGCATCATTCGTAATATTATTTTGTTGGGCCTTTTTCCAAGATCTTTTGTGCAGGTTTAATTTATGCCCTTGCACGCACCTCACTCTCACCCTAACTGCAAAAAGGACTCTTTAATGATGACCTTGTCAAGCTTGCCACACACCACCTCGCTCTACATCGTTCTTCTTAGATTTAAGCCCCATTGGCGATACTACTTTGTTGGGCATTTTTCAAAATCTTGCGGATATGTGGGCTTTTCTTGTGCAATGCATATTTTTCTAGTATACTCACTTCATCCCTGCTTCAATTAAGAAGGCTCCAAGTATATGTACAACCCATCTTTGTTCCAAAAAAGGGAGCCCTTATGAAATTACCACCTCAATGCATCTGTACTTGTCTATCTCCAAGTACATGCACCTCATCTCCATTTCAATTAAGGTTTTAATATAACATACATGAATACCACTGAACCCAAAAGGTTAAACACCATCATGTTTTAATTTCTCAAGTTCTCAATATTCTTTTATATGAAACTTTCAATCGCACATGTATATTCAAGATAGTTCCTCCAAAGTCAGATCTCTAGTCAATGATGCTATAGCTCACAATAATAAAAGCAATCAAATATAAGGCTCGATTAAGCTAAATCTAGTGTGTGTTTTCAAGTTACACCATGCATGTGTAATTTCTCAAGTTTTAGACCCTTTTTGAATTGCTGATGTCATCAGATCCAATGGTGTTCAAGAAATTATTATCAATTTCAACTCACAGAAATTTCCTCATCTTCTCTTCTAAATTTATATTGGCTAACTACGTACCTAGCCTCAATGGTTGAGACCAATTCACATACAAAAATACATTCTAAGGATGTCTGTGCTATATGCTTCTTAAATTGATGAACTTGCAGCCATGAAGTATAAACTATTGATGGCTATATGAATTTATGAAGTTGTAACATAAAAAACAAAATAGAAAACTGCTGTAAGGCAATCAGTCCCAACGAGTATTGTTAACAATCTCATAATGACTCGTCCTGATCTCATGATTGTGTCTTGGTGATCTTATTTCCTTGATTAACGTTTACTTGTCACACAAATCCAAAGTAAACCAGTTGTCATTGATAAACTTTCTAAATGCTTTCCGTCCATCATGGGTCAATCTATATCTTTCTAGCTTCACTGTTGGGATATTGGGTTTCACAGGATAAATTTGAAATGTCAATATGAGGTCAATGTTTTTGTAAGAGAATTCACAATGGGAAGGACTACAACCTTCCAGTAAAGACAACCTTCTTACATGTGTAGAAGAATGTAAGATTGATCTGAATATGGGACGAAAAGGTCGGTCCACTTTGAAAATGATAGGCATAAATTCAGATTATTATATACGATTTCATTTCATGAAGAAATATATTAACTAATAAACACATGTAAAGTCAATATCTATTGGCCTAATGATGAGTATTATATTGGAAGTTGGTCAAAATTATAAGCCTAACTTTCATCATACTTGTTAAAGTACATCACCTAATTCTATAATTTGATAACCAATGATATCACCAAATTGGTAACCAAATCTTACTAGCAAGAGATTCTAGTGAGGACAGGGTTCATATGACTGTATCACACACTGACTTTAATTTGGTCTCGAGCTTCCAGCACTCTCTCTCTCTCTCTTTTTTATTGTTTTAACAATATAGTAATATTATTGATGAGATTATAGGGGTGTCACTATCATTGAAAATTCTTTCACTTCTCCATCTAACTTGTATGCATATATGCAGCCTCCCATGATGCAAGAGTTAAGTGATATTTCTCCAAAGGCATCCTTTTTTCTTTCTACCCTTTGGAGAGTTGTAAGAAAAAGACGAAACTTTATAAGGAAGTCATTTCCATAGATGGAGATATATCAAGGATATTTTTGGCTATAGCTTGTCATACATTAACAATTTGCAAGAGAGGGAGAAAAGTATAACCTTCTTTTTCTTGGATTCCTAACGACCCATATGTTGATGTATTATTTAGTCCTCTAATGCGACACGGTTTGGCTTTTACATAACAAAGCGCACATATATAACATGCATAAAAAACCATTCAATGATCAATTTGAGCGTGTGAGAGAGAGAGAGAGAGATGATAGGATTGGATGATGAAAGAAACTCTACATGCAAGTGATAATTTTCAACAAATGCAAAGATTTCTCAATAGTATTGTGCAATACATATATACTATAATGAAAATTAAAAATACTATTGAGAAAACTAATTGAAATCTGAAAATGATGTGAAAGGAAATAAAAACAAAGAGAAGAAGGCCTTGTTATGTCATCATCAGGAGAAAGTGGTCACGGGTTTCTCTTGACTCATCTACTCCCCACATATTCACATATTTATGCATTATTCAGCCCCCACACCACGTATGCATGCGTTGCCAGGAATTTTGCTCCCTCCAAAGCCCCCACATCACCACCTCCCTACCAATTACTTGCCTACAACTGGATGCAGTACTGCTAGTTTATCAATTTCGTTCTATTTTTTTTGAGTTACAGATATTACAAATTTTTCTAGTCTTACAAACTTATGTGTCACTAACCCCAAAATAGTAATGAAAACATTTATTTATTGAGTGAAGTTAGAGATATAAATTTTACTATACATATAGTCTTTACAAAATAATATGCCACTAATCACAAAAAGCATTTCAGACATATTTATTATGTTTTTAAATTCATCAATCACATTCATTGTCATATCAATTTGTAAATCTTATATATGTAATAAAACTTGTAGTAAATGACATGTCAATTAAGAAAATAATAGAGAGTACGACTTCAAATAGAATAAAATGATGGAAAAGAAAAATACATGTGATCAATCCTAATTAATCTATTGAGGATCTATAACCGACCCCAAAAATTTTAGAATTAAGGCTTTGGTTGTCATGGTGTTTTTAGTATTTTTCTTATTTATTATATGATAAAGTGATATCAATCACATTTATTGTCACATCAGTTTATAAGGTTTTAGTGATAAAACTTATAATAGTTTTAGCTTTTTTCATTTTATTTTTTTTGGCTGAATACGAGGATTATAACTCAAAATAAGAAGAAGAAAAAAAATCTCATGAGTCATGACCATTATTGAAGAGCTAATAATTATATTTGTGTTTAGAAAACACATAAATCCCTTTTCTCCATTCCCATATATTTGCTATGCATTATGCTCGCCCTGTGTGTATATTGTTTTGAATCACACAATGAGTACGGGAAAAATTGGTGTAATTTAATATTGGTTTCGTACTAATTACTAAGTTGATTAGAGACTTGAAATTGTGCACCAATGTCAACATGGTACTTAATTGGAGATTCCATTTCTTATTTGCCTGCCATAAAATCAAATTTCTTAATGAAATTCTTCCACTCCATCACGTGGCATATATATGTCCTTTCATTTCACCAAAATAAGAAGGCCTATATATATAGCTAGCATGGTCTCATTTGATTCACAAGAGGCACTTCATAAAGTAGAAAAATAAAATAAAATAAAATAAAATAAAATTGAAGCAAAAGATCTCGATAAGGGCACAGCTTTGTTTTTCATAGAAGTAAAAATGACTACTATGGGTTGGAAGGCTAATTATATTCAGTCAAATATGATATTAAGGATGTGACATGAGTTCTAGAGTTAAGAGTGGGCCAAGAAAGGCATAGACGCCACAACATGAAATAGCAATTTTTCATATTAGTTGTAATTTGATCTAAATTGTATATTAATATTTAAAAGTACGCTTAAGTAGAACTTTTCTACTCACGTTATTGAAGATTTGACTTTATTAACGTTTGATTTTTTTTACTAAATATTAATGCTATTCTTTGATCATGTCTACATCAGTAATTTTAGTCAATAACCTATTTATTATTACCATAAACTATATAATAAAAATCCATACGTTCTATACGTCCTATCGTATCTATTAATATATCAAAAAAAAAAATAATCTAAATTTTACATATGTATAACGTGCTTTCGCTGATGTAACACTATAAGTCTATAACCATACTAAAGTTTTAACATGATTTACTAAAAGTCAAATATTATTGTCAAAATTTAAATTAAGAAGTTTAAAAGCACTACAACAACTAAAATTTTATAAAAAATTCAATAAAATCATGTGCTATATAAAAAAAAGTTGGATACGTCTTAGAAGCCGTATTCCTAACAGGTGGATATTAGATCTCTTCTTATGTCTTGGATATAATAATAAAAAAAATCTTCATCTATTATAAGTACATTAAAATTATTAGGTTTGGGAGAATCAGACATTTCCACCAAATGACAAGTTTCTTGGTGAGCATACTTCTATTTGAAAGAATAGAATTTGAGTCTTACACTCAATACTTGCACCATATGTGGCTAAACATATAATTATTACACAACGTAGAATGTGCTTTTTTATGTGTTTTATTATTAGTATATAAAATTATTAAAATACTATTTTAATTATAATTCTATTACCAACAATTTCAAGAAATTTAAAAGGGATTTTATTTTTTGTATTTAAAATAATTTAATTATGTAACATAAATATGATCTAATAATATGAAGTGTTTCCATAATGTAACTTAAGATAATTTCAGTGTATTTCTATGATATTAATAAAAAAAATTATTTAATTATTTAATTTACATATGATGTATTAGCTAGCCTTTGTATATTTTACACTTTACTTATCATATACATGTTTTTTTGTGATAATTATCTTTCAATTGTAGCCTTCATATTATTTCGGACTTTCCTTGTTTATTTTGACAATGTCTTATATATGTAGTTCTTTCAAATTCGTTTGTAATTTTATTTTAAAAATAGAAACACTTTTGACTACTCAAGAATTTGATCTTTGACGGGAGACGAAAATGTTTCGTTCAGATCATGATTGTAATGGACTTGTATAGAACATGTTTTTCGTTCAAATATCATTATTTTACTATAATTGGAAAGATGAATTACTATAAAAGTTTAAATTACTAGATAAAATTTGCATTAAAGGATGTTCAAGATTGAAGACGGCGATCTTCCTCCTTCTATATACATTCCTTGCTGCATGCCACCATAGGCCTCCCAAAACTACTTTTTCTTGTAACCCTAATAAATTGGTGACCACAAGTCTAGTACCACTTGGCCACTAGCCCTCGCAGCCAGTCCATCCCCCTAACACTAGCACAGCCAATCCATCTTTACCAAGTCAACATATTCTTACAACATTGTCAACCCAAAGCATCAAAACTATTTGTTCTATTATTATGGTTCCGAATACACTAGTTGAATAGTAGAGAGATGTACGTACAAGAACATTTAAAAGCTAATCAATACTACTGTAGTGTATAACAGCAAGCAAGGTAAGACAAAATTTGTATTATAATTAAGGTTAAATTGCATATCGTCCTTAACTTTTGATCTTTATTTCAAAGACGTCCTTATACTTTAACTTTAGTCCATGTCTTTATAAAGGATGGAAATTGTCGACGTGACAAACAAAATTCATGTCACATCATAAGCTCAATCCATATTATCAAAGTGATCTTGATTTCATGATTTTTTTTATTTTTTTTCTTTCTTTTTTTTTTTTAGAATTCAATAATTACAATAATGGGGATAGGGGATTTGAACCCAGACTCTTTGTATTTTCAATCTATCATATAACAAAAATGACATTTTTGAAAAATTTGAAGTTATATGAACTAAAGTGTAAAAAAGGTTAAATGTTAAGAACCAAATATACAATTTTAACTACAATTAAAGAAACATGCATAAAAAAATACAAGGTAAAAGTACATTTCACGAAACGAATATCTTGAGAATTAATTGATAACATAGAAACCCCGAAGATCAAAATTGATACTTAAATAAAAATCCACATACGATATTTTTAAAACCCAAAAAAAAAATATGATATATCATATATATTGTGCTTTAAATTAGTACTCAAATATATGTACACAAGTATAAAAATAAATCACTAATAATCTCGCCATTAACTATAGAAACTAGAGAGTTGAAATCGCCTTTAATTTGATGCATAACTCATATTACCTACGTTATTGTCTCATCAAAAAATACTTTTTGAAAAAAATTTCAACCTTTTTTAGTGTTTTGTATAACAAAAAAATCTTGATAAGCGAAAAACATTTTCCGAATTCAACAAGAAAAAGAAAAAAAAAATCACTTTTTGAGAAGCATAAAATGTTTATAGGCATTCTCGTATGCCCTCACTCCCTGCATTCCTTTTTGCCGCAAACACCATGACAATCGCCTTTGTTGCCACCGATGCCCACTATTGCCTCCACCACAACATCACCTCAATGCCATCACCATTACCACCACCAGTGCCACAAGGCATTCACCACAACTATTGGCAATGCCTCTGTTGTTGCAGTTGCGACCACCATCACCTCCACCATAACCATTGTGTTTATATGAAATATTAATGAATTTTTATACAATCAAGTGTTGAAAAAATATTTAGGGTATTTTTAGAAATGTAACCAAACATTTTAAAAAAAAAAATCACTAAAAACAGTTTACCTAGGAAACAATGTTTTTTTCCAAAGTTTAAAGTGCAAGTATGGGTTTTCCAACAATCCAAGGAGGATTTTAAAAAGAAAAAGAAAATCACATTTACAATATATTATTTCACATCACCTATATCACACACCACTTAAATATAGATATTGATGTCTAAAAGTTGTGAACATGTATGCAAATTACGGACTTTGATGTCTATAATTTTTTAATAGTGTAAAATAGTTATGTAAGAATGATGTGAACATATCGTTGTTAGTATTTTTTTAATTACGTTGCACTTGAAGAACAGGTAATGAAAGTATGAATGTATAGTGATTTAGGTCACCAAATAAAAGCAAGTCATATTTCATAATTTGGTGAGTACTAAGGTAGAATTTATAAAGTTGATATAGGAAATAAAAAATAAAATAATGTTGGAAGAAAGGTCCAAAGGCACCGCTGAAGGATTTGTGGCCACCCTGTCCTATTTTTGAGATGTCATTTTCTCATCTTTAAACACCTTAAGGCACACCTCTCTTCTATCAATGTAGGGCCTGAAAGCTATGTAGATCTTTCTATTAACTCCCCCATCTCCAATTTTCTTCTCTCTTCTCATTTCGTCTACCTCTTCTACCATTAGAAACTGATGAGAGAGAAAAAAATTTTAGTTTATTGTTACGACATTTTTAACCATCTCTTATCCTGCCTACCACTTGCACCACTTAATATTCGTACAACACTATTACTCGATCATACTATAAAAGTAGGGGACTCACAGCCCAAAGTTAAAGCCAAACCCAAAGCCAAAAAGGGGCTTCATTATTACCTTTGATTTCATTACTTTAGTTTATGGCAATTGCAGCAACCTCAAACATGAGCAACGACGAAAACAACATCAACAACAACAACAAGGCCGTTGATGATGATCATGAGCATGATATGGTTATGCCCGGCTTTCGTTTCCATCCAACTGAGGAAGAACTTGTTGAGTTCTACCTTCGCCGTAAGGTAGAGGGCAAACGGTTTAACGTTGAACTCATTACTTTTCTCGATCTTTATCGCTATGACCCTTGGGAGCTTCCTGGTTAGTATATTACATACCCTCCTTTGCAGGGATCCTATATATATATTTATATATATTAGCATGTGCAAATTTATCTTATGCTATATATATTTGTTTGGTTAGCCTTGGCTGCAATTGGAGAGAAGGAATGGTACTTCTATGTACCTAGAGACCGCAAGTATCGAAACGGGGATCGACCTAATCGTGTTACCACTTCTGGGTATTGGAAGGCAACTGGAGCTGATAGAATGATTCGAAGTGAGAACTTCCGGTCAATTGGGCTGAAGAAAACCCTAGTTTTCTATTCTGGGAAAGCTCCTAAGGGCATCCGAACCAGCTGGATTATGAACGAGTATCGCTTGCCACAACACGAAACTGAACGATACCAAAAGGTAAGTCATGACCTAATTACTATACAGCAACAGTCTTAAGAAACCATGAGACTCTTGTTAGAGAGTTCCAGGTTCCTCTCATGATGTTGATGAATGATGCTGATCAAGCTCTCTCTCTCTCTCTCTCTCTCTCTCTCTCTCTCTCTCTCTCTCTCTTTTGCTAAATACCCATATCATATATCATAAACCCATACTTATGAAAACATCAAAAAGGAATTTTTAGAACCTAAAAGTCCAATCCTACTGTTTTCTCTTCACTAACCCTTATTCATAGATCTCCAATAGATCTTGAATTAGAGAACAATCTCTTCTTTTCCCAGAAATCTCTTGCAAAAGTTGAGTTTTATTCAAAGATTCACTTCCAAGACATGGATCTTATATAGCACGCAATATGATACTTTCTAAATTAAAACAAAAGGATAGATAAAGATAAGAAATTTGCAAGGAAGAGTAATCAGGTTTGTTTAATCTTTTATCAAAGAAATTGATATATAGTAGCATGCATATGAACTTTAAAATTAATTCAGTAACCCATATAAGGAACATATATATCGTTAATAATTCAAGTAGTAGTCCCTTATTGTTACTGAAATTGTCAGTCATCACCAACTCCTCCTTCCTTTCCTTCCATGCTTGCTTTCACTTTGTTTTCAGGCAGAAATATCACTCTGCCGTGTATACAAGAGAGCTGGAGTTGAAGACCACCCGTCTCTCCCTCGCACTCTTCCATCAAGGGCATCCTCATCTAGAGCAGCTCAGTCCGGTAGAAAGCAGCATGAAACAGCTCAGGGTTCCATGTTGGACAACTTCCAAGCTTTTGGAGGAGGACTACAATCACAGCAAATTGAGGAGGACAAGATGAAGGAAGCAGATGGAATTAGCAGTAGTACTACTACTAATTCGGATGTCACAATAGCTCTTGGCCTTTCCAAGCACAACAATAATTCATACCGAGCTCCAATTAGCCCAACTCAGCTTGGCCTACCAGCTCCAATGGAAGAGGAAGGAATGCTCATGCACCACCAGTCAAAGCAAGCTTGTTCTTTAGTCCCTAATTGCACCACCCTCTTCACTACAGGCTCGTCTCCAGCCTCGTCTAATAATGCGGTGGATGATCTCCAAAGACTAATACATTACCAACAAGCTTCAAGTATGATGAGTCAGCAACAGCACTACTACAATGCTCATCATCACCAAAACCAATTCCCAACCTTGCAACTACCACACTCATCACAGCCTTTGGCACTCAATTCACTACCGAATATGCTTCCAACTGCCTTCTCCGACAGACTGTGGGAATGGAACCCAATTCCAGAGGCAAACCGAGAGTACACCAATCCCTTCAAGTAATTATCAAATGAGCTGCACATACATATATAGATATATATATATATATATATATATATGATAGTACTCTCTATGTTAATTCTGGTGATTTATATATCTAAGTTTTAATGTTTAATTAGCTTTATATTTCGTAATTGACCTATATTGATCAATATGATTTGTAGCTCTACTAGGGTTTAGGGTTAAATCAAGATACAGCTTGATCATTCTAGTAAAATTTGATATTAGTTTTAGCATCTAAATTGTTCTTGTTATATAGCCTCTTGTGTTGTGTTTCAATTTTCTCAAATTGAATGAGGTCTGATTTTCTTTTGGAAGAAACTTTCCACAATAATAGTACCATGTACAAAAAGAGATTAATGCCTAAATGCTTCTTTTTCTAGATAGAATAATTGAGTTCAGTTCATTCAATGACTTCAAACCATTTTTGACCTCAAAAGTTTTGGGCTTTAAGTAGCAATAAATGGGGATTTAAGGAATAGCCGATTATTACCCCTCTCTCTCTCTCTCTCTCTCTCTCTCTCACACACACACACACACACACACACACACACACAATTTGTTCAGTAGTACTGTTGGACAAAGAATGATGATGCCATGATTGATGTTCACAGATGATATATCATTATGCGTAGACAAAGGTATCTGGAGATGGAATGTTGCAGAAGTTGGGTTGGACCCATTAGCCCAAAGCCAACGTACAGAAATGGAGACAGGGAAATTGTCCCATTTTGCTTCACTGGTTGGTGAGGGGGACCTATTAACCCAAAAAGTAACTTTGTCGTTGTTCTTGGGTTCTTTAGATAAAGGTATCAAATGCATAATGCATGTAAAACCAGACAAACTTTAGAGAGCTCAGTCAGTCCTATGAGGTATCTCTAGAGAGCCACTTTCATTCTCCATTTCCATTTTTACTGCATATACTATAATCTTATATATGCACTTTCCTCTGAATAACCAATTGAATTTTAACCATTGGATATATATATATATATAAATGGAGTACAATTTTTATTGGGATCTGGTCTAGAAGTATAGCAGCTGTAGTCTGGGACATATATAGCTGTGGGGAAATAGTATTTAGTAGTGTGCTATAATTATTACTGCAAAGTCAACAAGACCCGCATGTGCACACTTTGAGGGCGTGCATGCGTGCGTCACAGTGAGTATGGGTTTGCTAAAGACTAGAGAGGTCCATGTATGTAACGCCCAGTGTTTGCATTAGATGCACTGTGCTTTTGTGACCTAATAGTTATGGTCCTGCACAACTTATTCCTCAGCAGATTTAAGACATATATATTGACATTCCAAAAAGGTATGCTTAGCTAGCTAGATTCCTACAAATTTGCTTGGAATATAGACATTAGGATGAGGAATGACCTATTAATTTAACCAACAATGACATAAAGAATTGTGCCCCATGCTATCATCAACAAAATTTTAGCAGACCTAAAAATCACTTTACTTTAATTAGAAACTACATTTTTTCACTTTAATAAGTCTAAGTACAGCATATTAATTCCACACTTTTTTCACAATCTACAAAAATGGTGGAAATATTCAGAATATAAAAGTGATACATACCAGTGATAGGAATATATGATAATGATTATTTACCACTCACAATATGTCACTTTAACAAATCATGAAAATGGGTGTGGAATTAATTGTATCTATAATCAATGTGCTAGCTGGGTAAGATTAGATTTCCAAAATAAAATGATCATTGCCTATGAACATCAAATCATCATTAACATGTAACAACCATCACAAAGTCCTTTGTATTTAGAGCAAGACATTTTGTATTAGTATGAATATATATATATATATATATTATCTAGAGCAAGACATTTCATGATAGATACAAAATCTTTTTTCACAACTTCTTAAGGTGGCAATTTATGATTTGAATAACCACACTTTCATATGGGTCCATTAGTGACACCATTTTTATTAAGTACTAATCACATTAAGTCACGTTAGCAATCATTAAAAAAAACAAAAGTTAAGAACATTTTTACTACTTCTATTAATGTTATTTTTTGTTTTCCTCTACATTTTCCCACTCCCTCAACCTGAATTCACTCACTCTTTCTTACTAGTGCATTAATCGTTCTCCTCTGAACATGACCAAATCATCTCAAGCAACTCTCCCTAATCTTTTCTCATTCTTATTAATATAATGTTCCTAGTATATGTCAAAATTCCACTATAAATTATTCAGTTAAAACTTTCCTTAGAAGTTTATAAAAATGTTGTTTATACATAATCCATCATATAGTGTTGTGACACCGGAAACTTTGGTGTCAATATGTAGAGATTTGACATTGTTAAAGTCCAATGGGCCTAAGCTCAATCTCAAAAGACGTCTTGAGAGATGAGGATTACCCATGGCTTATAAATTGCACAATCCAAGAATACTTGGTCAATGTGGGACAAGACTCTCACTTTAATATGCCCCCTCACGTGTGGCATGATCATTAACACATGGACAAACAATAGGGGGGAGGTCTGCCCAACACCCAAGGGGTGACTCTGATACCATGTTAAAGTCCAATGGGCCTAACTCAATCTCAAAAGACGCCTTGAGAGATGAGGATTACCCATGGCTTATAAATTGCACAACCCAAGAATACTTGGTCAATGTAGGACAAGACTCTCACTTTAATAGACATAAGTAGAAGTAATTCACACGAATCATAAGAAATGAAATTATCTTTTAATTAAAAAAAAACCCAAAACAAAACAAAATTTAGCATGGTTCATCCAGCTCAATGCCACATCAACAGTAATATTAACCAAAATCTTCTATCTATAGTCTGGATTATAACCACATTCAATCAAACCTCACAAATGATACTTATAGTCTTTCACAAACAACACTCAAAACCTCTCACAAATTCAAACTAAACCAAATTTCATTACATCTTAAACAAACACTTCACACGCTTAGAAGCCTAAAACCTCTCTCAAACAATAGACAAACATCAACTCGCTCACGAACGGGTATCTTCAACCTCAAAAGAATTGCCAATACACTTTAACAAGAATCCCTCACATGTTCTTCTAAAAGTATTTTCCTATATATGAGAGGGTCTCATAGATAACATTAATAAAAGTAGTAAAAATGACATGTCAATTAAGAAAATAACAATGAGTATGACTTCAGATAAAATAGAATGACGGAGAAAAATATATATATATATATATATATATACTTGTAGTCGACCCTAACTAGTTTGTTAAGGATCCATGACCGACCCAAAAAAGTTTAAGACTAAGACTTGATTGTTGTTGTTATTATTGTTTTTAGGGAGAGCCTCTCTTAGACCAAAGTCACCTTACAATATGGTCTTATACAATAATATGTCTTAGATATGGAATAAAGTTCCCTTATACAGTAAGGAATTACTCTTAGAGCATTCACATCCGCTTAGCAAAAAAATTTCTATTTTACCTACTTTTCTATTTTACCTATAAACTTTTACAACATACCTCACATTCCACTCTTTATTTTACATTCCATCCTATTAAAATATTATAAAATTATTATTTTCCATACTCCCCCAACCTCACTTCACACCTACAACACAAACCATAAAACTAAACCACTGCAATCCCGAAACCCACAATCAACCGAAACTCACCACAAAATCAAATCCTCCATCAAAGCCACCACTAAAACCATCACAATCCAAACCCAAAACCAGTGCCGAAACCCACGACAAACCCAATCCACAATCAACCATAACTCACTGAAAAACCAAACCCAAACCAAAATCAACCATAACTCACCGCAACCACCGCAAACCCAAACCCACCATCAAAATCAAAACCCACGGCAAACCCAAATCCACCATCAAAGTCGAAACCCACTGCAAACCCAAAACCCACCATCAACCAAAACCCATCGCTAACCAAACTCACTGCAAAATCAAACCCACCATCAATCCCAAACCCAACATCAAAGCCGAAACCACCGCAAACCCAAACCCACCACAGACCCAAATCCACCTTCAAAGCCAAAACTCACCGCAGACCCAAATCCTCCATCAACCGTGACCCATCTATAACCCAAACCCAAACCGACTAACAAGGCTACAACAATCACCGATTGCGAGAGCAGAGAGAGTGCAAGAGACAGTGAGAAGAGAGAGAGAGCTAGCAATAGAAGGTGAGAGGAGAGAGAGTGTGCAAGAATAAATGATAAAATAAGTTTTACATGTTCAACAGTACTCAGTTTTGTTACCGAGTACTATAGCATCTTATATTTTTTTGAGCAATAATAGAGCACCGGATGTGAGGCTTGTTTTTGTGTTTTTTAGCTATAGTATTAGGTACTTTGACGAAAGAGCTTCTTTAGGTCTCCCGCTGCAAATGCTCTTATACACCAAGGAATTACTCTAATCAAGTCCAAATAAAGATTTGAGAGAATTTCAAATATATATACAATTATAAATTAATATATCTAATTATCAAAGTCTATCCCAACTACTCGAGGTTAGTTAAAACAGTTAGTTCCATATGGCATTATTTTTTAATTAAAATTATGTGCTAATATGATTTTTTTTTTTTTAAATATGCTAATATGTAGTTCACATATAGTTAATTTGCATTAAGATCTCATAAAATGCTTGCATATATATTTTACGACACCTTTCACATGACTGGCACAGAATTCGTTGTTAATTTTAAGATGCCTTTCATATGCTGGAATGCATGTACGTGGTTACTTCTAAACTCCATGAGATACCTTCAATGATTCTGTGTAAAATGAATGGTTGTGACTCCGTGTGAAGCTTTCACAACCTTTCTTAAGAAGGTCTAAAACTGATTCAAACCCATATCAATCCATAAATTAGCTTATATTCCTGTTTTTGTTTCCGAGTGTCAATGTAAATAATGGGGATGCATGGACACATTAAGGCTGAAACTTAGAAATTATCAAGGAAAAAAAATTCAAACAAGCCCTTAAAATAAATGTGTATTTACTTACTGGAGACTGCCTGAACTAGGGTTTTTGAGAATATTAATTGATAAAAACTAACCCTTATTTATTACAAAATAACCCATAATTGATTATTAATACTTATAAATCGATAATTATGCACCACATGATCAGTCCTAATTGAGAGTCGGATGGTGTCTAATGAATGTCAAATGCAAGCAAATTGAAACAGGTTTAGTTTTTCTTGAATGTGTGAGGGACAGGTGAAATTTTATTTTTCTTCAATATATAATTGATTCTAATCAGCAATGTTACTGCTTTGCTTGGCAAAGCATTAATATTCAATGAAAAAGGTTTTGAGGAATTGAAATTGAGACATGAAATTTAACTATATAAAAAAGAAGAAGAAGTTATAACTTGAACGGATTCAACAACATTATAAAGAAAGTGATAGAGATATTATGGCTAAGAGATCTAAATCTATTGTAAGCTCATATACTCTTAGAGCAATCAAACTAATCTTAGGGTTAATCTAAGATTCCCTATTATATAATCTCTACATTTGATTCATTGTAATGCATACCTCATTAGAAAATATGTATTAAAGTAAAACTCATAACGGTTACATCTTTTCTATTAAAGTGTGCATTACAATAAATCTAATGTAGGATTTATGTAGTAGCTAGAGACCTATAGACCAAGCCTAAGGTTAATTTAATTGCTCTACAAGTGAATGATCAATTCTTGGGCCATAATAACTTTAACACATAGGATGATTTACTGACCCTATCTTACTAAAAATATAAGATGACATTAACACGTGATGACAATGATTTGTCCACTCTATCACATGCTGCTCATATGTCCAACAGAAGGACAGTCACGGAACCAATTTCATTTTTGTTCAAGAATTACCACAAATTAAATAAATTAAAAATTGATGTGTAATCTTTTAATGTTTGTGAGAAAAAATTTTCATAAGGTTGCTACATTCAGTACACCTGTGATCATCATAAGGTTGCTACATTCAGTACTTGTAGTTGAAATTTTCCATCTGTTTCTCTCTCTCTCTCTTTTAAAGACAACATTTTCGGTATACTAAGATCATATATATGTTTGTAGATGTGTATGTATATATACATATTAAAATATTAGACAAACTTGACTAAAATATAAGTCTACGCCATTGTTACTCATTTGTGTAGGTTATACGAAGCTGTTGATACCTGTTTTTTGTCATGAAACGTTGAGCAAGGCTAGAGTTGTCTAAGTCAGACACCATTTGATTGATTCATTCCATCCATTTCAAATGTTAATCCAAGGACATATATAAACTATGATTAATTCTAAGTTGACACTCTTCATGCTGTCAAGCCAAGAAATCCTAATGAACCAGAACCAGAACCAGATTCATGTTACCCTAAGAATTAAGAAAGGCCATACTATATATCATACTATATTTCCAAAGAATTAAGTGCCACTCATGACCAAGCCAAGTGATCCTAATTAATGTTGCTGTCGCATCACACTTTCATATTTTCACACTATGCTATTGACTATTGTGATGTTGTAGACCCGTATTTCTGTATTCCAAGCCAAACTCGTATCTGCATATGTAGGATACAATCATATTATCATGCAAGCTCGCAGGCCTAAAGGAAGTGTTTTGGAAGGCCAAAAGTGTTGAGAGGGCCTATTGGTGGTTATTGGGTTAAAATTCTCACAACCCACTTGAGTGATTAAAGGACCTATGCAAGCCCAATATTCCCAATATGCATGCTCAGATTATAGAGTACTACTCTTGCCTTCACATCTTTTTTTTTTTTTTTTCCTAGTTTTTATAGATTGGGAAAAAATAAATAAATAAAAAAATAAAAATAAAATTTCTAGTAAAATCACGTAAATTGATGTTCTATAAAATGCTAGGCCAACAAAAGAGAAAGCTATAAAATGTATCTTTATCAAATTTGGAGGCTATTTTTTGCTACATCTTATATATTTATTTTTGTTTGATTTTATGACACAATAAAATCTCTTGTCGCTGTGAGGATAAGATTAAACATCTCATCATATTCAGATCTATGCTGGTATCAGCTTCTACAACTTCCATTACAAAACCTTTTTACTTTCAGCACTTGTGGCATGGAAAGAATTCTACATGAGGACCTGAAAATTGTACTGGAAAGTGAGTTCTTCGGGAATAAATCAGAAAAATATTTCCAAATCACCATCTACTTTAAGAAAGACCATGCATTTGGACAACTATCATGATCATTAATAGAGGTACTAACAAGTTCACATTGATACTAGCAATTTTGCTTCATATTATAATTTAAGGATGAAGGTCAATATAGCATAAACTGTAGCTAACCTGTCAGTTGGACAAATCAGGTTGAAATATTTCACTGCACAAGCCAAATTTGTGTACAGACGTTTCAATCAAGCATGGCAATGTTCATTGAGAGCTCTAGTTTATGGTTCAAGGAGTAGAGCAGGTTTGGGTGACAAAGCAACGGTCTAGATGTGACACCTAGAAATGGATTAGTCCCAGTGAAACGCATTGATCAAAACATCTAACCGAGGAAAACAATAAAATGCAGGATTACCATTTTGTCGATTACTATGAATTTACATATGCTAATTATACAAATTCCTTTATAAAGTATTTTTTTAAAAAAAAAATTTAAATACAATAAAAAGACAACAAACCAAAACAAAACAAAATACAAAACTGAAGAGCCAAAGCTCATAATTTTGACCATAAGATCATTACTTAATTTCAGCATCTGACCAGGAGCTATTCACTTCGATCAATTAGCCAAGATTTTTACTTGATACGAAATCACTGGTGCTCAATCTAGTGGTATTTTTATGGTGATTCTATCAATTGCTGTAGGATCCCTATTCAAGATCACTGCAGTCCTTAGCAGGCGGCTAGAACAGTGGTCGAAAATGCACTTAAGCAGAAAAAGATCTCTTGTCCGTCGATGTCCTATCACGCGGTTTGCCAGAAAATTGG
Organism: Fagus sylvatica; assembly: GCA_907173295.1. Lineage (NCBI taxonomy): Eukaryota > Viridiplantae > Streptophyta > Magnoliopsida > Fagales > Fagaceae > Fagus > Fagus sylvatica. The sequence goes on along the minus strand of OU015763.1, from coordinate 2,595,318 downwards.
CTGCTCTTACTAGTGCTATCCATAGCTTTTCTTGTGGCAGACCGCTGCATGATCCGAATGGGAATTCCACCCAAATCGAAGTCTTCCTTCAAAGACTTGGATAGGAACCGAAGGTCTGTATCCAAGAGCTGTTTCTTCCCACTCATGAAGGCAACAAAAGTGGGTGGCCGGGCCTTCACCTGGGTGAAGTACTTGATCTTGGGTTGTGCAGCCTGATCTTTCCAAGAATGCCTGCTCATAACCTGACCATACAGAAAAGAGAGAAGAGAAACTTTTACTACCAATTTAACTGTCTGCAGGGTTCAGATAGAGGAAATAAAAGGCCTTGGCTATTCACCTTAGTCAACCAACGATTGAGACGAGCTGTGGACAATCTTAAATTCCATTTTTCATATGTATCAATAACCTGACGTATGACTGCTATCCGGCCCCTTCCCTCCAATGCTGAAATGAATACAACTGGTATTCCTGTTACCTGCAAACAAAGTCATGTCAATCCAAATTACCTAATTTATCATCATTTGGAAGTCATTGTTACATAGAAATCCGAAAAAAGACAACAAAAGAAAAACATGAAAACATAACAATAGAACAGACATACAAACCTCTGTAGAATGATATGAATAAAACAGAACTTTCTTGTACAATATCTTAGCACTTTCTATGTGTCCCTAATTTACTTAATTTTTGCATTAATATTTGCTTCTTTTTCTTTTTTTTTTTTGATAAATGTAATTTGCTTCTTTTTCTAACTTCCTCTTCTCTTATTTTGATTCCTGAATTGAGCTACTAAACAATTATGCTGAAAAAGTGAAACCAGTAGACAGCAGTGAAGTTGTACTCTGCGCTTGTGAAAATCCACCCCTTTTTAAACCCAATCCAGACACTTTCGTTCACTTACCAGAAAGGAACTAAATGATACTGCATGTAGCCAGTCTCACTTGAAAATAAAATTCAAACAAGAAAGACGCATATGTGTGGAAAAAATAATAACAGGGACCTAGAGCAATACAATTATGTAACTTTATCATAAACTGGCACACCTGGGGTATAATTGTCTGAATTTCTTGAGGAACAGCTTCCATGACTTTCTCAGATAGACTAGAATTTTGTTTCCCTCTAAGAAGATCCATCTTGTTCACTATCACAACCAACCCACGCCCTTCTTCCACTGTTCGTCTTGCTATAACTACTTCATCATGCTTCATACTTCGTCTATCATTTGCAATCTGATCATCAGATGTATGAAAGTTATAACAAAAGATGTAGTGATCTGTAGATCCTCCAAGTCATAGGATTGATAGTGTGCAATATACACAAATTAACATAGGGAATGGATCAAGTAAAACTGCTATCTTCATCATTCAATTACTTTAACTACTATCTCAAATTTCAGCTATTTGTTTAATATCTCATGTAGAAAACCCGAGACAAGGTTAGAAACAGTCTCCACTATATTCATGTCATTCACTCATTTGAATCATCATCCTCCACAATTGAAAACATCACTGGCTTACAAATAGTAATTTACTATTAACTTTCATCACACTGAGTAGGATGACCTTAGCAAAGATACAACAGCATGAACTCTATCATTCTGCTATCAGAATTCTGTATCATTCTGGTTCAGAAATTAGCAACTAAATTACCGCACACCACATACTCCAAAATGTTGTACAATGGGAGAAGTTAACAATAATAACTATCTAGAAGCATAATTGTCCACTTCATAGGAATAATTGTTACAAGCCGTAAATGATAATTAAATATCATTAAAATGCACAAACTGTCTAGTTACCTAAGGAAATCTGTCAAGTAGGAACTAAGCAGTCAAAAGCATAGAACTAATCATAACTAAAAATTTATTTAGTTGATGATCTGCTACAGCCCTTACCTTTTATTCTTTTCAAATCAATAACAACCCTCATTAAATTTAGTAGACTTCTACTTTTTAGGTTTCAAGTTTCACCTTTTACCAAAACTAAATGAAGAAAAAAAGAGATAGAATGGCTTAATTTAGGGTTCTCAAACAGTCTACCACTTCCTTTCTTCTGGCCCAAAAAATAAAAAATAAAACAAGTGAACCATATTTTTTTTATGTGCATTCCAGAACTACATCACTGCTGGAATTTCTGGCAGAACTGCAATTTGGCATCTTAACAGAAATCCATTAGGTTAAAGGACATTCATTGGTTTGTCATATTATCACAGAAAATGCAAAAAGAACAACATAATGTAATGACACACCTCTTCTGCATCAAGGACCAAAGCAACCACATGAGCCCTCATTAGATTCTTTCTTGACTGCACAATGCTCAAGGATGATGGTCCTTTCTCCTGTTTTGTCCTCTGCAACCAACCTGCAGTATCAACCTGCAAAAAAAGAGAACATCATACAACATACTCACATTCGAAGATAAATCCAATAGCATCCTAAAAAAATTAAATTTTCAATTTAGAAAGCATAAGTGAAATAAATTACAGCCTCCAGGCTCTATAGAGCACGTTGTGGTCAAGTACTTTTGGGACCCAGAAATCCAAAGCCAGGTACTTAATTTCTCACATTTGATAATGAAAATATCATTAATACGAAAGAATAGTCAAGTTAAATTACTAAACAACTCCAGATAGAGATAATCGGTGGCTGCCATGACAGTGAATGGACTTTAAGAATGCTGTCAAAGTTGGGATAGAAAAAAAAAATTGATAAATAAGTTGGGGTAGAAAAATGAGGTAATGCTAGGTGAGGATTTTCAGATTGTCAAGTTTAAAATCTTATGAAGAGGACATTAAAAATGATCATACATGAAGAGAAGTCCAATACAGTGATAACTTGTAATCAAACATTAAGAGCAAAATAACAAATAGAACAAGAAAAACAAGATTAAATAAAAACAATGCAGCAACATAGCATAAAATTAAAAAGAGAACACAGAGGAAACTGATATTACCAGGTGTATTGTTCTCCCTTGAAATTCAAAATCAGCTCTAATTGAATCTCTTGTCAAACCAGCTTCTGGCCCCACTAAAACACGATCTTCTTGTAACAATGTGTTCAGCAAGGTTGACTTTCCAACATTAGGCCGTCCTACAATTGCTAACTGCAATGGCAGCTTGCTTTCCTCAACCTCACTACAGCTACTGTCGCTATTGCCCTGATTATCTTCATCTAGGATTATCAAAAGTGCAAAGTAGGGTTAGAAAGTGATAGGATGATGAAATAGTTTGCTCTTTTTTACCAAAACATTATTGAAGACGTCTTTTTTTTTCTTTTCTTTTTTAAAGTTTTGACCCTAAGGAAAGAGGGGAGATTTGAAGTGAAAAAACAAAGATTGAGAAACTAGTGGCTGAAACGCTTGCAACAAGAGTGATCCACCCTAGCAACAGCCCCAATTCTTCACCTGTCATCTTAGTTAAGAAGCATGACAGCTCATGGAGAATGTGTTGAATATGGCTCATTAAACAAGATGATAATCAAGGATAAATTTCCAATTCCTGTGATTGGAGTTGAATGGGGCATTATTCTTTTTTAAGCTTGACCTTTGGGCAAGATAACATCAAATACGAGTATCACCAGCAAATGTGGAGAAAATCGTTTTTAGAACCCATCATGGGCATTTTGAGTTCTTGGTGATGTCCTTTGGTCTCACCAATGCACCATCAACCTTCCAAGCTCTCATGAGTGAGGTATTTAAACCCTATTTGTAGAAATTTATAATTGTATTCTTTGATGACATCTTATAGTAGGACTTGGAAGGGGCATCTCTCTCGTTTAGAAGTAGCCCTAACCACCCTTCAAGATCATAGCTTGTTTGTCATGAGGGAAAAAATAAATTGGATATGTTTTTTTTTATCAGTAAATAAAAAGTTTTATTGCAATAAAAAGGGGGATCAGTACACAGGGAGTGTACAGGTCAAGAATTACAAATCGAGCAACAAAAGCTAAGAAGTCTAAAACAGAAGTAAAAGACGCTGCTCCTGCAGCCTTAGACCAGTCTATAAGAGTCCTAAGAACCATCCCTTTAATCTCCATTTAAGTTGTTCTCCTTCCCTTCAAAACTTCTAGAGTTTCTCTCCCACCAAAGACACCAGAAAACACAAGAGGGGATCATATCCCAAACCTTCCTAATCCTGGCATTTCGGCAGCTATAACCCCAGCAAGATAGAAGGTCCATTACCCCACATGGCATAACCCAAAAAATCCCTCTTGGCAAACAAGCTAAGGCTTGAAGGGTTGTACACTGAAACATTTGCATCTCCATCTATAAAGTTACAAAATCAAAAATCGTAATAGCTTTATTTGTTAATATTCAACTAATGAACCAACTTTGAGCCTGATATAAGGGAGTTCATATGCATAAGACAAAAAAAAAAAAAAAAAAAAAAAAAAAAAAAAAAAAAAAAAAACTAACTTTTCAAAAATTCTCAATATAAAATGAACCTGCAACACAGACAAAGGCTAACTTTTTTTTTTTTTGCTGAATACACTGACAAGGGCTAACTTTGAATAAAATAATAGTCCACAATTGATCATTAAAAAAAAAAAAAAAAAAAAAACATAAAACGTAGAATGCAAATTCCTTCATAACCAAATATGTATAACCAATTTGAAAAGCACTGCACTAAGGATTCAAAAGCACATCAAAGCTTTCAATAACCAAAGTTTTCTTTATCAATTGCCTCTAAAAATCAACTCTAAATCATACAACAAACAAGCCCTAAAAGCAAGTAGATGTTCAAAGGACCTTCATGGAAGTTAAGCACAATTTATAAATGTTGAAGGAGATCCTCAATTTACAACAAGAGCCAATTTTCAATGTGGAATGACAAATCCTTTTTGGAAATGAGGTTTGCTTACCATTTAAGACCTGAAGCATATAATCCTCAAGCATAGGCTTAAGAGCTTGATAAAGTTCTGTCATACCCAGTCCAGTCTCTGCAGATATTGCAATAGGATCCCCAAAGCCTAACCTATGGACTTCATCAGCAGCTGCCTTTAGAGAGTTACTACCATCAAAAAGTGATTCAGATTTATTCATTGCTACTACAGGTTTGATCCCAGGAGCATGCCTGCGTAACCACTTTCCAACCTCCAAATCAAGGGGGTGAAGGCCAGCTCTGATCACAGAATGAAACCCAAAAAATAAAAAATTGAAATTTTCAAACAAAAGGAAAGAAAAGAGAACAAAATTATGCACCCTGACATCCCAGGTAACCCATTTCAATAGTGTGATATGAAATTACAGGGTGGGTGCGGGGGAGGGGGGGTGTTTAAAAAAATCTTAATGTGACCAACCCTGTGGTTAATCAGAAGCACCGCATTTCTAAAAAAATTATTAATAAAATGTATATTCATTATTCATATACACTAATCTTACATCCAACAAACAACCCCAGGTTACGTGGATGTTGCAGAATGACCAAATGTAACCTGTACAACCGGAAATGGTTCTTTCTTTAACATAAAAAGTCTTTGAAAATTGCATATTTTTTTCACATATTCATTTTATGAATTCTCCAAAGTTGTAAACCACATGTTCATATTCAAATGAGTTTTGCACATAAAAATGCAGAAAATCATCCCCAAAACTAACCTCACATCGATCAGGAATAGTGCAAAATTGGACCTTGCTAGCACATTTGCAGTCATTTTTGTAGTTCTGCCGAGAATAGAACCTGAAGATGCTTCCGTTTCTAGTCCAGCAGAATCCAATACTCTAAATCGTAAATCACCCAATTTGGCAACACCTTCTCGTATATCCCGAGTAACATGATCTTCTGGTGTATTATACACAAGAGCCTCCCTCCTTCGAATTAAACTAAAATTTACCCAAAAAAGTAAAATGATCAACAAGCAATAGAAAATAAGAAATGCATTAAATAATCTGAAGAATACTAAATTTACATTTGAACAACAATCAATATAGATTCAAGCATGTAAAATTGAAACAGACCGGTTAAACAATGCTGACTTGCCCACATTTGGGCGCCCGACAATGATTACAGTTGGAAGCAAATTAATCTCAACTTTGGTGAAGTCCACCGGTTTCTCATACAAGCCTTTAACTTTCTTTCTAGTAACATCATCACCCTCAGATTCAAGACCAACATATGACTCTTCCAAATGACCACTAGCATCATTGCACGACTCAGTATCCAACAGTTCATTTTCAGCTAGAGTGCAAAGTCCCCCGGTAGCCTGACCTACACTAGACAGATGCAAGCTCAAGATTGGCCTGCAGCAATTCCAAACAGAATATGTCTTTCCATTGCCACTAACAATGGCTGCACTAGATAGTGATCCTAGAAATCAACAAAATCATGATCAACCATAAGTATGCAAATTGCAACCTTTGTCATAGTTAAGGGTCACACAAATGAAACAAGCACTAAACTTTTACCTGATAAGATGTTGATAACATGAGCAGAATGTGCTATAGAATGAAGGTGGTGTCTCTCTTTGTAGAAATATGGGATTGGGTCAGTGACACAGTTGTGTAGAAAACTGCTTCTATGATGTAAACTAACAAGACCATACTGCCTCTTCCGGACTGAAAGGGCTCGAATCCATGAATGAGACATACTCAATATCTTGGTTATTCTAATAGCCACCCAGTAATCATTGACACACACATATACAGTTCCAACTCCTTGCAACCAAAGCCACTAAAATACTCCAACTACAACGTGAAAAATGAAAAATGAAAATCAATACGAGTACAGCACAGGCACAGCAATATTTAATTTAGACTAAACGAAAAATCCCAACTTCTAGAAACCCAATATAATGAAACAAAAATCAAAAGTTTTCTTGTAATGAAAAAAACCTTCTTTTTTTTTAAGCTTTATATCAAACAGATGGTGTGCGTTATGAAAAAATAAAACAGCTTGGCTTTTCGGAACTAAATCCACGTGGCAAGTCTCGGAGATTGTCGAAGAACTGTTTGTCGTTGTGTTTTTTCTTTTGTTTCGTGGGGAAAGGCAATGAGCCAGATATGGGCTCAGGCCCTTGGATTGATGTACCTCTCAATTTTTTTTGTGGAAAAAAAAAAATCCACATGGCGGAAATGTCTTGTTTTTAATTTTTTATTAATTTATTAAATAAAAAAGAGTATTTCACATAACAACAAGTTCTCATAATATTTCCATAACAAAATGAGGATTCAGTTAGGGGTGGTAAAAAAAGTCTAAACCCATTAACCCATTTAAACTCACTTATTTAATAAATGGGCAAATGGATACTAGCCTAATTAGACCTAATTAAGTTGAGTTTAATTGAGTTTTAATTGGGTTGTATATTGGGCATCAACAAAAGCCCAAACTAAAAAAAAAAAAGTATAAGCTTTAAGGATATTTTGGTAAATTTCAAGATTTTAGGGGCATTTGGATCATTTTAGGGGTTTTAGGACATTTGAATTATATATATGCATAAAATAAATAGATAAATAGGTGGATTGAGTTTTATTTTAGATAATTGGGTTGGGTTGAGTTTGGGTAATATTTATTTTATTAAATGGGTGTAAATGGGCTATTGGGTTTTAAATGCCAACTCATTTAATATCCATCCATTTGACACCCCTTGATTCAGTCTACTACAATTCAAAATAAATTTGTTGTGAAAATGTTATGAATTTTTATTGTGTCTGTGTAATTTCTCTACAAATAAAAAATATATATAGATGAAATTTATATTCCATACCTTTAAGTCAAAGTATGAGAGTTATGAGGAAAAAAAAGTATGTGAGTTGATGTGGATGAATTTTAATTTTTTGTTACATTAGGTAGCAACTTATCCAAGTGTCATGAGCAGATGAATTTAAAATTAATAAAACATGAAAGTAACCCGTACATGAGTTTCAAAATTCTGAAGTAACACCCATTGTAGTGACACACATTGAAAGTATAAAAATAAAAAGCTTAAGGTGGACCATATATATATATATGTATAGGAGATTGAAAGAGAAGAGAAGAGAAGAGAAGAGGCAGAAAAGAAATATTAAATAGAAGTTGAGTAGAGTAGGTCTCCTAGACTCCTAGTCCTATGAAATAGCAATCTAAAACCCTTAATACTTAACTCCCTTTCTCTATCGTTATCCTTTTCACCTTTCTTCTTCTCCTTCTAATACTAATTAAAATCCACACTCTCTCTCTCTCTCCTTAAAACCGCTTTTTCCGAAATTGCAATATAAACAACAAGAAAGACAGAAGCTTTTAAATAAAAAACCCTAATAAGCCATTGAAACCCTAATTCTCAAATTGGGATTAAATTTGTTTGGATATTAGTATTTAAATAGAGGGGGAATTGAAAATTGAAATACTTAGAGAGAGAGAGAGAGAGAGAAAGAGAGTCTGAGCTTGGTTGAGAGCTCCAAGGAAGGAATGGAAGGAATACCGCATCCGATACCCAGAACAGTGGAAGAGGTCTTCCAGGATTTCAAGGGCCGACGTTCTGGTTTAATCAAAGCCCTCACAAATGGTACTTTCTCCTCTTCTTCTTCTACCTATATAATTTCTGGGTTTCTCTTTAATTTCTCTAAATTTTTTCTCTTTTTGTTTGGGTCTTCAATGTTGCAGACGTTGAAAAGTTTTACCAGCAGTGCGATCCCGGTGCGTTATTTTTCTTTCTTTTCTCTCTCTTTTTCTACGACATGGGTTTTTCATGAATTTTATTTTTTCTTCTCTTATAATGATTCTGCAATTCTTGGGTTGACTGTGCTTTTTGATTCTGCAACTTGTGTTGTGGGTAGTTTTTTTTGTATCTTTGATTGTGGGGAATTTGCTAAAAATTCCTTCTTTTAGGGATTCATAAATGCCAAAATAGCTTTTATTTTGGTCACATGTGTGTTTGTTGATACTATATACATGTCATGTTTACTGTTATTTTGGTCTTTTATGAGTTAAAAGAACTATGAACTTTCTAATTTTGTTCGGTTCAGTTACAAATTTACAAGAAACCACAACTTGTTATTTAGGGAAAGGTCAATCTAATTTCAGGATTTCAAGGGCGTTTGGTCGTATGGTACATTGGATATCATGGCTTCCCACACACAGCTCTAGCTTGATGAGTAATTGTGAAAGACTTTGAAATGTGAATATCTTCATTTCTATTTGTAGCATAGATGCCTTAATTTTTTATATTTTGGAGGTCCCAATTTTGTACTTTCATAAATCTAAGTATTTGGGTTGTTCAACTTTAGATGGTAGTATTTTATAATGGTTTTGGAAGTAATTTTTACAGTTGAAGCTGCAATTTAAAGGTGAACTCGCACTCATTACATACAATTGGAGGCGACTTTTCCCCTTATAGACGGATTAGGTTATTATGGGGTACAATCTCATTTCGGTTGTAATAATTCAATATTATTTTCTCCTCTCATTGTAACATAATTTGTCAATCTTTCTGTCTTGATTAATTTCTGCTTTCTACTGCTCCCTCATTACAAGTGTGTGTATATATTTTCTTTTCTTTTATGATAAGTGAAAGCTTTCTTCTTAATTAAGTAATATCAGTTCTGTGGTCTGAATTGTCAAATTTCCTGGGCAATTCTATTTCCAATCTGTTTTTATTTTTTAATTGAAATGTGAGTATATTCAAACCAGATGTAATGTTATGTAATTTTTTACTCTTACCTCTTCCATCATTTCAATTGTAAAGAGATCTATAGCAATTAATATCATAACCATGATTTTATGTATTAAGTTTGATTACTTACAGTAATATCTTTTTTCTTTTTTTTTTATATATAACTGTATTTAAGATATCATTCTTTTGCTTCTGTTTCTTTGTCATTGAACATGCATTCAAATGGATCTAGAAGCATCACAATTGGTTTGAAAACATGTCATTTATTTACACTGTCCTCATGCATTCTAATTATTTATTGTACTATCTGCTTTGTTGTTATATAAAAAGCCCGTCGTGTTGGATGTGATTTTGATTACATTGTTAGTTGGGGAGAGTTGTGTCATGTTTCTTAAGGTATTAATGGTGTGCTTTTAGAGAAGGAGAACTTGTGTCTGTATGGACTTCCAAATGAGACATGGGAAGTTAATCTGCCCGTTGAGGAAGTGCCTCCCGAGCTTCCTGAGCCAGCATTGGGTATAAACTTTGCTAGGGATGGGATGCAAGAAAAGGACTGGTTATCACTGGTTGCAGTTCACAGTGACTCATGGTTGCTTGCTGTTGCTTTCTATTTCGGTGCACGCTTCGGGTTTGGTAAGAACGAAAGGTATGTAATTGTTTTCTCTACTTTTTGAAATTGTTATCACTGGTAGTTGCAGTGTCTATGATCACTCTGACTTTCTATAATATTGACGTTGCCAATTCTTATTATAGATTCTCTCCATTTGTTCTCCTTTCGTGTTATTTTGTTTCCTAGATAAAAAGAAGAAAGAAAGAAAAATTGTCTATTTTGGATGTGTCTTCATCAGCTGTAATTGCTTTTTACATGATTAATATGTTGAAGATCTAGAGAAGTAGTAACCATTTATTCTATATTCAATTCAAGCAATAATAAGAGTTACATACATTTTTTTTAAGCATACATAAATGTTGAATCTAATGATTAGGGTCATTATCTTAAAGCATGAAATGATATGCTTGAATTTGTTTATATAATTACATGATGTGTTAATTTATTTATATAATTTCTGGTGTCATTTTGTAATGTCACAAAGATGCTTTATATATGCTGATGAGAAAAGAGTGAAATGATATTGGAAATGAGAGTTGTCTCGAGTTTCTTCTAGGTGTTACAGACCTCTGCATTAAAGGAATCCACCCTTAAAAGGATATAGCACAAGGCTTGCAAAAATGCATCAATTTTATTCACTAATGATTTCAATTACAAGCTGCTAGGTATATATACCATGGCTACTGAATTCTCATTGGCTAAGCTAATACAAAGCTCCAATTGATTAACCACTACTAACTCTAACAACTCTAACTGATTCAACTAACTCAAGCCCTATCACAACATATTTGTAACTAACTTGAGCTGAATACTTGTCAGCATGCTCGAGCTACTTGGATGCCCTGCATCACCCTCCCTCCCATTCCTTCCCTCTTTTCCTCTCAACTCCTCCCACAACCACCAATGCTTATTTACTTTTTATGAGGGATTTTTTAAAATAAAAAATAGAGATTTTTAGTGCAACCAAACAATAGAAAATCATCTCCAGGCTTTTAACCAAACAACAAAAGAAATCGTTTTCCCGAATTTTTGAATAAAACATTTCCCCAAGAAAATGTTTTAATTCAAAACAAACAGAGCCTTATTTCCTTCCATACTAATTAATTATTTTGAAGCATTGGCTGATACTGGTGATTTTAGCAAATGTTCCCTCAGTGATTAACATGAGTTCTGTAAACTTCATGTTATATATTTTCTGATTAGCTCTTTGATACATATAGCAATGACTTAGTATATAATAAAATTTACTTTAGACGGCTCCCTTCTCAGCCTATCCACAGAAGAAATACGAGTTTTCCCATTGTTCTCTTCTCTTGTTAACGAATTATGTTGTTTAGTGATTTGTAAAATATGGCCCTTCTATAGCAGGGCATGCAACATGTTGATGGACTTGTCAGCATGTATTGTTGTCTACTTTACCTATCAAAAAAAAAAAAGTATTGTTGTCTACTGGGGAAAGAAGGGGAAAAAAACCCAGAGTCCTATTTCAGTTGCGGACATGCAGTACAGAAGAAGCTAAAGAAGTCTAAGGCGAAAGAAAGCCAAGTAAGAGAGAGAGAGAGAGAGGAGTGCATATTGGTTGTACTCTTACTAGAGACGAGCAATAAAGCTGTTGGATTGTTTACCATTACCTATTTGGATGCAAAACTGTGTCGCTTCTTACTAATTTTGAACCTCAATCAGCAATGGGCTCTCTTTTTTAGCTTTAGTCAGTTCTTCTGAATTTCTTTGAGTTGATGAGTGAAAAACTAGAGGCGCAATATCCTTTTTCGCTTTAGATCAGTTATATGATCTAGGTTAGAGGTAGAGCATCTTTCCTTTTTCTTTGAATACAGGATGCTAGGGTGAATTGTTATGGATAAAATCTAATTGTTAAAAAAACCTTAAGTATACAAGGAAAGGCTTATGTTTTGAGCTAGTTCATAATCCAGAGTGCTTCTATTAGTGAAGTTTTGCAGCATGAGCTTAGTAACTGGTCCTATTTGAACTCTGTGGAGGCATCAAATGGTATTCTGATGATCTTGGACAAGAGAGTGGTAGAAAAACTGGAAGAGGCAGTGGGCAATTACTCAGTATCTTGTAAATTGAGGGATGTTGCTGATGGCATTGATTGAGCTTTCTCTGGTGTATATGGCCCAAATGCGGATATGGAAAGAATACAGTTGTGGAAGGAGTTGGTGGGGATACATTTTGTTGGTAGGGAAATCCTCGGTGCTTGGGGGTGGTTAGCATCACTCATTTCCCTAGTGAACAAGTGGATGTAGAAAGGGCCTCCACAACCATGTGGGAAATTTCTGGTTTCATTTTAGATCTTGGGCTGATGGATTTACCCATGGAAGGAGGTGCATTTACCTAGTCTAACCATCATGAGCTCCCCCATCTATGTCCAAACAAGACAAGTTTCTTATTACATTGGATTGGGAAGAAAATTTCTGCAATTTAAATTAGAGGTTACTCCAACAACTACTGTCAGATCAATTCCTGATTTTTCTCAATGTAATGGGATAAATAGAGGAAAACAACCATTTAAATCTGAGAATATGTGGCTTAAATTGGAGGGCATTGTGGAGCAGGTTAGACAGTAGTGGAGTAACTATCAACAGATGGAAAATTGCAAAGGGACTCCTAATGTGATGGCACAACCCTTGTGTGGTTAGAGAAAGAAATCCTCATTGGAAGCTTGAGATAAGGAAAAGTCCAAGAATAAGTGCCCATGGTAGTTAATTATGTTCAGTATTTTATTTGGTTTTTCTAGAGTCCGAAGTTTTTTTTTTTTGTTATTCTGTAATTATTGGGTGTGGACCTTGGGTTTTATTTTATTAATATTAAATTTATTTAGTTTATGGACTTTATGTGTGGGCTTTGGCTCAACTCAATTAGGGTTTGGTTTACTAGTCAAAGTAGAAGTTCTAGTATTGTCAGAAAAAGTTAAGATATAGGGTCAAACAAAGAGGAGTTTTATTGAGTGTTTTGAGTAATGAAGATTGTTTTTCCCCCCTCCCTCTCCCTTTCCCCTCTCTTCCATTGTTCATGTGCTTCGTTCATAGATTGTGGAGAAATTCGATTTAACCCTAAATCAAATATTCTCTTCCCTACAAAACCCTTCTTTTTAGAAGTTCTGAACACTAGATCCACAATTCCTTCTAAACCTAACAAACACACTTTACTATATGAAGTATGGACTACACTGTAAATTCTCCAATTTGTCCTACGTCACCCCATTAGGGTGGTATGGGGGATGACCATAAATTCCATCTGGTAAATTGGCTAATTGTTTGTTCCCCTGTTCAAGCTGGAGGATTAGATTAAAAAGCTTTTGGTTTTTAATGAAGCTTTATTTGGCAAATGGTTGTGGAGGTCTGTCAATGAGGGGGGATGCATTATGGAGGAGGGTATTCGATATAAAATATGACATTTCGTGGGGTGGTTGGTGTGTGTATGTGGTGAGGTGGTCCCTATGGAGTATGTTTATGGAAGCACAAGGCTGTTGGAGAAACTTTTTTAAATATGTGAGGCTTGAGGCGGGGAATTGTACCAGGATTTGTTTCTGGCATGATTGCTGGAATGGAAATTCTTCCTTTAAGGAAAGGTATCCTGAGCTTTCCATGATTGCAAGGGATAGGGATGCACAGGGAAAGTTACATGTTTAGTTACATGTGCTTTGATTTATGACTATTGTACTTAAGAAATATTATGTTAGATTTTACGGGAACATTTTCTGTAACTTCTTATTCTATTGTGTATTATTGAATTTCTTCAGTTAAAAAAAGTCATGATTGTTAGATTATTTTAGTTTTCTGTTCAATGCCTTTTAGTGTACCCTTGACAACGAAATTGACCGCTAATTTTTTGAATATTTAAAAGAAAAGTGAATGCTTGGGTTTAAGAAGAAAAATGTACTAATATTGTTTACTAAGAAAAAAAGTATTACTTCATGCCATTGGGAGGAAAATGTTGTCCATGGCCCCTTCTATAAAAGCCAAGATTTTTTTTTTTACTGGAAGCTATAAAAGCCAAGAATTAGTGGCTACATTTCATCTACAATTGTAGTGTACAAGATCAAATCAAGGAGGTGGTTCTAATATTGTTTGCAATTGGATTTACAGGAAGAGGCTTTTTCAGATGATAAATGATCTGCCAACCATATTTGAAGTTGTGACAGGCAATGTCAAGCAACCCAAGGACCAATCTGCTACTCACAACAGTAGCAAAAGCAAATCAAGTGCAAAGACGGTAAGAAGTCACTGATTTCACAGTTATTTGCTTTATCTCCTTTGTATGGCTCCTTTGTGTAATGTTCTCGCTGCTTTTATGTTGCCTATAAGCAGTCCCGGCAATCTGAGCCCCAGACCAAGGGAGTGAAGATGTCTCCACCACCTAAAGAAGAGGATGAGAGTGGGGAAGAAGAAGAAGAAGACGATGAACAGGGTGCAACTTGTGGGGCCTGTGGGGATAATTATGGTACTGACGAGTTCTGGATTTGCTGTGACATTTGCGAGAGATGGTTCCATGGCAAATGTGTAAAGATTACACCTGCAAAGGCTGAACATATCAAGCAGTACAAGTGCCCAAGTTGCAGTAACAAGAGGTCTAGAGTTTAAATCTAGGTTCTGGATTAGACCTTTTTCGTTATAATTTGAAAGTAAAACAGAGTCAGTATCCTATTTTAGTTGATGAATTTGAATGACTGCAGATGAATTTCGGATTTAAGTTTTGCTACTTTTCAGACCTGTTCTGTCTAATTTTATGGCGAATTGTGTTTTTAAATAGTGAATGGCAACCAGTAATATTATCACGTCCAAGCAAGTTTCTGGTTAGATCTTAGTGCATATTATCTTGTGTTTCTGGCTTTCTGCAGATTACTACCTTAGTATGGCAATCGGCAGCCTATGAATTGCTTTGAACCTCATTATACATAAATCTTCTTGATTAGAGATGTCTATCTAGGAAGCGTCAGATATGATCAAAAGTATAATTGTTCTGTCATTCCCATGTGTTGTCAGAACTGCAGGCTGGAGTTCTTGTTTGTGAGAGTGCAGTTTGTGGTTAGATATCAGAATTTCTCGGTTAATGGATGCTTTGATTCTAATAAGAGACAACCAAAGTTTAGGAAGAAACAAGTTCCAATTCAGGGAAGTAAAACTTCCAAATGCAAAGTTCTCTTGAGCAATTTAAATTCACGTTCTTCTCTTGGTGTTCAATTGAAGTGAACATTTTTGTTTACTAGAATAGAGGGAAAGAGTCAACACTTTGCTGGTAACAAGCGAAGGATTCTTTTTTCTTTCTTTTCAAAAGAAGATTTGGTGGAGGATAAAATAATCATTAAAATACTGTACTATTCCGTTTCTCTCTGGTCAACATCTATCCTTCTGAGTTTTGAAGAATTTCATCAAGCAAAACAATCAGCACATTTATATGTATACAAGTTCATAGTTTATACGCATAACAATGAGACCGTTCACCAGTCAGTACCCATAATCTTTCCCCATCGTGACACATCAAACTTATTTGGTCTACATATGGTATTTATTCATATTGTTAGGCCAAAAAAGAAAAAATTTGCCAATACTCAAGTTGCAAGGTTTGAATTGAATAGTGAAAGTCTAAGACCCTTAACTCTAAACCAACGCCAGCACTCAAGTCTATTAGCTTTGATGATACCAGATGTGTTGCCTCTCATTACCAGTAATCCTTGCAAGAACATAGCCCATTACTGAAATGGTGAAACCTATTATTATCCCTCACAATTATCTCCCTCCCCTCCAACTTGGAGATCAACTTAATAGCTGTATGGCAGTCCCAACACACCCTTAAATTCTTCACCACCCTAATCACTGCACCTACTTCACTAACCAGAAGAGCAAAACAGATAGCCAATTTCTCACTATGAGTTCCCACCATCTCTTCTTTCTCTTCCTCTTCAACATCTCTCAGCACACAGCTCTTATCAGCCGTATAACCATTCCTCCTCATCTTCCTTCCCAATTCTGACAACAGCCTATAGATGTCATCTGATCGTTCATGCATTCTGTCTCCTACTATGAAGTTGTGTATTTTACCCTTATCTTCTACCCAACTCCACCCAGTTGTCTTCTTCACTCCCACTTTTCTCATTGTTCCCCTGACCCTCTCAACATCTTCCCACCTCCCTGCTGAAGCATATATGTTGGAAAGCAAAATATAATTTCCAGAATTATATGGTTCAAGCTCAAAGAGTTTGTTTGCAGCCAGCTCCCCAAATTCAACTCTTTTGTGAATCCGGCTAGCATTTAAAAGAGACCCATAAACTCCTGCGTGTGCTTCCATTGGCATGCTTTCAATCAACTTTTTAGCTTCCTCTAGTTCACCCACTCGACCTAGCAAATCAACCATGCATGCATAATGATCTACAGCAGGAGCTTGGATTGATTTGTAGACCTTCCAACCTTCTTCCAATAATCCTGCATGACTGCACGCTGTAAGGACACCAATAAATGTTACACGGTCTGGTTCAATACCTTCTTCTTTCATCTTTGACATTAATTCAATGGCTTCCATTCCATGACCATGAGCTGCAAACCCTGCAATCAATGTATTGTAGGAAACAACATCTCTTGTTGCCATTTCTTGGAAAACTCTTTTGGCATCTTCCACACTCCCACATCTTGAGTACATGAAAATCAAAGAGTTGTACCCTGAGATGCTGAGATTAATATGGTTTTCATTAAGGATGTTCACAACCCAATTTCCCAATTTCAATGCCCCAAGATGTCCACAGGCTGAGAAAACACTCACCATGGTCACCTCATCTGGTTTCAAGCCTTTAATAGCAGTCATATGTTTAAAGAGCTCAATTGCCATAGCTGACTGCCCATTTTGAGCATAACCTGCAATCATCGAATTCCATGAAACAACATTCTTTTCTGGCATCTTATTAAATATGTTTGTAGCTGAAGTCAAATCCCCAACCTTTGTATATGCCGAAATCATGGCATTCCATGTAACAGAGTTCCTATACACACCCAGTTCATCAAAAATTCTTCGAGCAGTCTCAAGGTTTCCACACTTTGCATACATATCAAGCAACGCGGTCTTGACAAAACAATTTAAATGGATCTTCTTCCGGTCAAGTGTTCTAACAAGTGAGTCCGCTAGGCAAGTATCACCGTGCAACGATAATGATGAAATAACAATAACCCACGTCGTTTCATTTGGTTGAACCCCGGCATTGATCATGTCATCAAACAATCTTAAAGCCTTCTCTGCAAACCCATTCTGAGCATAACCTGATAGCATTGCATTCCACGAGACCACACTTTTCTCGGGCATCTCATCAAAATACCTCCTTGCACTCTCCAAATCCCTCATCTTAGCATACCCGGTAACCATGCTGGTCCAAGTAATAACATTCCTATTAGGCATCATATGAAAGAGTCTACGAGCTTCACCTTCATCCCCCCACTTCCAGTACCCAGAAATCATTGAATTCCAATCCGCAACAGTCCTTTCATGCATTTCTTCAAACAGCTCCCTGGCAACCTTAATCGGGCCATATTTCGCATACACATCCATGATTGCATTGCGTACATAACGATCCTGACCATGACCCAATTTCACTAAATGGGCATGAAACACAATGCAGGCCTTCCCGGCCAATTTAATCAATACTGGGTACACAAAAGTACCAGGCCTTATACCACAACATTGCATTTGTTTAAACAGAGAAACCACTTCACTGTGAGCACCCAATTGGGAGTAATATCTAAGCATGGAAGTGAAGACATAGCCATCAGGGCATGACACAGAGTTAAAAATGAGACGGGTATAGGCCGATGGTGCGTGGAGGCGAGTGCAGTGAGTAAGGAGTAGTGCCACCCAGTAATTGTGGTGGTGGAGGGAGTTTTGAATGAGGTTTGCATGGAGCTGTGTTAGATGTTTTAGATTGGTTACTTTGCATGCTATGGAGCCCAAATGTGACATCACAAATGTGACATGCTTTGGCTCCCGAATATGCCCAAAAAGCCCAAAACCAAAAGCTTGTTCAAATTGTGTAATAATTAGGTAAAAGTAAAAGATAACTGTCTGTCCGAAAATTGCTTTTTAAGTGTTGTATAACAGTGGACTCCTATTGGTACACATTATGAGCGTTGACCCCACTTTCCGTGTCAAAACTGTGCTGTCTATCAGTCCGCCGATGATTACGATAAATCATGTAAAAGTAATATTGTTCCAATTGCAAATAAAAATGATAGAACCATGTGAAAGTAATGTTGGATGATTATGAAAAATGTTGTGCCTCTAATTTTACTTAGTAGAGATGCATGAGACAGTCTTGGAACTAGACATGATTTGAGTTGAGTCAAAGTACAACTTTTTACCTTGCCATCGGACTGATGTGGTATGATTTGGATTTGGAGTCTCCTACCTTAATCAACTTATTATGGGTTAAAACTTAAAACAACTCATTAATGTAGCTCCAAGAATAGAATAGTGAGTATTGAAGACGAATTTTTATAACTATTAATCATTGTGATCAGGGAAAATCTCGAACAAAAAGGAACTAAAAAATATTGAATATTATTACGTGTCAAATAGCTGTAAAGAAATTGCCTTTATATAAAACTTGATCTGAATTTGGATTAATTAGTTATGATACTACGGAGTAGAAATAAATATCAAGTGCATCTTGGCCCAAACGAGCTTAGACCTTATATTTTAATGATAGCATTTCCCTCTCTAGAACATACCAAATTTAATTAGCATTTTGAAACAATGAGAAAAAACACTGCTAATAAAATTGCATTTAGCTGTCACTTGCCAAAGAAGATTGCTTAGCAGCTAGCACACACCATTTCCAAGGTGAACTAATTTCTTAAACAACAATCTGAAGCAGTATTTTTTATTTAAAGACGGTTAGCTAGCATGAAGGAATTAGGCAATGTAGCTTATGAGTTATAACTTATAATACTAAAACTAGAGGTGAAACGTAATTGTTGAGTTAGTATATTTTTAATTGTTGGATTGAGAATGTTTGTCACAGACATATTGCACCTGAAAGTGATAGACTACCTTCAATATGAACGAGAAAAAAAACAGAGAGGATTTTTGTCCATCCACAATTATATCATATAAAGTCAATATGATCCATTAAATCCTAAGGTGATGATGGGACAACTACCACTCGTACATGGACCTACTCTTTAATTAAATGTTTTGCATTCTTAAGACAACTTCTGTTAAAAATTGATAGCTCTTTCTGGCCTTCTGCTTTAGCAAACGAACAATGTTCATAATTCATAGCTAACAAATGGATGTAGACGAACCAAGACTGTCCTAGTGGCTTGGACGTACTCCTACAACAAAGGACCATTTTGAACTGCCACAACTAAAGGTTGCAATGACCTTGCCAATTATTGCTTCTTAAATCTTAATTGACTCTTATAGCTACCTAAAAAGCTTCACAATAGCATGGGCTCTTGCCGGCCTAGCTAACCAGTATTTATAGATTTACTCATCAATTTGCTGCCTAACCCTATAGTTGACTCAATAAAAGGCTGCCTAATGTTTAAGAGCAAAGCTAGGGTATAATTTTTTTAATGTGTAAGTTGTGATTTGAGTAATATCATATTCATATGTGTTTACCAAGATCATCAATGACACTATTTTTATGATATATCGATCAGAACATATTGGGTTAGTAATTAAAAAAATTTTACATCCCTATATTTATTGCATAGTTAATACTTGATATGAACTTAATCTTGCAGCTACAATAGAAACTTCCGGATTGAGGATCCCATGTAATACTCAAAAAGTATTGCATGGGTGTAATTCCATTTTTCTCTCACAGATTTTTCACTTTTTGCTTTTTGAATTTTTTCAAGTTTTCAACTTTTCAATTTCAACTACTCAATTGGTATTGCATGCAATACCAATTGCATGGGATCTCAATCCGAAACTTCCTACCTTACACGGTTCTATGTTGACAATTCATGACATCACTATGACGACATTTGGCCTCTTAGCATTCAAGGCAATTTTCCACAATGATTGGTTTTACATTTTTGTATCAAATATTGGTATGGGGCATAGCCATGTGCTTCCTTGTTGTAATGTTGTATTTCTTCTTAAAAACTATCTTGTGCAAAATCTTTCTATTGGAAATTTGGAACAAGTCAAGGTGCTTTGGTTAATTGTTTTGGCATTTAATCCCTTCTAGTCGTGAAAAATCCTTGCAATGTCATTCTACTTTGACATGTCGATATGTGTATCCAATAGATAGGAACTTGTAGTCTAATTAAATTGTCAAAAGGCTCACATGTCATCTGGCATTTGTTTTTGTTGGTAGACGGCACAACATGCATGTTCTTTCCAATGGATTAGCTAGTCCCATCGCATTCTTAAATATGTCATGTTGTTTCAATTCTTATATAGAACACACATCTTTGACTAATTAATCACATGCTTTTGGATTCTACCATGAGAGAGAATCCTTTTAGTATTTTTTTTATATATGTTTGGAAACTTAATTTGGGAAGAAAAAAAAATAATAATAATTGAAGGAGACGTGGAAAGAGGAGGTAGTCATGTGGACTCTAATTGGGGAAAGAAGGGTGGTCTCACTCTCAATCACACGCGTAATCACTAATCAATACATGTGTAGAGACAGAAGAAAGATGAAAGAGACTGCTTTCCAATATTGTTCGAGCAAAGGCCTAATTGTGTGCTTCTGAGTTGTGACAAACACTAGTGCCTCTTAGCTAAAAAAAAGAGAAGACAAACACTAGTGTTTATTCAAATAACTAAAAAAAAAAATGGAAAATAAGATAGACAACAAAACATGATCCAATTTAATCCCTCACCCTTGCCAACATTACATTGTTGCTATCTTTAGAAAATAAAAATAAAAACCATTTAAAAATTAATATGAATTCTCACCAAAATATATATATGATCTTTTGAAAATAGTAGTTGATTATTTGCTATAGATTTTCTTCGAATAGAAGCTTTAAAAGGTAGTTGAAATTGTAGTAAACTGCTGGCTCATATGGTACTATGTATATCCCCCTTAATTACAATTCCTTTCAAATTTCATTTATATGTGGGAATGGTTGACAACTATCAATACTTAAAAAGATTCTTTACACATATTTATAAATGTGAAACTAATAGCTAAATTCTTGATAATTAAAGTATTAAATTATAGACGTGAATTTGCAAATGGTCAACAAGTTACCATACTTCTATTTGATTTTCCAAAATGGTTTAACAATTTGGGAACACAACACACTGACATTACATGTATGGAATTTATGATATATCACCTTTTTTGGGAAATTGAAATATAAAAATGTTTTTCTTACACATATCTAGAAAATTGAAAAGTTACTCTAAATTACCTTAAAAAGTCTCACAAAATCATCATAATTATCGGGAGAGTGAGATGAACCAAATCATATGGTCGTCGAAACAAGGTGTCTGTGCAAGTGCCAATGCTAGCAGACAAATGCTAACGTTAGTACCCTGTGTTATATGAGAATTGCTTCCTAATAAATTTTATGGCTTTAGGATTGGAATGAGATTCTATGATACTAAACTGAGTTGTAAAATATGAAAGATTAGGATTAAGAGAGAATGAGGTGAAAGTGGAGAATTGAGAGAGACAATGAAAAAAGAAAAAAAGAAAATATATTAATGAGTGATATGATAAGGTTACGAAAATACCCTTACGCTAATATAAAAAAATAAGTTAATAGAAAAATAACTCAATAGAACAAATTTTAACAAGAAGAGACAAGGTGTCATTCAATTATTACAATGAAATTACTATAAAAAGTGTTGGAAACACAAGAAAGAAGGAGAAGAAAATAAAAAGGAGAGAATGTAAATGAAAATCTAAAAGACAAGAAAAAGGACATAATTGAAGCATAATCCCGGAGTCACCGGGTCCATGGAGGACAGAGCCAGTGTTTCCATTTTTCATCTTTCGATGATCATCATCATCATCATCCTAATTTAATTTATATTTAAATATTAATTAATTAATTTAAAACAGAGAGAGAAAGAGAAAACATTTCCCATATTCACACACAGTCACAGTCTCTGATTCAAGTATTCATCTGAGGCGCCAACCCAACTAAAACACACCAAAAAACCCTAAACACAAAACAAAAATAAAAAGACTTTCAGAAACAGAGAAAGTGTGTCTGTGTTTCAAAATAAAACACTTTGCCTTTTCATTAAAAATCAGTGCTATAAAATTGTGTTTCTGGGTTTTGTGGTTTATGGGTTTTGGATTCTGAAAGTTGGTTTCTTTTTAGATTTGGGTTTGTGTAAAAGAAATGTCAGAAATGAGAGTCGGTGATCCAAGCAAGCTCCACTTGAAGAAGAAGGAACTCACTCAAATCCGAAAAGCAGCTCGTGTTCTACGCGATCCAGACACTACTTCCTCATGGAAAAAATCCCCTCTCAACTCCGCAAGATCTGTACCTTTATCATTACCATTACCACCAATCCCTGCTTCTACTTCTTCTTCCAACTTGTTTGATCACTTCCAATACTCACGGAACAACAATGGCAACGACAACAACTCAAAGAGGGTCTTTCTCTGCAATTGGGGGGACACCCACAAATCCACTGCAATGCCTGCCACCAATGACGATGAGGATTATGTTGATGGTGATGATGAAGGCTCTTATTCGATTGATGATAGCTTAAGCGATGCCAGGAATGGCGGGGACTCAAAGAGTGATACGCGTTCTTCCATTTTCAGACGCAGAGATGCAAATTTGGTTAATAAAAAGAGTAAGAAAACTAATACTCATCTTCATGTTTTAGCTAGATCAAAGCATTTGATAAAGTCTCATCCTTTACCATTGAGTTTAGATGATTCGGTTGAACAATCTGATGATTATGAAGATTATAGTAATTCTGAGGATTTGAGACCCATTTCCGGGGCTTCCCCGTTGCTTGCGAAGCTTAGAAATAGGAATTGGTCTCAGTCGTCGGCCAAGTTCTTGAGAGGTAGTTTAAGAGAGGATAACTCTTCTTATTCGTATAGTACGCCTGCATTGTCAACTAGTTCGTTTAATAGGTATCGTAATCGGAACCCGAGTACTGTTGGGTCTTGGGATGGCACCACAACTTCAATGAATGATGGGGATGATGAGGTGGATGATCATTTGGATTTGCCAGGTCGTCAGGGATGTGGGATTCCTTGTTATTGGTCAAAGAGGACACCGAGGCATCGTGGTGATTGTGGGAGTAGTTGTTACTCTCCTTCGCTTTCGGATACTATTAGGAGGAAAGGAAGCAGCATCTTGTGTGGCAGTCAAGCGATTTATCCTAGTCGACGTCGATCCACATCACGTTCCAACAAGCGGAGTATTGCTGCAAGAAGTGCTCGGGGTGTTCTCCCATTGCTTACTGATAGTGGTGATGGCAGAGGAGGGTCATCTATAGGAACAGGGAGGAGCGATGATGAACTCTCTACTAACTTTGGGGAGCTCGATTTGGAGGCTTTGAGTAGATTGGATGGAAGGAGGTGGTCGTCCAGCTGTAGGAGTCAAGAAGGGTTAGAGATTGTACCTCTTAATGGGGAAGGGGAAGATGAAGGCACGCCTGACAGTATAAGGAGTTTTAGCCAGAAGTACAAACCCAGGTTCTTTGGTGAATTGATTGGGCAGAATATTGTGGTTAAGTCACTTATAAATGCGATTACAAGGGGTCGGATTGCCCCTGTTTATCTTTTCCAAGGTCCCCGTGGGACTGGAAAAACATCAACAGCCAGGATTTTTGCTTCTGCCTTGAATTGTCTGGCTCCTAATGAAACTAAACCATGCGGCTACTACTGCAGGCAATGCACTGATTTCATCTCTGGCAAGAGTAGGGATCTATTGGAAGTTGATGGAACCAATAAGAAAGGAATTGATAGAGTTAGGTACCTGTTGAAGAAACTATCCGCAGGGCCCTCATTAACCTTCTCGGGATACAAGGTTTTTGTTATTGATGAGTGTCACCTGCTATCTTCTAAGACATGGCTGGCATTTCTCAAATTTCTTGAAGAACCACCACAGCGAGTTGTGTTCATACTAGTAACAACTGATCTTGACAATGTACCCCGTACTGTACAATCGCGGTGTCAAAAGTACCTTTTTAACAAAATTAAAGATGGTGAAATTGTAGCCAGATTGCAAAAAATTTCTGCCAATGAGAACCTGGATGTTGAATTAGATGCATTGGATTTGATTGCTTTGAATGCAGATGGTTCACTTCGAGATGCAGAAACTATGTTAGAACAGTTGAGTTTGCTGGGGAAAAGAATTACTACGTCTCTCGTAAATGAACTTGTGAGTTTGCTTTGCCAATGCTTCCTTGACCTGGCCTTAAGTCTTCTTATTTTTATTTTTTTTTAACATTTATTTCAATAACTGGAAAATCAAATGGTATATGTTAGCAAATTTTAGTGGGGTTTGTTTTTATATGATTATTTAATTGTGTAATTGAATGGTTCAGACCTATGATTTAACGTTTTATCTTCCACAGGTGGGAGTTGTTCCAGATGAAAAATTACTGGAACTGTTGGAGTTAGCTATGTCATCAGACACTGTAGAAACAGTGAAAAGAGCCAGAGAGTTGATGGACTCTGGGGTTGATCCAATGGTTTTGATGTCTCAACTGGCCAGTCTAATTATGGATATCATTGCTGGAACTTACAATGTAGTTGATGACAAATGTGGTGATTCATTCCTTGGTGCACGAAGTTGTGAGTAGCATTCCCTTAAGATTTATGTTTGGCTTGTTCTTGAGAAGTTTCTACTAATTATGGTCATATTCTTTGATGTTTACAGACAACCTACACCAAAAAATTTTCCCCCTTAAAAAATAGAAAAGAAAATTATTGTTTCATATGTTGCTGCCTCTTGTGACTGACTCACTGTCATTCTAAAATAATCTTTTTATGAAATTGAAAATCTCATGATGATTTTAATCATTGCTATGGATGGTTTCATTTCATGCTTCAGTGACTGAAGCAGAATTGGAGAGATTAAAGCATGCTTTGAAGCTTCTTTCAGAGGCTGAGAAACAGCTAAGGGTTTCAAATGAACGCTCAACATGGTTCACAGCTACTCTTTTACAGCTTGGTTCACTG
Organism: Fagus sylvatica; assembly: GCA_907173295.1. Taxonomy (NCBI): domain Eukaryota; kingdom Viridiplantae; phylum Streptophyta; class Magnoliopsida; order Fagales; family Fagaceae; genus Fagus; species Fagus sylvatica. Next base: position 2,569,995 of record OU015763.1, on the reverse strand, counting down.
CCTTCTCCAGACTTCACTCACTCAGGTAGCAGCCGGAGGCAGAGCTGTAAGACAACCGAGGATGACCGATCTACTGCTTCAAGAGAAGTTACTGCTTACAAGCAGAAGTCAGATGCTCAATATATGCCTCGGAAACTAACTTCTCCTGCTTCCTTGCACAAAGCAGTAAGTGGCAATCCCATCCTTCTGGGCGAACTATCATCACGGATTGATGGTTTGAGTTCCAATTCCAGGCTATCACAAACTCAGTCCATTGATGGTGGTGCTTCGGCTGCCTCATGTGATGATGTTACGGTTGGAAATATAATCTTTAGATGCACAAACTCAGAAAAGTTGGATGATGTCTGGGCACGCTGTATTGAGAGGTGCCATTCAAAGACACTGAGGCAATTGCTTGATACTCATGGAAGGCTTGTGTCTATATCTGAAGTTGAAGGTAAACTCGTAGATTTTACTCTCATTTATATTTTAAATGTAAAATTGTACAAAATGTCTAAAATTCTTCTCTAACTTATTATAGTCTCAAGTTGCTTGCTAGTGATCTTGGTGAGGATTGGGGCTGGGAATCAAATAATAGTAAAATGTCAGCTACGGCATCTAAGTAATAGTCCACCAACTAATAATTTAAATTGAGCTTTATTTCAATTCCAGCCGATGTAGTGATGGATTCTCACACCGAATTAGCTGTGTATGGTGTTACTGTTTTCTTACTTGCTAGAGCAAGTTTCATGTAACTACTCAATGGTTTGTGTTCTGTAAGTCGGCTGTGAAAGATGTGTGATTTGTTAGCTGTACGGACACTGATATTACTTAAGCTATAGTTGTGTTGTGACAATTATATCATATTAGTTAGCAAAAGAAAAGAAAAGAAAAATTATATCATTCATGTATTGGAAACAAAACAAACTTTCGACCTTCATATATTGCAATGGAATCGACATCATCTTATGAGACAGTTCTTTTGAATTTCTATTTCTATTTTTCAAAATGACCATAACTATCCCTCCCATCTGATTTACTAATGCAGGTCTCTTTAACTCTTAGGATAAAGTTCTATTTGCTACTGTTTAACTTATAAAGGCTACACTGATGAATCATACGTGTGTACTTTAGGATCCAAAACCCCAACATCCCCCCCCCCCCCAATTTTCTCACTAATATCAGGCTATGCTTTGGGTAGTAGATATATAATAATTTTTTTTTTTTTTTTTGATAGGTAATGAGAAAATTTTATAAAGAAAAAACTCCAACTAAGTGCATAAAATATGCACCTAGAAGGAGTAGATATATAAGAAAATAAAGATGTCTAAGCTTGACATTGGACTAATTTGCTTGAACCAATGGCTAATTGGGTTTTTTTTTTTTTCAACAATTGGATCAGTTTGTTTTAAAAGTTGAGCTCATAGAATCCCTTTATGATGGGAGACCATGCTAGTGCTCTCTCTCCCTTTTGGCCTTTATTCTTATATGGTTCTGCATGCAGGTGTTCTCGTTGCTTATATTGCATTTGGAGATGGAGATATTAAATCTAGAGCAGAAAGGTTTTTGAGCAGTATCACAAATGCGATGGAAATGGTTCTGAGATGCAATGTAGAGGTTAGAATTATCCTTTCGCCAGATATTGAGGCTTCCATAAATGGTGTAAAGCTGGTTGAGTTACCAGAAGGTCTGAAGAAGGCGGTAACAGTTGTAGCAATTGACAGGGAAAGGAAGGCAGTTCACACAAATGCAAAAAATGGGTTTTCCAAACATTCTCCATTGCTGGATGCAACCAATCAATCCACCTCTGGTTCATCAGAGTTACTGGCTAATGGCTATGGTCAAACCAGTGGTGTGAGAGAGAAGAAACAGGAGATTCCAGTTCAGAGAATAGAATCCATTATTCGCGAGCAAAGGCTAGAAACTGCCTGGTTACAGGCTGCAGAGAAAGGAGGCACACCTGGATCATTGAGTCGTTTGAAACCTGAGAAGAATCAGGTCCTGCCTCAAGATGGCATATATTGTCAAGATCAAATGGACATGAATTCAATTGCGTTCTCCTCTCAGCACCGGGAAGATGAAGATGAATTAAATCATGCACTCAAAGTTTTGAATATTAACAATGAACGGGTCCTCCAGAAGAATGAAAATGGTAGAAGGATTGATCATTTTCCCATGTCCCCAAGTTTATTGCACAATAACAGCTTAGCAACCAATTCCAGTAAAGATAACCCGTGAGTCTCTCTTTGATTTCTCAACTTATTGCAATTTTTCTACAATAATCTTTCATAACTTTCTTTGCCTCTCACCCGATTGAAAACTTAAAGTTGCAGATTATATATTGCAATACTAGCTTCTGAACCCTGGATGTTAATTCTGAATTAATAAAACTTATTAGTCAATATATGGTTGTACTTCTTGTTCATCATCCCTAATGAGATCACTGTTTGAATGGTCTCGAGTCTTGGGCCATTGAGAGTTTCAATCTATTACTGATTTTGTTAACTCTCTTTCTTTTGTAGTAATTCTTTAGGGCTATTTCTTGTGTTTCTTTGCATCAGTTTTTATATGTTCCTTAAGAGCTTAATCTGGTTGTATTCCTAGTATACTGGTCTTTTTCCTTCAATAAAGTTTTGTTATTTATCAAAAAAATAGTTATCCAAAAAGGAAAAGGCGAACCGTTTGAATGATAGTGTTTAAACTGATAGGCTCTTGTTCACTGAACAAGGTCATCTTGTTAAGTATATCTTAGTTTGATGTTTACTCAGCCCCTAGGTAGATAAACTTGAAACAAAGTTGACTGCTGTCCATGTAACAGTCTATGGCATCTTCAGTTTCTTGTTATGGTGTTGTTTCTTCACTGTCTTTTTTTCCGAATATTTCATTACCCTAACCAAACTGAAACGGCCTCCAATATGGTATTGATAACTTTGGACTGTTAATTCTTCACTGTCCTTGAAGTACCTGAGTTCACAACATAATTCTTAAAGGGAGGGCTTTTTGTATGACTTTATAAGTTATTTTGTTGTTGACATTCTACTGTAATTTTCCATAGAGTTTGTTAGTCACATGAAAAGTGAAGTCATTTGGTACACTCGGTAATGCATGATTTTTTTAGTGTGTGTTTGCGGGCATATCCTTGCTGAGTGGCCATGTATCAACATTTATATCTGTCCTATTAAGATACTTATCAAAAAATGTCATATTAACACTCATGCTCATTCCTGCTGTTTTTTAGGGGATATGAATCAGCATCAGGACCTAGAGGTTGTAGTGCATTTTTGTGTTGGCATAAGAACAAACCTCATAAGAGGGGAAGGGTAGGCTGTTGCTTTATTTTCCCCCTTTTATTTTTTTCTTAGCGTAGGGAAACTTCTTTAACCTTGAAGAAAGCTTGTGTCACTTTGTTTGTAAACAGGTTAAAGGGACCCCTGTTCGACCACGCAAAGGTGGACGGTTTTCATTGTTTGGAAATTGCAGGAGGCCTAAGAAAATAGAGAGCAGATCACGTACGATAAATGGGAGAATTTTGTAGTTTGGAGTTTCAGATCTACTGTTTATTTTCGTTACATATTTTTCTTCTGTATTTATTTTTACACTTGAGCCATTCTTCAAGGGTGTGAGCAAGAAGGAAATATGATATGTAAAGGGTTTTGTGGTTGGCTTCTGCATTTTTCAGCTCCATCCAGATTGTTTGCAATCAATAAAAGGAGAGGGACAGTGGATGCTTAAATTATTTCTCATGTTTTACCTTTTCAGTCTGTTGGACAGTTCCAGTTGCAGATGGTCAAGGTACAGTTGATTCTTTTTCTGTACCTCCCTTATTTCAAGTTTTGATCAAACAGTATTCTCAAGTTCTTCCTTTATGGTAAGAATCTCAGCCCTCGTTTAAAGTTCGAATATCACTTGAATCCGGTGGCAATGGACTTATAGGGATTTTATTCTATGATTAATATTTTTTTGGGACAGAGCCTAGGGAGAATTGTAACATGTATTCTAAGGCCTCTGTAGGCTTTGGAGAAAATCAATATAAGGTGAGGGAGATGAAAAGGATAGTGGCTCTGGCTCATCGGTTTGCTTTAGGAAGTGGAATTGCAAGTGACTTACAATGAAGTTTCTATTAGACATCACTACAGTATCTGCAGATAATTTTTTTTATAGTAATACTAACAATTCATAGGTCTCCTTTACATGCTTTTAATATCCATAAAAATTGAATTATTTTTGTGGGTGTGCCATAAAGAAAATGGTATGTCTTATTAACACCAAGAATATGCCATGGTATCCACGGAAGTCGCTCTTATTATTGGCCATGCCATTCAGAGGCAATAATTCTGCTTATCGTCAAGTTTAACAAAATCCAAGACATCTTTGACAGTTTCCAATAGCCATGGTTATAACTAATAACTAATAGATTCATGCCATTATCCCACGTCATAGTTGTTGGCCACAGTTGTAGTTGCAGAAAGCTGTTTCTAAGAGATGTTTTTGTTTGAGTGAGCAGCAGTGTCACCCTTTGGATCTCTCTAACCCCAATTACTGCTTCAAAACATTTTATTGTAAATTTTCTCTTCATCAAGAATTTAGAAAAATGATAATTAGACAAAAAAAGTTGCCCACAGAATTGTACAAGAATAAAGTACAAAATTAAGCCCAAATTCTCAGTCCTGCTAAGAAGACTCTCCAGAGCTCATACTCAATATTCTCTCTGCAAGCAGTAAATCAGCCGGGGTTGTGACCTGCAAATTGATTTACAGTCCAAATAGATGAGATTGCCTTCTCTCTTACATGGAATAAAGCTCAAAATCAGAAATTGCCACCTTTCAAGAATTCTTTTTTTTTTTTTGAAAGAAAACGATATTTCAAGAATTCTTTTTGATAGATAAATCAATTTAGTAGATAAATACCATAATAGTAAGTTTCAGTACCTTAATGTTGGTATAAGATCCTTCAGTAATGTATACAGGATGCTTGAGATGCTCTACGATTGATACGTCATCAGTGACCTCAAGTCCTTCCCTGTAGGGAAGTACAATTCTCAGAATTTGAAGTTAAAATAATTACAATCGATGATCCCCAGGCCAAAGGTTGTTCTGGAAAAATAAATGTTCTACACCAAGAAGCATTCATTGCATAGGTACAAAACAAGATATTGAAAAGAGGGTATTTATATAGTTAGGTACAGAGTTGCACCAAAGGTTTGAAAAGAGCATCACAATGCTACAACGTTTTGGCAGCTGATGATAGATTTAAGGGATCCAAGTTAAGGAAGATTCATTCAGTTTGCCAAAATTCATAAACATGACTGTTTGGTTTGCACGTAGCAGGATATATTTATCTACAGTAAATACGTGCAATGTCCTTCCTATCACATAACACATAGGTATGATAAAATTTTATGATAAAATGGTATACAACATACTCATGCAATGTGAACTGTTGTAAAATAGAAAAGGCAAGAATAATGTAAAAGGTAGAGAGAAGAGAAAGCGGAAACAAAGAGATACCGTGGTTCGGTCACGAAGACCTACGTCCACACACAAAAGCCCTTGACGGCTACATTTTTACTATCTTCTCTTAGTGTGTTACAATACACCTAATGTAGGGTTTATATAGAAACCTAAAACTAGGTTTAAGTACAATTACATGGGCCTACACTAGATTTGGGCCTCATGGGCCACACATAATATATCCAACACTCCCCCTCAAGCTGGAACTTATATATATAGTATATAAGTCCAGCTTGAAACATATAAACAACAAGTAAAGATGACCGAGATGTTCGAGAGAACTCCGAGTGCTTCAAGAGCCGAGATTGTTGAAGGCGGTGAACCACGAGACGAGATTGTTGAAGGCGGTGAACCAACAACCGAGACGAGGGTGTCGAAGGTGATGAACCAACAACCGAGGGTGTCGAAGGCGATGAACCAACAACTACGAGACGACAATGTTGAAGGTGATGAACCAACAACAACAATAACAAGCTAGCAGCAGCAATGCAGCAAAAAGTAGTAACATCAATGACAAAAGACCATCAAAAAACCAACATATCCGGCTGAGAAAGTGCTGAAACCACCAAGAACTAGCTGAAACTGGAAGCGCCAACAGCGCAAGAAGGCTTTTCCGGTCAGAAAATTGCCAAGAAACGATCAGCTGAAAAAGAAAGGTCTGGTGATGTTTGGAATGCAGGATAGTGAAGCCTTAATCTGGAATTGGAATATCCAGAAACCAGGTTAAGGTTAATATTAAACTTATAGCCAAACAGATCTAGAAGCCAGAGCATATCCTGAATAAGGATATCCGAGAGGTGGAATAAGGAAATCCTTATCCCAGAATAGAGACAGTAAACCCTTGCAACCAAACATAGGTGTACCAACAAAGAACCACAAAAAAATGCCGAGAACCACATCCACACATCCATGGTGATGAAATAGGGCAGCCAAGAAGCAATCAAACAAGAAGACAGCCAATGAGATGAGGCCGAGAAGCCACCAAAACGCAGCAACCATGAACTTTAACAAATCATAGCAGCCAAGATCAAAGATGCTCTGATACCATGTTGTAAAATAGAAAAGGCAAGAATAATGTAAAAGGTAGAGAGAAGAGAAAGCGGAAACAAAGAGATACCGTGGTTCGGTCACGAAGACCTACGTCCACACACAAAAGCCCTTGACGGCTACATTTTTACTATCTTCTCTTAGTGTGTTACAATACACCTAATGTAGGGTTTATATAGAAACCTAAAACTAGGTTTAAGTACAATTACATGGGCCTACACTAGATTTGGGCCTCATGGGCCACACATAATATATCCAACATGAACTATAAAATAAATTTCAACCATGAGAAAAAAAATAACAAAGAGTTTTTAAGTACCTATTTACAAGCTCAAAACCTTTTTTAAGTAACTCAGGTTTAATCACCTATAAAAAGAGATTAATTACGCAATTTATTACAAAGCAATGTTACAAGTTCATTTAAAACCAAAAAAAAAAATATCAAACGAAACATATATGCTTTCAACATTAAACCTGTGGGGTTTGCATTTCCCAAAGTGTTTTCCTGTCCAGAGTTTTTACTACAAAAGAATCACAGTTGGCCTGCACAAAGATCAGGAAACAACTTTGAATCTTCACAAGGTCAATTGGTTGAGAAAACTTACTGCTAATATCAAGTTGATATACATAAATGTAGGCAACCATGTCAACAAAGATATAAAAACTCACAGAAAAGCATAACAGGCAACACAGAAGATCTTACACAACAACGTGCATTTTGATTTACTTTAAAAAAACCCTTACAACACTTTGTTTTGACACAGGAATTTAGCCAACAATCTAAAACCTAATATAGAGCGATACTGAATTAAGACAAGCTTTTTAAATTGAAGTTCAAGATATGGAAAACAGAAATTTAGCAACAAAATAGAGAAGAAAAGGGCAATAGCAGAGTGCTACAAACCTACAACTAGAACAAAAAAACACCAAATAGGAAGAATTTGTTTTGGGGAGAACAAAAAACACATGAAACTCACTCAAAATCAGCTATATATATATATCTGAACAAAAAAGAAAAAGGAACGAAGGCACAGGGGCAATCTACAGTTAATCAGTACCTCTTTGATTGTAGCTTTTACAGGAACACCAAGTACAGCTGCTCCATTCAGCCAACCATCTTTTAGAACCTAAAACCAAACAATTGACCAGTCTAATCATCCTTGAACCTTAAGAGCCATATTTTGGAACAAAAAATATCAAAATTATGAAGTTATAGCTGGAAAACTGAGATGGGGAGGGAGAGCAGGAGATATAATCTGAAGTGATTCAGGAGAACTCAATAGCTACTCTTAAATATTATCAGAATAGTGTGCATTTGAGATTGTAGATGATATCTTTTGATACCTACTCAATAGATCTACAAGGTAGTCTAGGAAGTAAATCTCATGATTGCTTCCACTCATTGTATGGAGATTAGTCTTTTCTACTACCCCTCAAAAGCTATCCAAATTTGGGACATCAGGCAAGTTAGAAACTACCTTCTAGTTTTCACACTAGATCCTTTTTTCTTCAATAAGTAGTATTTGCATGCGATCCTTCAGATAGTAAGAGTAAGATAAAATGACATTAGTTTTCAGACAAATCTTTACCTCAAACTATAAGGCAAGCATGCCCAGCAAGCTTACAGTATCAGCAACCACTCATTGTAACTCCTTGGAACATATGCAAGTTGTAGATCATTTCTACATTTTGCATATTTGACCAAGTTTTTCAAATCCTTTCATCTATAAAGTTGGAGTGGTTGTAAGCAAGAAAGTGTGAAAATCATTAGAAATGGAGCTCATTATTGAACCTATTCAATATCATTTACTCAAACATCGACTCCCTACAAGTACAACTGCTTTTTTTTTTTTTTTTAGGGGAGGGGGGGGGGGGAGGGGGCCAAAATTAGGACAGGACAGTATACATAACAGGTATGCCTCAATTCATTCCTCCACATATATTCATATCACACCCTAACATTGCTTTATCCTTTATTCTCCATACGACTTGCCCCGCATCAGTTGAGATGCTGAACAAGAATAACACTTAAAACCAAGAGAAATAATTGAAATTGAAAAATAGACTGTGTTATAAGAATTATAAAAGGATGAATATGCCCTGCCGGATGGGTGCCAGAGGGGGAGGGGAGGGGGGAAGGCGTTGAAGGCATATGGATATGAAGAAGCAAGAATCCGATAACAATTTTCATTTTTTTTTTTTTATAGGTAATAAGACTTGTATTAAAGAAACTCAGAGTGCACAAATTGTGCACCCAAGAAAACAGCATTACAACAAAGAAATTTTAACAACTAAAGCCAGTGCACCAGATAAGTGTATAACAAAGCCAAACCTTTTCTATATCTCCTGATGATGCCAAAGGTCTGGCAGAATCATGGATGCAAACAAGCTCTGAGTTCAAATCAACTGCCTGAAAACAGAAAAAGCATCAATAAAAAGAAAACAAATTCAACATACTATTGAAGGTCTCATCAAACCTAACGTAACCATTCATTACATATGACAGCCACTCAAAAAATATTACTGCTATATTACAGAGCATCATTGTTTTCTATTCAAAGAGTAAAAGTAACCAGTTTTAATTGACTAATAAAGTTGCTTCCTTGCAAAAGATGTTATAAGGTACACAATATGAAGCAAAGGTCCATAAAACAAAAAAGAGTAGATCCTGTGTATCAGGCATATAACTGACAAGCAGATGTCCAAAGAATTATAAATATTTGCATGACACCGAATATTATCTTTATTTTGTGTCCTACAAGGTCCATATCATCCTCTAATTGCACAACAAAAGCAAAACTAGATAAGGTACGATGCTACTCTATGATAAACCATCACTTCCAGCTTCAATTGAGGTCATGCTTACTGTAATAAGCATCAGATGGGTCTCAAAGAGTCACTTCCTATGGATTAAGCATCAATGTAAAAGCCACTTCCTATGGTAAGCCCATCCATTTCATCCTTGCTGAATAGCAAAATTGAATTGAATTTCCACATACAACAACAACAACCAAGCCTCACTCCCAAAAGTTTTGGGGTATGGATCCTCAACATAATAGTCAGGGTCGGCCACATGTATTATTTTCCCCATAATGGACTAAATTTCATCCTAAAACATGACCTCAAAACAAGAAAGTACCATTTGAGCTAAGGCTCATTAGCAAAAAATGAAAGACTTAAAATTAAAAAAGCTGTGCTAGTAACTGAAGCCTTTTTGTGGTTCTAAAGTACCTGAAGTCCACTGTACACAGAATCTTGTCTTTCCTTTCCAGGGAGTGTGAATTTAAGTTCCACATGAATCTTCTCTTTGGTTCCTAAGAAAAAGAAACACTTTAGTTTGAATATCTCCTCTATAACTAGAACCAACAGGAGAAAACATAGTCAAGTAGCAGGTATATGTTATGCAAAGCAAGCCTGCTACAGACCAAAGGGGAGAGAGACGGTTCTGAAACCTTCAAAAATGTCCTGGTAGGAGGGATCACAAACTACAATGATTTCTTTCACTTCGATCAATTGTGAGAAAGTGTACAAACTGCAAGAAGTCGGCATGTAAATACTTCATAAGAACACAAGAAAAAGTATCAATGAACAATGAGTGTAAAAGCAAACAGATAATACTCAAGGTACACAATCCTAAAGTTGCCTTAGGAACCCAAACCTAAATCTGTGTCATACCAAGGAGATCTTTCACCTAGAACTATAAAAACATGAATCAGGTCGAATATTTAGTAACCAACTAGAATAAAATCATGCATTTATGGTCTGACTGAAAGTTTGACGCAAGCTTTCATGTTGTGCAATTTTTTCCATATGACTAAATTGACATTCAAATAGAATAATACATCCCATCCATTCAATGGATGAAACATAAATAGCATATTTATATGACTAAATACTGGTTGTCCATTCATTGGTCATGAGAGGATAACTTTCCACAAGTCCTCTATAAGAATTTGAAGCCAACCCCATGTATTGGGAATAATACATCCATAGAGGAGTTGAGTTGTTGCCATTTACCTATACAAAGCAATTGGTTGGCCTATAAGTGGAAGATACTGCTTTGGCATGCTCGCCTATTTGCAAAAACATAATAGAACCATCACGTGGCAGATGAGGAATAGACAAACTATTTATAATGAATAAAATGGAAGTACATATGTGAGGTGTGTAGCATATTACATATAAACACAAAAATAGCCATTAATATATATATATATACACATATAAAGACACACACACATACATGTACATACATACATGTATGTATATGTATAAAGATACAAAACCATTTGCCATCTCACTAACAGTATGAATAATATATAGTTTGAAGGAAATGCATGCCTCTGGAACTATATATTCTTGAAAATGATGTCAATTATTTCAGTCAGGCAGTTCTAAGATGACAAAAGAAGAACATTTAACCTGAAGCAGAATAAAAAAGGCTATGCATTAGATCAAATAGAAACCTAATGCTAACTGCATTGTATTGGCCTGATAAATCAAAGCAATGTCAGCTTGATTGTCTTTACATTATATATCTGTGTGTGTGTTTAAAGCTAAACTCTAGAACCTTTCAAATTCCAATTCTGTTTTTTTGATAAGTGAGTTTGGCCCAAGGGCAGGGGGAAGGGGAGAGAAAGATTTCCAAATTCCTAATAGCACAAACACCTAATTATATAAAATTATCTATTAATATTCAAATAATTGATGAGTGAAATGACAAAAAACGATAAATTTAGAACTGATTGGATGCTTCAGAATTTTCAGGAAGCCCCCACTTGATGACAAGATGGGAAAAAACCAGTTGAGAAAGTTTGCCTACATGCATCAAGGACTAATGACTGCACCAATGAGGAGTATTACAGTTCAATTTTAAACTCAATCATACTTGAAAGGAATTGAGCTTAGCTGGTGCATGAAAGATTTGTCCACCTATGATCTAACTAAGGCAGACTGATTTGATAGGTCGGCTAATTAATATGCACACGAACTATCTAATAAAGAAGCAACTACTTTGGAGTAGGTCAACTACCATTATTCTTGTGGAATTTTTCTTTTTTTGCTGTTTTAGCTGTGTGTATAAAGCACACAAGCATCACTAAAAAACACCTTCTTTCTTTCGTCTCCTGAGTGTGAGTTGTGATATCATGGGATTGTGTTGATTGGTATATAACATAAGCAATTGATGTTGAAGAAAGACCAAAATAGATAATTAAAGTGACATGATGAATTTGGAAACGAAAAGAAAGACTTACTCCCATCCTTTTGCCCTTCCCTCCAGCCAATAGAATCACCGAAACGCTCTTCTCCTTCACAATTCTACTCGTATTTTGGTTTGAAGACTCGGACTTTATTGAATTTGAAGAGCAACGGAGCAATTCTGGATGATTTACCACCACGTATATCAGTTTTATGACCTGGGAAAATTTACAAACAAACAAACACCCACCACCCAAAATCAAACTTACAATTGCAATTACAAATTAAGCAAACGTGTTCTTTTTTTTAATTCTGTCGGGAACCAAAGAATGTGTTAAAGAAGTAGTTGACTTTGCCTGGAAATGTGTGATTGGAGAGTGAGAGTGAAAGTGAAAGTGGTGGGAAGGATTTGACTGGAATTGGATGATTCATCGGAGTGAAGCTCAGGACAACTGGAAGAAGTGCCATTTTCTCTCCCTCCGCAATGCACGAGTGGAAACAGGGGTCATGTGATGTGGTTGTAACCTTAGTACTTACTACTTAGGTAGAGCCCTAAGTTATAACTCACCTTAACTTCTAATCATATTCAACCATGTGACTCTCGATTAAATTGACAAATTTATGAGTGTCAACCGAGACATGGATGGGATATATGGTCTATCCAATTCCAAGGTTATGGAATCAAAGGTTGAGGTTGCTTTAATGTGACAACTAGGGCTTAGTGGTTGATGTAGTGAAAGACCCATCACTCATTTATGTTATGGGTACGAGTAGTGACATACCCCATTACTGTCTAATTGTGTTCTAAGTCGTATGGTAATGTTTGGGTTTAAGAGTATCGGGATCGTGAACACATTGGTGACCCCCATTTTTTATTTATAAAAAAAAAAAATTGCTTTAATGTGTCTCCTGTCTAAACAATAACTTATGAATCTTTTTACATACACAATGAAGTCTTATAATATTTTCACAATAAAGATAAGGTATCAGCTTGCTTACTATAATTCACAATAAACTAAGATTATACATCACAACTCAAAACAAGTTTATTGCGAAAGTAATGTGAGATTGAGAGAAGGTACAGTTCAACTATATTGGTCCGCCAGAAGAGCTAGATCCCACCAACAAAATAACCATAACATAGTCAGCTTTGGACTTAGGTGTAATGGGCCAGTATAAATAAATAAATAAATAAAAATCATTGATTGGGTTGGTTCAGCCCAATCAACTAAACACAGCCCAAAACAACAAAACCAAATGCTTGCTAGTATTGATATTGTCACTCCCCCACTCACAATTGAACAAACAGTGTTGAAACTTGAGACTAGAGAGAGAGAGAGAGAGAGAGAGAAAGGAAATGGCAAAGAAGCCACTGGGACCCACAGGAGAGTTCTTCAGGAGGAGGGACGAGTGGAGGAAGCACCCGATGCTGACGAATCAGCTCCGCCATGCCACTCCTGGCCTCGGCATCGCCCTCGTTGCCTTCGGCGTCTACCTTGTCGGCGAGCAGGTCTACAATAGGATCTACGCTCCCTCTTCTTCTCACCAACACCACCATCACTCTACTTCCTCTGCTTCTCACTGAGGTCACTCCCATATCTCTGATTTACTTCTTCGATCCTCTACTTTACGCTGATTTTGACATCGACCCATTTTATCTTATGCTTTTATGTGAAATGGGTTTCTTGTATTATGATTGTTTTTGGCCAAATGGATCCCAAATTTGTGAAATTGTTTAGGGTTTTGTTCTGCTATAAATTGAATTTTGTGAAATGGGTCAGCTTTGATCTTGTACTTTATGCTGAAATTACGTCGACCCGTTTGAGCTTGTGCTTTTTGGTGAAACGGGTTTTCTTGTATCATGATTGGTTTTCAGGAAATGGGTCTCCTTTGATCTCGTCTTTTACTATGTATAGTCATAGATCCTAATATTGTATTTCTATATCACTTGGTCGAAATGATGGTTTTGAAAACACTGAAATTTATGAGAGGGATCTATTTCTTCGTGAAAGGTCTGAGAGACGTTGTACTCTTTTTTGTTAAATGAATGTAATTGAGTTTTGAAGATAGGGATAGATGTCAGCAATTCGTTGCTAGTTCTGTAGCAGCAATAGAGAGCCTCAGGTTCAAAGTTTTAATTGATATTGTAATATGGTTGGAGCACACTTTTATGAGGCTGGACAGGTTTCTGATATCAAGAATGCCATTGACCTCAACGTGCTCATGTTTAAAATTTCAATTGATATATTAGTAGTCTGTATGTTAGAGTTAGATTATTGAGTCATAAAATCAAAACTAGCAGGGCACTGAGTGACTAAAGAATTATAGAATGTCCAGTGTGCTGCGGTTTTGTGGGAGTGGTTAAGCATTGAAATTTCTAATCAGCACATCATATGTGATTTGGCCACAAATAAATGAAATGACATGATATATCATTATCAAGATTTTTTTTTCTAGTTTGGCGTGTCTATCTTTCCTTATTATCATCTACACTTTGTAGTTGAAGACTAAAGTAGTTTACTCCTGACATGTTTTTACCATGTTATTTGTTTAATGATTGGTGAGTTACACTTGCATCTAGTGGGTTCAACACCTCACCATCTTCCCCTTTTTATAGGAGAAGGAAGTGTCATTTGAGTTAGAGCTCATTGGCTGGCTGAGATTCACTGTTCTGTAATCAAATAGTTGATCTGCTTGCATATCTTGTACATCTTACGCCAATGAGCTCTAGCTGAAATGGCATCTCCTTCCCCATAAGAAATGGTAGTGGCTAGGGTTGTGGATTCAAAATCCACAGGGTGCATGTGTACACTTACCAATAAAAATCTTTTACATATTTTCCATAGGCCCTTGTAAAAAAATAAAATAAAATAAATTCCATGGGCCACCCCTTCCAATGCCTGAAATGAATTATTGTATTTCTAAAAAACAAAGAGAACCCCGTTGTAATATGATGGTATAAATGCTGAAAATTAACCATAGAATTTGACTGAGTGAATGTACTTTTTCTTTTTGTGACTTGTGTTGAGTTGAGTTTGTCAAGTGCCCTATAAAAGCAAGAAGTACTGCAAGAACATTGCAAAGGGGGCAGTTCTCATTTTTTCGTCTAAGATTTTTTGTATTATTTTTCCAGTAAAAATCTTACCCTCTATGCATGCTAAGATGTAGGCATGTTAATTTGCTACCTGAAAAAGCTGGTGCTTGCAAACCAGAGATAATCAAACTGCTCTTACTTTTGCTCTAGAACATTGAAATTGATTTATGTCTGCAAATTGATTATTTGACAAATAGCTGATCTTGCAGGTGGGCGCCTGGTGAAAGGAAGCTTGGGCCTTGTATTTCAGCATTCCCCTTTCTGGTTTGGTGTTTAATAAAAAATATCTTATTTGACATGGGACTTGAAACATGTAATTTTTATTCTGTTTCATAAGTTGGAATGTGGAACTTCTAGCAATCCTACCATGTAGAATTTTATTAACACACACACGCACTGAATTTAGAATATTCAAAGCATATCACAAACAATACGCATACAAAGCACTCACAGCTTCTATCAAAATAATTCAATATACCAAAGGACCCTGATAAACAGAGGTCCATTACACAGATAGATATGCATATATTCTTCGTAGGTGGCTTCATGAGCAGATAACTTTTATTTACTTTTAGAAAGCAATATACCACAACTGAGATTCGTAGGATGGTCTATCTACCTTTGCATATCATATTAGGAGCCTTTTTCTCACAGTAGAGTTTACTGGAGTATAATTACCGATGAACCGTAGGGCAATACTAGAGGCTTCCCACATGACTATTGATGGATCATGGTGTAGCATCCTATTGTGCAAGGTTCACTCGGTTCTGATTGTCCATGATGACAAATGTAGATTGTGTCCTTTTCAATTTAGTTTTATTTATATTTTTACTATATGTATATTTAAAGGCATAATTTGATTGAATGGGCACACGAGGAATCAAAAGCAATTGATATTGGCAGAGTGAAATACAATTTTTTGGGTTAATTGGCTCTTTGATGTGTATAATTTTTGGGTTAATTAAGTCTCCGCCATCAACCCTCAAAAGCTTGCCAACTCTTGTCGTGAGTGTTGCGTTCATGTCTTTGGAGCATTGTCTCCTTTCGGTTTCCACAAGAATTTCCATGCAGCTCCATCTGATTTTGTTTGGTGTCTTGAAAGTTAACATGGCAATGGGATGATCTGAATCTACAGAAACTCTTTGAGGCAAGTCAGTGGAGACCATTAGGAACACCATAATTACCTAGAAAGATAAATTAGTGTGGGTTGCTGAGATGAACGAGAGGTTCCTGGTGAAGTCAGCATACTGGAAAGGCTAATTCCACGGGTTCTTGGATGAAAATAGCATTCTATGGGGGGAAACTAAATGGAGTTTCTGGCAATATTGCTAATTTTCCGGTATATACGGGGGAGATGGTTTTTTGCATCATTTTTTCTGTCACATCACTTTCTCTCTCTCACACAGATAGAGCACTTGTCTCTACTTTTTCTATTCTAGTTTCACTTTCCCAATCACTTCACTCAAACTCTCATATCTCGAGGTCAGAGCTTTTTTTTCTTCTTCTTCTCTTTCCCCCCTCTTTTTTCTCTCTCTTGCGGTCAAATACACTAAGTTTCAAGTTTAAGCATAAGTTGTCAGTGTAATAGAAAGAATTGAATGTTCTGAGTTACTATGCAAATGATTCTTTCACAAGCATAAACTAGAGACACTCCAATACATTTTTTTGATAATTTATGTGGCACATAACACTCATATACATGAAAACAAAAACAATGATACCTTTGGATCGAGAATGAAATCAAATATATTATTATTTGATTTAAAAATAGTATGGTATATACTTAATAGATAATCTTATTTATATATATATAACGGTAATCTAAAACAGTATACCAGAATACGAATTCATTGGTATTGAAATATTTGTTCTAATGGACAATTCAAAATAGTCACTCGAACATAATTGACAACTTTGATTATTGGGAAAACAAGATCGTTTGCTAGACGGATACAAGCAATTTTCGTGTTGAGTTCTTCTAAGAGGCCAATTATCCACGAGAATGTTCGCTTGTTCCTCAACATATCTAAGTTAGGGAATGAATTACACATTGTTGAAAGTAAAAAAACACTACCATGTTTTGAGATCTTATGGAGAATTTCAAGCGAGGTCTTAATTTATCTTTTGATATTACTTAATCCAAAAACATAAACTTGAGAGTTTTGTTCTGAATTATGTTGTTATCAAGTTCTTTTATGTTTCCTATTGAAAAATATTAAGTAGGTAACAGTGACCAAAAAATTAACATGACTTTGAGGCGTGTTAGAGATTTTATCTTTAAGATGATAGTTCATAATTGTTCCTACTCAAAAGTGTTTGTTGTTGAGTTACAAACAATTCACCTACAATAAAGTCACCAAACTATGGACAACAATTCTAAAATTTCTTTATAAAGTTTTCTTACGAAATTATGTATTTAACTAGAATAACAAATAGAATACAAATTTTGTATTGAATTTAATTCAAGGCCTTTTTTATAAAATAAAAAATATATATATAATATATTATTTAGAAGAATCTATTTCAAGCCCTTAATTAATAGACAATAAAGAGTGTTAATTGCAACATCATGATTATTGATTTTGAATTGACACCTTTATTTAAAATTATAGCTTTTGATATTTACATTATTAATTCTTAATCCTTCATTAAACAATTATAAATATGAACTTTCATAAATTATGAATAAAACAGTTGCATATCAAGACTCAAACCCCACACTCTTAAAGTCATAGAATGGCATTGTTTCTCGACAAGTTCCACCCACTAACTCACCACCCAAGAGACAATATCTATGATATTAACATAAAAGGTCTTTGGAACAAAAATAATAATAAACAATAATGTATGTGTGTTTGTCGTAGTCAAAGTCAATCCCAAACAAATTATTAATAGTCCATAAACATGGATATGAAATGAGAGTTACCAAAAAACAGAAGAAACAGTACCGACCTTCAACTTCAATCTTTCCTTTTCTTTTCTTTTCATTCTTTCTTTTTCTTTTTCTTTTCTTGGAAAGGAAAAGAGGAAAAAGCTCATCATTTCTTTCACAATCACAAAGACAAAAAGCCAAAACAGAGGGTGTGTGTTTGAGCAAAATGGGAGTGATGGGATCGGTGGATGAGTTCTTGAAGGAGTGCGAGAAGTCCGGAGACGCCGCCTACGGAGCCTTCAGATCGGTTTTGGAGCGTCTCGAGGATCCCAATACCCGAGTCCAAGCTCGGATCTTCCTCTCGGATCTCCAAAAGCGCTTCTCCAATTCCAAAGACAACACTAATTCTCTTCAATGCTTCAACACTTACCATTTCCGCATCGAGGACATCTTCCTCGACCAATTCCAAGGTCACCCATTTCTCTCTCTCTCTCTCTCTCTCTCTCTCTCTCTTTTCTTCTGCTATCGATGTCAATGTAATAGCTTCCACACTTTCCATTTTCAGATCAAACCCAATTCCCCTGTTTTTGTTTGGTTACTGAGAAAAACAAAGCAGCACCATTATGGAATGTTTTGATTATGTGGGTCTGTTTTATTTAATAAAGTTTACTTCTTTGATTTTCTATTGGTATTCGTGTCCGTTTGGTTACTGAGAACATACTTAAAAAACTTAACTTGCTTTCATTTTCTTCTTTTGGCCTTTTGGGTTTCTTAGCGACCAATCAGAGAGTGTAAAGTTTGATGCTTTAAAAACAAAAACAAAAAACTATCTGGGATTGGTTCATTTCCCAAGATAATAGTAACCCAAGAATTGAAATTTGTCCTTTTCCTCAAATGGGATTTACTGTTTAGTTCAAAAGAAATCTTACTACTAATCTGTTTTAACTTTTAACCCACTTTCTTTTCTTTTTCTTTTCAAAGCCATATAACTGAAGGAAAGAAAGCTCTAGTAATAACTGTAACACAGTGAAAGAATAGTATTGGAGGAACATAAAATGTAACTAGAAAAGCTGACTAGAAGATAAGAAGATGGAACTTATGCGGTTTGTCCGAACTGAATTTGCGTCTCCTCCAATGAAAATCCACTAGAACACAGAGGGAGAATCGTTAGAACCTTGGCCAACCCAGTGGGGGTTGGCCTTTAGCTCTCCGATGCCTTTGTCAGTCTATGGATTAAAAGTGAGAAAGAATCTGAGACCAGAGCTAAAGGAAGTTTGTTTTGTGACAGTTCACGTACCTCATTAATGTTGCTTCTTCCTCTATTTATACATGTTTCCAACATGGGACATTTTAAGATATTTCATTATTCCTCTCTTCCCAACACTTTAATTCTGCCGGTATTCAGGGATATTTAGATAACTTGTTCTTACTTATTTCTTAGCAGAACCCAAACCCACGTTCTGTCAGCCTTAATAAATGATTTAGACCACCAGTTATAACAGTCTATTTTGGTTTTAATATACAAGATGTATTCAACACTCCTTTCCTGGATATTTTGCGCATTGATGGATGGTAAAGCAGACATCAAGTTCATAGCCGCCTGTTTAGAGTTTAAACCAGGAGATGCATTTAATGCTCCTTTCCCTGGATATTTTATGCATTGAATGCTGCGTTCCAAAATAATCTCGGCTTATTTTAGCACTGGCTGAACTATATTTTAGCTATTTAAACCGAACAGGTACATGGTTCGGCATTGACCGAACATAGTGGAGTAGCTCGGTCGTAACCGAACTATAGATTCGTATGATTTAGTTAAACTCCCGATTTGAGCACCTGTTTGGTCGTTCTCAAATTATTTTCCTCCAAGTATAATTGTCAATTCAAATCATTGAAAGAATGTGATTATGCGTGTGTAGTAGTTGCAAATAGTGTGATTGTCAATTCATGTCAAATCTTAATTTATCTTTTCTTTGATCAAAATTGATTGCCTGCAAAAGTTTTGTAGTTAGAAGCTTGTTTTTAGTGATTTCGGGTATTTGAAGCTGCTCATCTGTAAGTAAGTCAAGTCAAATCAGGCAGTAAAGTTTTGTTTTGCCTCTATTTTATTAACTCATGGCATATACTTATGATTTTTGCATTCACAGTATATTAACTTAGTTATCTTGACTTAACATCTCACTACATTTATAATATGGATGTGCTGTATCTTTTTTTGCTTTATACATAAATCATAGTTCATTTTACCACTTTGTGATATTGAGTCACCAATTGCTTCTAGCGTGCCTGGCCAATGGGCTCTGGCTCAAATGGTATTTCCACCTCCTACAAGAATGGATGGAGTGTGATGATGTGGTTTCAATACCATTGGGTGTGTGTGTGTAACTTACCAATAAAAATAAAATAAAGCTTGTAACATGCCAATGTAGCATGCTTCTTGACTTAGCTGCTTGACACCTTTTTTTTCTTCTTTTGGGGGGCCAAGTGCAGGCTACCAGGGAAGGAAGAAATTGACAACCATGGTGATCCCCAGCATTTTTGTTCCAGAAGACTGGTCCTTCACTTTCTATGAAGGACTGAATCGACACCCAGACTCTATCTTCAAGGACAAGTCAGTTGCTGAGCTTGGTTGTGGAAATGGATGGATATCCATTGCCATTGCTGAGAAGTGGTTGCCATCAAAGGTTGGTTCTTTTTCTTTCTTTATTCTGTGTTGTAGAAATGCCAAATTTATCCTTTGTAAATTTCATCTTCATATCTGCAAATATTAGCTAATTGGCCATGGTGTGGTGTTTTATATCATATCATTTCATCTCTTTTGAAATGAACATGAGCGCATATATACACACAGTTCCACACACATGCATATAACAATTGAAGGTTACTTCCATCCTTAGTGCTAAACTGCTAATTATGTGTGCCAGGTATATTTTGTTGATACAACCTTTTTGTTGTGTTCTCTAAGTGATGCCTAAACACCCTTTACAGGTGTATGGCCTTGACATCAATCCTAGGGCAGTAAAGGTTTCTTTGATAAACTTATACTTAAATGCTTTGGATGAGAGAGGCCAGCCCATTTATGATGAAGAGAAGAAAACATTGCTGGACAGGGTGGAGTTTCATGAATCTGATCTACTCTCATATTGTAAAGATCATGACATTCAACTTGAACGAATTGTTGGATGCATACCTCAGGTATTGCCTACGGTGTGTTATTTGATGAAGTTAGTTCATACAATGTCATTTTGGAATGTTAGTTTTCTCAGAATCATGCCCTTATTTGTGTTCTTCTTACAGATTCTTAACCCAAATCCTGATGCAATGTCTAAGATGATTACAGAAAATGCAAGTGAGGAATTTCTGTATTCGTTGAGTAACTACTGTGCACTTCAGGTTGGGTGAGATCTTTAATAATTTAATGTTGATGTGTATTTAAAATTTTTTGTAAGTTAACATTGTATGCTGCAAGGTCATATCTCTTATTGTTTCCTAAACTTGTAGTTATAAGTCATTTATCCTTGGCTAACAAAGTTGTAATGGCCAGAGAAATTAAGAATGAGAATGAAAAGCTGATGTACTATTGTTCATTGTACTCACCGATTGAAAAACAGTAAATTTTGTTTAGGTACTTAATGCAATTGTGGTTCACACCTTTAGAACCCTAGGTAGGTACTCGAAAGGTTCTAGCAGCTCCTGATTTTGATAAAGATTCACTCTATTTGCTTTGAAATTATTTGATGGTCAGGATGATATTTCATTGTTGAGGTCTTTATTGTAAGTAGCAATATGTACTGACTTTTGAAAGGATTCTGGTCAAGGAGATAAGGCAGTTAATTGAATGGATAAAAACTAAATAAATTTTTCTGTCTTGAAACTATTACTTCATATTCTTTCTTAACCATGCAGGCTGATTCCATAATCAGACGTGCTGAAGATGACTGATAAAATACTATATTGAATTGATATACCCCTGTTTTCAAGTTATTGTTAGATGATTGAAAAACTTCATAACCATGATTATGTAATTGTTACCTTTATAATTCAATACTATTTTCTATATAGGGTTTTGTTGAGGACCAGTTTGGCTTAGGTCTAATTGCAAGGGCAGTTGAGGAAGGGATAACTGTCATCAAACCTTTGGGGATTATGATCTTCAATATGGGTGGCCGTCCAGGACAAGCTGTTTGTAAACGCTTGTTTGAGCGTCGTGGTTTCTGTGTTAACAAGATTTGGCAGACTAAAGTTATTCAGGCAAGTAAAACCCTTTTCACTGGATATATATTTTTTTTTCCATCCAAAACTCACTACCCTTGAAATGCCCTGCTACAGGCTGCTGATACGGATATTTCAGCCTTGGTTGAAATTGAGAAGAACAGTCCACACCGTTTTGAGTTCTTCATGGGGCGTTCTGGAGATCAGCCAATTTGTGCTCGAACAGCATGGGCCTATGGGAAGGCAGGGGGTAGTATTTCTCATGCTTTATCAGTTTATAGCTGTCAACTTCGTCAACCAAATCAGGTGCTCACTTTGATTAAGTTTGCATTTTTATGAAGTGGAAGTTTATTGCACTTGATGGGAAAGGGCAACCTTAAGGACAATAATTTTACTTGACAGGTCAAGACAATTTTTGAGTTCCTTAAAAATGGATTCCACGAGATTAGCAGTTCTTTAGATTTATCCTTTGAAGATGATTCTGTTGCTGATGAGAAGATTCCATTCCTAGCTTATCTTGCCAGTGTCTTGAAAGAAAATTCCTGTTTCCCCTACGAGCCACCAGCTGGAAGCAAACGATTTCGTAATCTCATTGCAGGCTTTATGAAAACATATCACCATGTTCCACTGAATTCCGATGTAAGAAGATTTAACTGTATTTGTTAATTTCTAGTCATGCTGCTTCCTTCAGAACCGCTCCCCCTCCCCCTTCCCTCTAGGAAAAGAAAAAACTGTTGCATATAATCTTTTTTCCCTTTATGTTAGGTTTGTCTGTTTTTCTATATGCTAGTATTACTCATTATGACGTGCAGTCCTGATTCTCTTCTTTTTTTTCTTCAATTCTTGCACAGAACATTGTTGTCTTTCCTTCAAGGGCGGTGGCAATTGAGAATGCTCTTCGGTTGTTCTCACCCCGTCTTGCAGTTGTTGATGAACATCTGACCCGACACCTACCTAGGCAATGGCTAACATCTTTGGTAATTGAGGTATGTTAGTTTGTGATGTTGTTGCAACTTCAAATGTCAAATTTGTCTAATAGCATAGATAAAATTTTCTAATATTATGCACTCATAAGATTCTAACCTTTGCCTTTCCTGTCTGCACACAGGGGACCTTCTTGATTTTAATACAATTCTTATTACCTATCAATATATATATATATATGAGCAGAAATATTCTCCAATCAATGTAAAATACATTTAAGAGCCTGTTACCAATAGCCCATGGCTGGTGGTATGGATGTTTGGTCTCTGTCAAATCTCTTCTTTTGTATATAACTGTGGATAGAGATGTTGCCGGCATATTTACCATGTTGGAGTAGTGGCATGTCTTGCATTGCACATTTTATTTATAACCTGAAAAAATGAGTTTACTTTTTATAATAAATTGGACAGTTTGTGGATTTTCAAGGCCAAAAAGAAATATCGTTTTATTGATTGGTTGCTCCATGTTTGTCAATGATGCGATTTCTGGTTCTTTAATGACTGGTGCCTCCAAATGCTTGGGAAATCTAACAGACATACTGTCTATGGATGTCAAAACACCATTTGGTGTTTTATCTATTAAGCACTTTATTTGAGGCTTGTTATTAACTATATGTATTTCTTTATGGTAGAATACAGGAAGTGATAACCCTTCACAGGATATACTTACAGTCATTGAAGCACCGCGTCAATCAGATTTGATGATAGAGGTGATTAAGAAGTTAAAACCACAGGTGGTGGTCACTGGGTTGCCTCATTTTGAGGCTGTTACTAGTTCAGCATTTGAGCACCTTTTGAATGTTACAAGAGAAATTGGAGCTCGTCTTTTCTTAGACATATCTGATCATTTTGAGCTATCCAGCCTCCCAGGTTCCAGTGGTGTCCTAAAATACCTTTCAGGAACTCGTCTGCCCTCACATGCAGCAATTATATGTGGCCTACTAAAAAATCAGGTATTTGTTTCTTTTCATATAATCCACTGATTCGAACCACTGTTGGTCATATTTCTCTTTATAGAGAAATCGAAGAAGCTATACAAGGATTGTAACTTGGTCTAGCTTTCATAAATGAAGGTTTGCAATATTATTGAACTTCAGATTCAATCTTATCAGTTTATTGTCAAGATTATTGTATTTTCTTCGTTTTATTAATGGTATCCAAATCACTTTTTCCCAGGTTTATTCAGATCTGGAAGTAGCTTTCATCATTTCAGAAGAAGAGGCCATCTTCAAGGCATTGTCCAAGACTGTAGAACTACTAGAGGGGATCACTGCACCAATTAGTCAATATTACTATGGTTGTCTTTTTCATGAACTTCTATCTTTTCAACTTGCTGACCGACGTCCACCTGCTGAGGTTTGTCAGTCATTGAATTATTTCTTAAGATCCTTCCCATTAAATGCATTTGGATATCTTATTTTGTGAAAACATACAGTCTTTAATAAAGTAGCTCTTCCATTCATAACATGAAGGTTATCTGGAAATTTAATCTTTTTTTTTTTTACTAAAAGGAAATTTAATCAGATAATGTGGCATCTGCCATGTAATCAGTTTAACAGGCAAAACAGGAAATGTTCTATTAATGATAAGAAGGATGAAAATAGTGATACATTCAAATATTTTAGAGTGATGTCACAAATAAATAAATAATCCACTTGAGTTATTTTTGATATGTAAAAAAAAAAAAAAAAAAGTGGGGGGAATTCATTACAGCACTGCCTCCAGAAAATGACATGTAGCAGGGAATTTTGAAAATCTTCTTGGGAAGAGTAGTACTATAACAAGTGACCTTTTGGGAGGTCCTCGTTTTGCACTCCTCCCTTTTTTTTCTTTTTTTCTTTTTTTTTAAATAAAGTGCTATAAATGTCGTCAAGTTGTAGTTGGTCACATGGTTGTCTTGATTTATTACTTGAAATGCTCAGTATTGTGCATTTGTTTTTACTGGTGGCAAGTTTGCTCATCAAATTGATGTTTGATGCATGTCCTTCAGAGGGAAATTCAAAAAGGCGACTCAGTCGAGATGATTGGCTTTGCCAGTTCAGCCATCTCAGTTTTAAATAACTCAGAACTGTCAATCAATGAGGCAGAGAACACGTCCCTGATTCACATGGATGTTGATCAAAGCTTTTTGCCCCTACCATCTCCTGTAAAGGCTGCAATCTTCGAAAGTTATGCAAGACAAAACATGGCCGATTCAGAAATAGATGTCACCTCTAGCATCAAGCATTTTATCAAGTGCAATTATGGGTTTCCAACGGATAGCAGCACAGAATTTGTATATGCTGACAGCTCACTAGCTCTGTTTAATAAGGTAGTCCTCTGCTGCATTCAAGAAGGTGGAACTTTATGCTTCCCAGCAGGCTCGAATGGGACCTATGTTTCTGCTGCCAAATTTTTGAAAGCAAACATTGTAAATATCTTTACTAAGGCAGAAGAAGGCTTTAAGCTGACAGAGAAGATACTTTCTGAAGTACTTGAGTCTGTAAATAAACCTTGGGTATACATTTCTGGACCAACAATCAACCCAACTGGCTTGCTTTACAACAACGAAGAGATAGGAAATATTTTATCTACTTGTGCTAAATTTGGGGCAAGAGTTGTGATTGATACTTCATTTTCGGGTTTGGAATTTGACTCCGAGAGTTGGGGTGGCTGGGATTTGGAAGGGAGCTTGTCAAAGCTCACTTCTTCTGCACAGCCCTCTTTTGGTGTCTCTCTGCTTGGTGGACTGTCTCTTAAGATGCTGACTGGAGCACTCAAATTCGGGTTCCTTGTTCTAGACCAATCTATCTTGGTTGACACATTTAATAACTTTCCTGGATTAAGCAAGCCGCATAGTACTGTTAAATATGCTATAAAGAAGCTGTTGGGTTTGAGAGAGCGGAAATCAGGAGATATATTGGATGGTGTTGGTGAACAGATAAGGAATTTGAGAAGTAGATCTAAACGATTAAAAGAGGTAATCATCTTTTGTGTTAAAGGCTCTCCTTTGTGTATTTTTTGATTTCTGGGTATAGTTCCTAATGCCAATTCTGAAAGCTAGATTCAAACAAGTTGTTTCAGTACTCTTATCTCTTAAAAACAAGCAATTTGTATGGATGTTTTAAACTTCACTACCTAATTTCTATTCCACTTTATTTTTCTTTCTTCCTCTTTTGGGACTCCCATTTTGTATACTCCTATTTACATGGATTGTGCCTCCCTTTGTTGCTTTCAATTTTATTTCCCCAATTAAGACTTTTAAGTGGCTTGCTTCTAGATTCATAATCACTTTTTATCTTGACTTATTTTATAATCAAGTATTTTATCTTGACTTATTTTCAAATCATGTATTTGCTGTAGACACTTGAAAACTGCGGGTGGGATGTGCTTGAATCCTGCGCTGGTGTTTCCATGGTGGCCAAGCCCTCTGCCTATCTCAACAAGATTGTTAAGCTCAAGAATTTGCCTAAAGATGGAGACAGCAGCACAGATAATGATGTGACTTATGAAGTCAAGCTTGATGACATAAATATCAGGGAAGCCATTTTCAAGGCCACTGGTTTATGCATCAACAGCAGCTCATGGACTGCAATTCCTGGCTATTGCAGGTTCACAATTGCTTTAGAAGAAAGTGAATTTGAACGGGCATTGGATTGCATTGTTAAATTCAAAGATATCATCGGTGCCTGAATCACTCAAATTTTGTCTCCAAGCTCATTGTTTTCACAATTTAGGCATCTTGAAATAAACCATAATTCTAGTCGGCTACACTGAACTTAAAGTTGAGCTTTCTTTCCTCATTGGGTTTGTTTGCAGTCCTACAGAGCTCATGTCAAGCATTTTCCTTTTCCAATATGAAAATTATACCAGTCAATCATGCATGTTCTTATTTGATTGGCTGAGGTGGTTTATAATACCACTCTTCTCAGTTTCCATGCTGTATGTGAAAACCAATTATAATAAATATATGCTTTGTATGTCTTTAGCCTTGTATTTTCATGTGTATGCTGTGGGTAATGAGCATGTCAGTGCCTATGTATTGTACAGAAGCCATATTCATAGTTAAAAGGGAAATTTATTCATTGATGAAAAAGTATACGTGTTTTCTCTCAAGGCTGACTATGAGACTCTGCAGAAATCAGATATTGTCTACATCCTACACATTCCAATTTCCAACTGAATAGTAATATTTGCTGGATAAGCTAGCCATTCATGAAGTCCTGTTACACCAAAATAAAAAAATAAAATAAAAAAACAATGCTTTCTTGAACTTGGCCTCAAACTTAGAGAGGCATCTTTCTAAAATTTTAAAATTTAAGAGACAAAATCAAAATAATCTCAAACTCAATTTAGAATTTCCTTTTTTTTTTTTTTTTTTTTTTTAGTTTTTTTAATCCTAGTATGGTACCTTTAATACAACACTAGCAGGGTACCCGCGCAATGCGGTTGATGTTAAAATTTGTAGTGTAATGCTGAAACCATTTCATCAATAAGGTTTACTAATATATATTATTTTGCAAATATTCTTTCTACTTGTTTTAGAATAAACATGGCCATCTTTTTCTTTTCTTTTTTTTATTCTTTATCACCAACATTTTATCAACACACATGGAAAATTGAGAACTACCTACATGTTCATTCCACACCCAATTTGTGGACATAACTTATGCACAATCAATTGATCCATCAATTCTGCTAAAATAAAAACCCACCAATTTTGGAGTTACATCTGTAATTTTTATTTATTTTTAAATAAAAAAATAGGTAACCACAAGTTGTTCATGAAAAAAAAAAAAAGTTTTAAAATGGGTGGACTTTAGCATAAATGGAATAAAAGAGCCTTTTTTTTTAAGAAGAAAAACCTAAAGGTCTACAGACATCAACATTTATGAGAATTTAAAATGCTAATCAAATTAACTATAAGAAGAAGGAAAAAATAGGAAATCAACCCAAAGTGAGTAAGGATGAATATGTGGGAATTTAAATAACCTCTTCAGATATAGATATAGATATTGAGAGAGAGGAAATGATTTATTTTTAACAACCTCTCCAGATAATCTATGCAAAAATTATCTCTATAAATAACCAAGGAGGATTTTATTACTAAATGATAACCTCTTCAGATAATCTATGCAGAGATTATCTCTATAGATAATCAATGAGGATTTTATTACTAAATGATAACCTCTTCAGATAGCTTCAGATAACCTATGTAGAGATTATCTATCACCAATGAGGATTTGTTACAAAAAGTAAACGTTTTTTTTATTAATTAACGGTGAGTTTTTTGTTTTGCTAAACTAATTAATGGTGAGTTGGATGAAAAATAAAGTATAGACAGATAGATAGATAGATTAAAAAAAATAATTAAAAAAATTTTAAGAAAAAATTAAAAGATATTACCACGTGTCAAACACTAAGCATGATAAAACCTTAGTTGCAACTTGAAAGTTTCTGTCAAATGAAAAACCTCAGCTCTGGTTTTATATATAGATTTTTGTTTTGTTTTGCCGGTATCTCTGTGAGTCTCAGTCTCACGCGGCAACCACACCTCCGGTAATTTCTCTGTGCTATTTCAATTTGTTTAATGAGAAAATATTCTTTTCCTATTAGAGTTTACAAAAATTCAGTTTTACTACATTTCGTATCAATCACTTTTGAGATCAGTTTTCTATGATTTCTTGGCTTACAAATAATGATTTCTATGCAATTTTTAACGTCAAATTTATTTACTTTATTCCATGTTCTTAGCAAACAAATAGTGGGCTATGTTTAAAATTTTTAGATGATTTAACTTTTGGAAAATCAATTGGAGTTATAATTGTGTTGTTGTTCTGAACAGTGGATTAAAGGCAGCTGAAAAATGGCTTGGCAAAAGATTGAAACTGGTAATGAAGATGTGGTCCATGATGTGGCAATGGATTACTATGGTAAGCGTGTTGCCACGGCCTTATCGGACCTCTCCATTAAGATAATTGGTGTGAGCAATACAGCCTCTCACCATCTTGCAACATTAACTGGTCACCAAGGACCTATTTGGCAGGTGGCATGGGCTCACCCCAAATTCGGTTCTTTACTTGCTTCGTGTTCTTATGATGGGCAAGTGGTAATATGGAAGGAGGGTAATCCGAATGAGTGGATCCAAGCCCATGTCTTCAATGATCACAACTCATCTGTAAATTCTATTGCTTGGGCACCTCATGAATTGGGACTTTGTTTGGCATGTGGTTCCTCTGATGGGAACATCTCGGTTTTCACTGCAAGACCGGATGGTGGTTGGGACACCTCAAGGATCCACCAGGCTCACCCACTTGGTGTCACTTCTGTTTCATGGGGAGCTCTTGTTGGTTCTGGTTTGCTTGATCCTGTTTACAAGCTCTGCTCTGGTGGTTGTGATCATATTGTGAAGGTTTGGAAGCTCTATAATGGGAACTGGAAGATGGATTGCTTTCCTGCTCTTCAGATGCATACAGATTGGATTCGTGATGTTGCGTGGGCACCCAACTTGGGACTTCAAAAATCCACCATAGCAAGCGCCTCTCAGGATGGCAAAGTCATCATATGGATTGTGGCCAAGAGGGATCAATGGGAAGGAACTGTTTTGAATGATTTTAAGACTCCTGTTTTGAGGGTCTCCTGGTCGCTAACAGGAAACATATTGGCTGTGGCTGATGGAAAAAACAGTGTGACATTGTGGAAGGAAGCTGTAGATGGGGTGTGGCAGCAGCTGACTACAGTTGAGCCTTAGTAGTTAGTACATTGCTTGATATTGTTGAAAGTTTCAAAGTTGTAAAGATTATATCAAATGCTTAGACTTGCCATAAACGATTTTCGAAAATTCTCTTGAAATTGTTGATGTTTGGTCATGGTGGATTTCTAATATCGATTTTGAAATTTTGTCAATCTTTCAGTTATTTTCCTGCTAATCTACATTTATGAGTGCAACCATTTGCTGATTAATTAAAAGAAATACATGGGTTTATATTATTCCACGTAGAACCACCCAAACACCATCACACTCTTTATCATTGAGCTGAAGAGATTTTTGGTCAAACTATATGATCAATTAAGAGAATTTGTTTTTGGATACATACAGGAATGTTTGTGGAGGGGTAGAAAATAATTCGGAAAATTTACTTCTGGAATCGATGACACGTGTTCGGATTCTGACCGAACAGAAACCATGTTACAATTCAGTTCGGCTTCAATCAAATAGATGTTCAGGAAATCCGAGCCAATGACTAAACAATAGAGGATTATTTCAGAATAACGCATTTAATGCAAAGAAAATATCAAGCAAGTGTCAGGTTCATTTAAACCAAATGGGTACTAAACGAGGCAGATGGGTTGTAAATAGCAAGCATAGCACAAGCATTATTGGTAAAAAGAAAAAGAAGGAAGAGGAGGATAAGGGAAAGATTAAGAAATATCTTTAAAAAATAAGGGTATAAATAGGGTTAAAAAGGAAAATAAAAGGGGTTCTTCCTCTTAGAATTTATTTGAGGCAATTTAAGTTTAAAGATATACTGTTTGATTATTATGATTACTAACAAAATCATCGAAGAGTTATAGGTCAGCCCCTACTGGGTTAACCAAGGCCATCTGAGTGTTTGTTTCCTTGTCCCTTTTACAGGTCCCACACAAATCAAAGCTGCTCGGTCATTGCTTTACAAGAGTTCGGGTTAGTTCGGCTTTTACCATTGATTAAATTTTATAAGTATTAATTAGCCTTTCTGTTGTCTGAGAAAAATCCCACCTACAGTTTGGTTTTATTTACAGTTATTGCTGTGGTAAGAATTGATGACTGGTGTCCTTTTTTTGCCTTAAAAGAAATTGAAGTTGTTCATTTAGCATTGGTCGGTAACCATTCATTTCATTTCAATGTCTTTGATTACTGTCATGCATGTATAACATACAGCACATAACAGCTTGAGCATTGCTGTGATCTGTGAAGCAAATT
The DNA here is from genome assembly GCA_907173295.1 of Fagus sylvatica. Taxonomy (NCBI): domain Eukaryota; kingdom Viridiplantae; phylum Streptophyta; class Magnoliopsida; order Fagales; family Fagaceae; genus Fagus; species Fagus sylvatica. Next base: position 2,539,160 of record OU015763.1, on the reverse strand, counting down.
GTTTCTGAGTACACAATGAAATGAATTTGAAATAAACAATAGGAAGTTTGATCCTCAAAAGAGGGAAAATGCCTGCTTTTTAAGTGGTAAATTGTAAGGTCTATAAAAGTATAAAATGAAGCTTCTTACAGAGCTAGAAGCTACTGAAGCTTTTGCCCAGGTGGGGAAAGGTATTGATGCAATTTGCAGTCAGTTGAAATAACTGCTGAGGTATACTGTTAGTGTTTTTCAAGCATTATGACTGAGAATTATACCAGTCAATTTTTGTTCTTATTTGATTGGCTGAGGTGGTTTATAAATTATAATACCACTCTTCTCAGTTTCCCTGCTGTATGTGAAAACCAACTATAATAAATATAAGCTTTCTCTGTATTTAGCCTTGTAGTTTCATATGTGTATGTTGTGCGTAATGAAGCATGTCAGTGCCTATATATTGTGTAGAAGCCATATTCATAGTTAAAATTGAAATATAAAAACTTGAGTGTTTCATTGATGAAAAAATAGCATTTCAAACGTGCTTTCTCTGAAGGCTGACTATGAGACCCTGCAGAAATCATATCTTATCTAGGGGCGGATCCAGGAATTCAATCTAGGGTGGGCACTTTTGAATCCCAAAGTTTAATAGACATAATACAAAAAATGCTTAAAGCCGATATATATTATTTATATAACAAAAAAGTAACAAACAAGAAACTTATTATAACATTTTGCAATTGATTTCGACGTATATTTCATATTTTGAAACCGTTACATTATAACTTTATTATTAATACTACGAGAAATGTCTTTCCCTATGTATACGATCAAATTGTCATCCATCCATTGATCACTCATTTGATTACGTAATCGATTATTCACAATCTTTATAGCTGAAAATGATCTTTAATTTCCAAAATGGCAGTCACAACTGGTAACTTTGATAGTAAATTATATATATATATACCTAGAAAAAAAAAATTAACAAAAAAATTAGGGTTATTCTACAATACTCACTCTTTTAATTTTGTGAGTTTGGTACCCACTCAATTGTTATCATCAAATATGATGTAGTTGCCATCATATGTGATGGTAGTGCTATCCAATGTGATGTTGGTACTCTCTAATTTTATATATATTAAATTTAAATAAATAAATAAAAATTTAAGGTATAAAGTAATGTGATCATAGGTATCAATATATGTAGGGTAATTACCATCATGTGTGACACTAATACCATCAATGTGACATTTTATCTATTAAAAGTATTACACGCACTAAAAAAAGTGTGGGTATTGTTGAATTACCCAAAAAATTGAGGATGGGCACTTTATAAAAGCTAATTATTTTTTATATTTTATACCTAATAATTTTTTTAAAAAATATTTGAGGGGTCTAATGCTAGATCCGCCCATGATCTTATCTACATCCTACACATTCCAAGTTCCAACTGAAAAGTAATATTTCCAATAACGGTTTTCCTGTCAATGTCCACTGATTATGTATCATGTATCTTTCAAGGGTGATACCCTTCACCTATGATGCACATGTGTTGAATTAGCAAATCAACAAGACCATTGGTGAAAATTGGAACACCAATAAAGAAACACTATTTGGCTTACAAGACTTCAGCATAGCATACTCTGCATAGCTCCACAGTGCATCATGTTTCTCCAAGCCTTTGATTGTTTTTTACAAGTCTAAGCTATCTCAGAGTCAAAATTTTATTTTAAGATGAGCCTGAGATTTCATTAATTCCTCTTCTATTTACAATTACCTAACCCAAAAAAAAAAAAAAAAAGAGCTTTAATTGTTGTTATCATCCTTTTCTTAATACATGATCAACTCAAGTTAACCTCTCTTGTTGTAATATTGCAGGGCTCATTGCATAGAAATTCTGGATTTTAATCCTCATTTCCACTTATAGCATGGGGGAAAAAAATTCCTTAGAATTCAGCATCATAACCGATATCCTAAATTTTTATTTATTTATTTAAATTTAATATATATAAAATTGGAGAGTAATCACAGAATGAGTAAATATTATTATAAAACGGTGTACACACACTACATAATGTAAACATTCATTTAAAAATTGTAGACATAAATACCTAGTATCAATGTTCACAAATATTCACAATTTATATATATATATATCTATATTTTAGGTGATATGATAGTGTCTATCTCTACTCTAACAAATTTGTCACTAGGGTATTCGGTCCCAGTGATAATCCTCTCTCCAAAAAACACCCTTCTATGAGGGTATGAGTTCAATCCCCGAGATCTCTAAAATATATGTGTGAGTTTATATTAGAATTTCTATCATATTTTTAAAAAATAAAAAAATAAAAAATATATTCTTAACAAGTCAAGGCCATTCCTTTGGTTGAAAGTGCCATGTGTCCTTCCCTCGTTTTAGATTTGTTTCTCCGGAACATTCTAAAAGAAGTACCCCTGTTTCTCCACGTCATGCAACCAAACTTCTCTAGACTCTAGAATGCCCCACATTATCTCTCTTTCATTTCAGGACAACATCAAGAACAATCCAGGCTTATCAAAAAAAAAAAAAAACATCAAGAACAATCCAGAAAACCAAACAAACAATCTCCTATAAAAGCCCTGCCCAACCCCAACCCATAACACAAAATAAGCAAAAGATACAAGCTCACAAAAGCAAAACCACCAATCTCCCTCATTTTGTATCATCTACATTCTGAATCATTCCAAATGGGCAAGTCAGGGTTTACCATGTGTTTGCTTTTGTTATTTGGTCTCATGGCCACACAAGCCAATGCGTTGATGCCATATACAAGGCCCTTATGGGACATAATGCTCCCCCCATCCGATGACCCTTTCAGAATCCTTGAACAAACCCCACTAACCATCTCCAAAGGCATTGAAAACCTTGCTTTGGCACGTGCAGATTGGAAGGAGACCACCACAGCTCATGTCATATCCTTGGACATACCTGGGATTAAGAAGGATGCTATTAAGATTGAGGTGGAGGAGAACAGAGTGTTAAGAATCAGTGGGGAAAGGAAGGGTGAGGATGCAGCTGAGGGTGACAAGTGGCACAGGACTGAGAGGACAAATGGCAAGTTCTGGAGACAGTTTAGGTTGCCAGGGAATGCAGATTTGGATCACGTTAAGGCACATCTTGAAGATGGTGTTTTGTGGATCACAGTGCCAAAGCTTGCTGAGGAGAAGAGGAGGCAACCTAAGGTGATAAACATTGCTAGTGAGGAGGGATCCTCTGGGGAAGACATTAAGGCTAGCAAGGCATAGATGTGATTGTGAATTTATGATACTGCTAGCTTTGCATTTTTCTTTTGTGTCTAATATAATATGTATGTTTCAACTTTCAAGGCAAGTGTTATAGTGAGAATATGATACTAGTTCTGGTTTTGAATTTGAAGTGTTTGTAATCTGGTCTTGATGCAATAAGATGATTAATTGGAAATTTCACATGCTCATATAAAAATAAAATAAACATTTAGCGAAGAGGTTCAAGAACATCCTCTGCAAATACAAACCAATCATTTTAATGTTTTCGATGTGGGACCGAAGACGTACGAAAAGCACAATCTAATCTAAACATAATGAACATAGAACATGTATAAGAAAAATTAATGGGCTATATAGCCCAGTCCAATTCAATCAAAAATCCATTCCAAATTGAATCCCAAATTTGATCTAAATTCCCAATTTTTCTTTCTTTCTCTCTTTCCCTCTCCTCCAGAATGTTGAAGTTCCTATCAAGGGTTCGGATCGAGTTCAATGCCTTGGACCCACGCACAGCCTCGTGCATGGAGTTCTTGAAGCAGTGCAACACTAGCAAGGCCAAACACTCCAACCCCGCTTGTCAACTCCAGGTCAAACGCAGAACCGACGACCACCCACCCCAAATCACCGTCACTTTCCTCAACGGAGTCGAAGAGGTCTTCGACGCCACAAACACCCCGGCCCAAACTATAACGGATATGATTCTCGATAAGGGTCAGTTCCTCGAGACCGAGCAAATGTTCCGTCAAGCTGGTCAGCCTTGGCCCATTATTATCCCCCACGAAGAGATACTCCAACCCCATCAACAGCCTGCTACCAAGGTAAGATTTTTATTTTGGGGTTGTGGTTGAGGCATTTCGTCGAACAGTTGGTATGGATGAATTTTATTTCTCATTTTTTCTAGTTATGGAGATTAATATTGTGTTATGACCCGGACATATATCAGTCAACGGACCAGAAAGCTAGCGCGTACAGCAGCAGGAGCAGCAGCTCAGCCACCATGCAAATCAGGATCAGCAAATTTGGATAAACCAGTAGCAAGTGAACTAGTGTGTGAGCAGTGAAATTTGTTTGCATTTCAAATTTCGTTATTGTAATTTTGAATTTATTTGAATAACAATGTTTGTTATTTTTTCTTGTTTTTTCGTTGATGCAACTAATTAGTGTGACATGATATAAGTTTCTGGGATTCAATAATTCAGAGATTGCAATGTCTGATATATACAATAGTTTGTTTGTTGTGTGTGGGGGAGGGTATGGTTATGATATGTTATGTTGAATAGAAATTGAACTTTAGCCTTTGTGGATAAAGTTTTATAAATTAGGTATCATGTTGTCATTAAAATTTAACCTCATCCTCTAATCTGAAGCTTACTTTCAATATTCTAGCATTTTAATATGGAGGTTGAGAATTTGAAACCCATTTCACTTCTAAGTAGAATTCTAGCACGTGTGGTGGGGTGTATACCGTGTCAATCCTCATAATATCAGCCTAGACACTTCCTTCCCCCACTAGCTAGCACCAAACTAGAAATAAAGGTAAGAAAACTTGTTGATGAATTGTGGCTCTCATGAGCCATGCCTTAACCCTGATGCGTTTCACATTCAACCATTAGTGTTCAGTGCTGAATTGAGCCTTCCTTTTCTTTTATATAATTGTATGGTATAGAGATGGTCATAGGGTGTTGGACATGGCCTATTCCCATAATCCAGGCATGAGGAAATGGTTATGCAAGAGAATAATAGGTAGTAAAAAGTATTAGGAGAATAGTGACTGTATTGGTTGTATTGGTTGTGTTGTTAAAGATGCATAATACGCCTAATAGTTATGCATATGGATTCTTCTGGAAAGTGTCCAAAACTGTTGTAGATAACCATCATGTCATCACATGTCTAATATGTCAATCCAATCTAATTGTCCTACAAATAGATGGTGCTATATATGTTTTTTTTTTTTTTTTTTTTTTATCTTGAGATAGAAATCTACACTACACACACGCACACACTATTTGGGGAGGGCAGAGGAGATTCGAACCTCTGCCAAATGGGGGAAAGGAATTCCCTTGCACCACTATGCCAAATGCCTAGTGGGCATGTTTTTTAAATATCGTATTATGTGAGAAGATTAATCTGCAAATTGCATGTCTTTTCCTGGATAAATTTGTGTCTGGATTAAAGAGGAAGGAAGATTGGTGTGTAAGTTTAATTTCAATTATATGTCCTGTCACTGGATGAAGAAAAATCTGGCATATCTTTATCAAATCTTCTGATGATTAAAGAGATTATGTAATCCTCCACAAGTCACTATTATGAAGGCCTTGGGCTGTGCTGGATGCTTATTAAATGACAAAACCATAATCCCTTGTCTAAGCTGAATTGCACACTACTAGATGGGAGATTTCTGGTTCTGTTTTCTGCTTTGTTGGGTGGGTATGTGAATTCTGATTGGCAGATCTGTTCTGCAGCATATATATAGGCTTTAGATAGCATTGGATGGACCTTTGGTTTCTCTTGCTTGTTGTGTGCATGCTGTGTTTGTGGGTAAGTGAGAATTCTCATTTGGTGATTCATAAAACTGGCTGCTGTTTCTGGTTATGGCTTACAAGAACTTTAATAATTTATATATGTTCTAATGCTACGAATGTGCCCTTTCTTCCAACCTAGAAAAGCAGAAGAGAAGAATAGTAAATGAATCTTAATCTTATATGATCTACATATAATATAGCTTGGGATCATTATGGATGGTGGTGGTCAGATTTGCTTCACAGTAACTAAACATTTCGTTTTGGTGTATGTCAGACATGATGTTGAATATTCTTTGTTTTGTGCTGCTAGCATGTTTGTTCTGCTTCTTTCGTTTCCTTCGTTTGTTTCAATAAAGATATCGATACCATGGATGCATTGGGTCATTGTGTGATGAGTTGCAGATGTTATAAATCTTTTTTCTCCTTGATCCATCCTTTTATGATGATAAGGAAAGAGTTGTATTGTGTATAATAAGGACTGGTATATGTATTACTTTATTGTGCATAATAAGGACTGGTATATGTATTACTTTATTAGATTTATCATCTTTTCATTATGAAACAGGTATTACCTCTTAATTACAACTTTAATTACCATTTGTCATCAACTCTTTTCTTTCTAATGACATATTATATAATTGAAATTGATTCCCTAAATAGTATGACACATAATAAGTAATATAAATGTCTTATAAGAGAATTACTTACAAAATATTTTAAAATGTTATTCGAATTGCACATGACATCAAAATCGTGTTACTAATTTTGAAAAATGTCACGTTTTCACTACTTTAAACCCAAAATTCATGTTTGAAAAAACACAAACCGCATGCTCTACAATCATGAAATTTTGTGCATTTATGTTATACTTTATTTGCATTTTGTAAGAAAAGTTTTTAACCTTTATATACCATGGGTGAATAACTTTAAATCAATTAATTCATCATCCACATAAAATTCAATTCTCATATATTCATCATATACTCATAATCTGATAATTTATGATATTTGAGTAAATTAAACACAAGTCTAAGCACTAAGGTCTCATATTGTATTGAGTCGACCCTGGGACTGTGCCTACCAATTTGATGCTAAGATTAAATCCAAAGCCCAAAAAAACCAACACAGCTAAAACCACAACCAACCATAACCAAGCCAACAACAAACAAAAAGTTATGACGACAATTCAACCAGACAATCAACCAACAGATCTAGAAAAGAGCAACGAACAATATAAGAGAGAGGTAGAGTAACATGACAATCTGATGTGTGCGATCACTAAAGCCAATCTCAACGTTTTCTGAAATAGATGGTTACTTGTTGGGCATCCAAGCTCAAGTTAATGTTAAGGGTGAGCAGCCAGAGCAGTAGCAGATAGTGGTCTATGAGGACGAACCCATCGGAAGTGGATTAGCACGCACTCTCAAATTACTCTGATATCAAGGATTTTTGGGAGGAGTTGGTTAACATTGTGCCGTTAGGGTGTACATAACAATTGAAACACTACTTTGATTTTTTAGAACCAAACAATTGAAACACTCAATTGAGCTTTGATTTTTGAGATTGGGAAGTATGGCCACTATCATTTGCTTTAGATATTCAACAATCAACTTAAGATGAATGCTTTAGATCCTGAGTGTTTTTTTTTAAATGAGTAGCAGAAAAACTAAAGTTGTGGCATATATCAGATACAAAGTTAGGTAAAAGCATCATTAATAAACTCATATGAATCAGTTTCAAAATTTTGTGGTAAAGTAATTTAAAAGCTGCAAAAGGGTCAAAACACCAAAACAATTACCTACACCCACACGGGTTCATCACAATACACACAGGGTTCAAACAAAACCACCTACCCAGCACAAATACAGTTAATCCCACACCATCATCACCACATACACACGGGTTCACAATTATCCACACACACTCAAGTTCACACAATCCATCTCCCACACTACCATGGATTTGAAATCGGTATCACCCTAAAAATCATTTTTCAAAACCATGAGGGAGATAAAAGAGAAAAAACCATGAGGCAGAGAAGAGAGAGAAGCTGAGTGAGAAATAGAAAAAATCGAAGTGGAGGAAAGTGGTGCCGACAAATTTGTGATGAACAAATGAGAGAGAGACTCTCTCTTCTCTTTTATATATAATAGATTAAACCCTAACCTGGTACAATTTAGAATTGTTTGGGCCGCTTCAGAATTGTTTGGACCTAACAGGGTGTGTGACTAGCAGGGTTGGCTAAAGACTAGGCAACTTTGGCTTGGACTAACTCCTAATAAGAGGCTTAAAAAAAAAAAAAAAAAAAGCTCCAACAAAAATATGAATAAATAATTAATTTTGTAGAAAAAGTATATGTATTTTTATTTTATTTTCTCTTTTCATAAAAATATTCAGAGAATAATAGGTAGTAAAAAGTATTAGGAGAATAGTGACTGTATTGGTTGTGTTGTTTTTTTTTTTTTTTGATAACAAGATAGAAACATTTTATTGAATTGAGAGACCGATTACAAAACAGAAAAAGTAAACACACTCTGGAACACCAACCCAAAAAACAAATTGGGACAGCACTCAGAGAGAAATGGGCCCAAAGAAAGGGCCGAAAGATGCAAAGACTAAGCACCCCATAACAACGAGGGAAAATACAAACACCCACACGCGGAACAAGACAACCACCAATTCACTAAACTCCAGAAGGTGGCATAAGAACAAATTGCCAATGCTGAAAATCATAAAGGAGACTCAGACCTTTATCCATTATAACCGAGGGGCAAACCTGGGAGCCCTCATAGATAAGAGTATTGGTTGTGTTGTTAAAGATGCATAATACGCCTAATAGTTAAGCATATGGATTTCTTCTGGAAAGTGTCCAAAACTGTTGTAGATAACCATCATGTCATCACATATGTCAATCCAATCTAATTGTCCTACAAATAGGTGGTGCTATTTTTGTTTTTCAAATATCGTATTATGTGAGAAGATTAATCTGCAAATTGCATGTCTTTTCCTGGATAAACTTGTGTCTGGATTAAAGAGGAAGGAAGATTGGTGTGTAAATTTAATTTCAATTATATGTCCTGTCACTGGATGAAGAAAAATCTGGCATATCTTTATCAAATCTTCTGATGATTAAAGAGATTATGTAATCCTCTACAAGTCACTATTATGAAGGCCTTGGGCTGTGCTGGATGCTTATTAAATGACAAAACCATAATCCCTTGTCTAAGCTGAATTGCAAAATACTAGATGGGAGATTTCTGGTTCTGTTTTCTGCTTTGTTGGGTGGCGTATGTGAATTCTGATTGGCAGTTCTGTTCTGCAGCATATGTATAGGCTTTAGATAGCATTGGATGGACCTTTGGTTTCTCTTGCTTGTTGCGTGCATGCTGTGTTTGTGTGGGTAAGTGAGAATTCTCATTTGGTAATTCATAAAACTGGCTGCTGTTTCTGGTTATGGCTTGCAAGAAATTTAATAATTTATATATGTTCTAATGCTACGAATGTGCCCTTTCTTCCAACCTAGAAAAGCAGAAGAGAAGAATACTAAATGTATCTTAATCTTATATGATCTACATATAATATAGCTTGGGATCTTTACCTATCAAAAAAAATATAATATAGCTTGGAATCATTATGGATGGTGGTGGTCAGATTTGCTTCACAGTAACTAAACATTTCGTTTTGGTATATGTCAGACATGATGTTGAAATATTCTTTGTTTTGTGCTGCTAGCATGTTTGTTCTGCTTCTTTCGTTTCCTTCGTTTGTTTCAATAAAGATATCGATACCATGGATGCATTGGGTCATTGTGTGATGAGTTGCAGATGTTTATAAATCTTTTTGCTCCTTGACCCATCCTTTTATGATGATAAGGAAAGAGTTGTATTGTGCATAATAATGACTGGTATAAGCAGAGCAAAGTTCTTACATAAAAATGCTTATATTATGTTTGGTGGGAGGGAAGAACATGGCCGGAATATACTAATTTATTCCATGAACCTTTCCTTTTATTCTCCTCTCCTCTCCTCTCCATCCATCTCCCTCCATCCCAAACACACTCTTATGGTCTCTTTGGATGGGACCAAAAAAAAAAAGTAAAGTAGCACAAAAAAAAAAATAGTTCAACAACCTATGTTAGGAGGGCAAAGAGGTATTTTGACTTCTTTGCCCCCAACAACCAGCCTTTTTTCCCTTGAGTTTTCTCCAAGGATGGCAACAAACCCGCGACCCGCGGGTACCCGCCCCGCCCCGTTCCAAAAAACCCGCCCCGCCCCGCCCCGTTTATATAATAGGGTATCGGGTCGGGTTTTTTTTTTATCCAAACGGGTATTTTATCGGGTTTTAATCGGGCTGTTAACGGGTCGGGTTTTAATAAAAAACCCGAATCTGACCCGAAGTATTTAAAAAAAAAAAACCTCTCCTTCTACAAACAAACCCGAACCTCTCAGTCTCTCTCTTCTCCGATCTGACCCGCCCCGCCCCGCCCCGTCGAGCCTCTCTCTGCGTCTCTGAGTCTCTCCGATCATACCCTACCGTCGAGACTTCTCCGATCGTTCACCTCATCGGACGATTTCTCGGTGCATTGAGGCTGTTTCGGTGGTCAAACTTCACAGATCTACAACGCTCCTCTGCTCCTCTCCGATCGTTCACTGGGTATATTTCTACTCAATAATATATATGTTTCTACTTTCTACTATGGGAGATCGTTGAGTCCACACCCATATGTTTTTGCTTTAATATTTTCTGTGCTTTTCGAAGCTTTGTTGTGCTGATTTTGACTCTGGGTTTTTGTTGGTTTCAGACCCAATTTCTTTTAATTTTTATATCATGATTCGGTTATTGTTATTGTTTGGTATCTGGGTTTTTGTTGGTTTTGAAAAAAAGATTGTGTGTAGGAAAAAATGGCTATATCTCCTAGGTGTTCGACCAAAGTCCTCTAAGAGGATCTTTGATTTTCTCTGTTTTTAATTTCCTCTGTTTTTAATTACTAGCTTACTGTGATGTGAGTAAACCTTATGTTTTTAATTTCCTCTGTTTTATGGTACTCTAAGGAATGTCCTAGGGCTGGTCTTGGTGTGCTTTAGAGTTTAGGACCCCTTCAACTAGTTTGTGTTGTGGCTTGCTTGACAAAGCATGGTTGGGCTGATATGGGTGGTGATTGCTGATGATGCTATGTAGGCTGTATGGATTGAGTGGCCAAGATTTGGGAGGTGGCATTGGCATGGACCAAGCCTTCGACTTGGTATGCATGGGTCAAGGCTAAGTTACTGGGCATGTGCTTAGGATGTCAGGTGGGTTGGACCATGTGCAGAAGCAGTGCACGTGTTAAATTGGTAGTAATAGTATTATGGTAGGACGGTTACCAAGTAGTTTGCATGTACAGACAACCTTGTTGGTTTGCTAGCAGCGTGGAAAGGCTTTAAGACAAGAAGTAGTTGTATCCCAAAGATAGTTTCCAGATTGGCAAAGTAAGTCCAAGGGATAGTTCATAGTTACCTATTTGCCATTAACAATTATTTCCTACATGTTAGGGGTGTCAACATGTGAGGGAGTGCAATATGAGGCAAAACATATTTCCTAAGGCTATTAGGGGTGTCAACAACATGGAGCATTTAGTTGCCATTAAGGCAAACGGCTCATCCATGATCCTTTCTTACCAACCAACAAACAACCTAAGAAATTGTTATATCATTCTATTAGGGTGATACATGACAAATATCTTGGTAAAAATGCACTTGATATGGCTGAAATGCACACTTTCTATTCAAGCTTTTGAGATATTAGCAAGATTCATCTAGCATGATGATTTCTTCTTGATTATGTTTCAAAAGTTAGTAGTAAAGAGGCATTACATGGTGCCTCCAATTCTAGAGTTCAAGAACTCTATGGAATTCTAGAGTTATGTTTCAAAATTTCAGTTGCTGGAAATGTGCCAGCTACTCTGAGAGTATGTCACTATAGTTCAAAAAAGATGTACCCAAATACACCCCTCGGGCAAGCAACTCGTCAGCATCTTTTGCTTGCTTGTATGCTAGTTCCTTAGTATAAGAGACCACAGCTTCAAGAACATGATTGTACCTGGTGCATTTTTTGTATGTCTTATTAGACATAGATTTTAAATATTATATGAAAATATAGGAAATAGGGGTGTTTTTCTGCTCACAACTACCAAATATATGAAAATATATGAAAATATTGTATTGGTTCTTGACTGGTGGTGGGTAATGATTAATGGTGGTGGGTAATGATTAATGAAAATATATGAAAATATAGGAAATAGGGGTGTTCATCTTGTCCCTTGTGGGACTTAATGATTGGTGGGTAATGATTAATTCAAGTAGGCTAGGATAATCAAGATCAAGCTTGAACTTGCATGTCATGAAATTTTGTAGTAGTTAAATTTTTGGTCTAACTGTAACTTGTGTGCTTCTGGCATTTGTTTCTCAGGCTCCTGCATTTGTCAAAACCATTGCTTAGTAAAAATCCATGTTTAAACTGATTGTTCGAGTTAACTACGTTTGAGACTTTGAGCTGTTATTTTGTTTTGGCAGATAGTGAGGTTATTTGAGGAGCCAGAACACTGGCTAAAGATGCAGAAGGAAAGAGATGAGTCACTGCATGAGAATAGTTCCACTTCCACAGGTGAAAGCAGCCAATGGAGACAGGATTATTCAGCCTCTAATGAAGCTGTGGACTATTTCTAGAAATTCTCTGCAAGCTTTCCAGTCATCTTATATTTAGGAAAAGATAGTCTGAAAATGCAAGGTCAATGACCAAACAGTGAATGCATTCCTAATGAACTGATTTGCATGTTGGTCTCCTATTTGTTTAAAATAGTAATTAGATTGACTGCTAAGAATAACTTGACAGACTTATGTAAACAAAAGATTCTTTATATTTTGCTATGATATCTCTGCACTGTAAATAGCTCAAAAATTAGTCAATTGTACCCTTTTCATGATAGTATATCATAAAAAACTAAAATCTATTTCTATTCTTAGATTTTACTTAATAACTCAAAATCAATGTCTTAAGGAGCAGGTTTTTTCTTGTACTACTCTATGTTTCCATTTTGAAAGACGGTTTCTTAGTAAAAATCCATTGGGCCTAAATGTAATACTAATAGCTAATAAGTGCATTGGTCCTTTGGGCTTAATATTGAATGCATTACAAGTGTTCAACAAGTAAAACAAAATGACAGTAAAATGTGGGTATTAATTAACTCTACAAAAAAACCTTTTTTCTTCCAATTTATTGCTAAAAAAAAAAAAAAAAAAAAAAATCGGGTACCCGTCGGGTACCCGTCGGGTCGGGTTAAACGGGTACCCGTTAAAACAAACGGGGCGGGACAATAAACGGGTTTTTTGAGGCGGGTCTCTAAATGGGTCGGGTCTTAGCGGGTCGGGTCGGGGCGAAACCCGACCCATTGCCATGTGGAGTTTTCTCTCCATTTTAGAGAGAACACAAATTGTGGCTGAAAAAGAAACACAAGTTTTCCTCCCAGTTTTTCTTCCTCTTTTTTGTCTAACCAAACATTGGACAACACCCATTTTCTCTCCACTTTTCTCTTATCTCCTCTTTTACTCCCTCTTTTCTCTCCAAACAAACATACCCTTAGAGTAGATAACAAAGAAAAGCTTGTCTGCTTTTTCTTATGCACCAATTTGAATTTACATGCTTGCCACAAGATACCGAAGGGGCAATACTTTGCCTTTGAACTATCCTTTGTAAATGAACCTTATCTTAAATGGTATTTTCTTTCTCATGGTTGAAAGGTGAAATCATGAGTTTCCTGTCATGCGTCATTACTCGTATGTTCTCAATCAAACCCCTTACCCCCCACCCCCCCAAAAAAAAAACCCTAGAAACAACGTACTCCTTTACTCTGCACATGACAGCAAAAAACGAAAGCCCCCATCCTTAAACTTCATAAAATAGTGTACAAGGCCGATAAATATAAGCACAATACAACACAATTGCAGCGGTTGACTATAAATATGTTCTCTAATAACATAACATACATATAATAAGATTGTTATATGTAAAAAACCTACATAGCTTTGGCCTTTGGTCATTTTTAATTTTTTACCTTTCTATTTTGATTTGAATTCCCCGGTAAGAAAGAGAGAACAAAAAAACAATCATTTCATATAATTCTAGCTATTGTTAAATAGAAGTCAGCCTCACTCCTTTAGTTGAAAGTGTCATATGCGATATGTCCAACAGACGTTCATTTCAGGACAATATCAAGAAAATTCCAGAAAACTAAACACACAAAACTGGCCACTCTTATAAAACCCCAACCACCAATCCATAACAAAAAACAACCAAAGCTAAAAGCTCACAAAAACAAACCCACAAATCTCCTTCATTTTCTATCAACTACATTCAGAATCATTCCAACTGGGCAATCCAGGCTTTATCATGTCTTTACTTATGGTACTTGGTCTCATGGCCACACAGGCCAATGCCTTGATGCCATACACAATGTCCTTAAAGGACATGATGCACCCCTAAGTGAGGACTGAATCCTTGAACAAACCCCACTAACCATCTCTAAAGGCATTGAAAACCTCGCTTTGGGTCGTGCAGACTGGAAGGAGACCACCACAGCTCATGTCATACCTTTGGACATACCTGGGATTAAGATTGAGATAGAGGAGAACAGGGTGTTGAGGATCAGTGGAGAGAGGAAGGGTGAGGAGGCTGAGGGTGACAAGTGGCACAGTGCTGAGAGGACTAATGGCAAGTTCTGGAGGCAGTTTAGGAAAGTTTGCTGAAGAAGAGAAGAGGCAGCCTAAAGTGATTAACATTGCTAGCAAGGAGGGGTCCTCTGGGGACACTAAGGCCACAGACATTAAGGCTACCAAGGCTATGATGTTATAGTGAATTTGGAGTGCTAGCTTTGCATTTTTTATTGTCTCACTTTCAAAATATGTAGTTTCAACTATACTGGTGTACAATAAAATTTCCACTAATTGGATTTCGGCCATGCTTTAATTAATGAATGAGATTATACTGTACAAATTTTAGAAATAGGGGAAGTTTAAAGTTTTCAGTCTATTATCCCAAAGCTGTAAGCCATCTGCACACCTATTTGACTTCCATCTTGGAGCATGCAATCATCCTCAAGGAAACTCAAATTAGGATGGACTAAAGACAAATTAGCTAGAAAAAAAGTACAACAAGAACATTTGAGAGGACAATAGACAGAGACTAGCACTTGGCACCAGAAGATCTACCATCATACTTATGGCAAGTTGGCAACACAAATATGCACCATGAGCCTAATGTCCCTTGCATTTGCATTTTAAAAGGAGGTTCCTAACTCAAGGAACATATGCTCGATCGACTAAATGTTATATTCTGTAGCAAAACACAGCATTCTATTTGAGCCTAATGTCACTTGCATTCTAAAATCTTAGTTTCTACGAATGAAACTTTTAACAATGTTGAAAACAGTCACTAAGAATGCAGAAAATCTTATAAAAGCTAACAGAGTATAATCCCAACAAAATAACAAGAACATAAGCTTAAATCAGAAATTAGGAACAATGTCATGAAACTATATAATCCTGCGATTGCATCAGCACAAAACAACATAGTGAGAGAACTACACCACAAAAATAGATAACACAATTGTGTTCTAAGTGTGTAATACTGAGCTCAAAACAGCGAGGTCCCTTTTCCTTTCTTGTCACCACCAATTTCAAAATGCTTGCATCGCTGCAAATACAAGTCAACAACCAATCATTGGCAAAAATAAGAGAAAAAAGAAGCCTCAGCCCAGAAAAAACATATGGAAATGTCTACCTTAATTGCATGCTGAGACATATGCTTGCAACTTTGACACTGCAAACGCAGCACAATCTTTTTGGTAGTCTTGGCCTGTTGGGAAAATGAAAGTAGAGTTTAAAATTGATTGATTGATAAGTAATTCGAAGCAAAAAGCGAAGATTTATATAAAATTTAGACCTTCTTATGGAAGACGGGCTTGGTCTGACCACCATAACCAGATTGCTTGCGATCGTAACGGCGCTTTCCCTGAGCAGCAAGGCTATCTTTGCCCTTCTTGTACTGCGTTACCTTGTGCAAGGTGTGCTTCTTGCATTCCTTGCTCTTGCAGTATGTCTTCTTTGTCTTTGGAACGTTCACCTAAGCATGTGAAAACCAGATTTCAATGTTATCGAAATCCAAACGGAAAGACTCGGATAACAATAACAAACAAATACATACATAAACACCTGATCTACTAGTCTGATATTAAACATGAACAAAAACAACCAACAGATCTAGAGAGAGGTAAGAGTACCATGATGCCGTTCTGAGCAAGCTGAGTGGCGCCGGTTGATGAACAAGTGTGAGAGAGACTCTTCTCTTCTCTTCTCTTCTATTAATGGACTAAACCCTAACCCTAGTAGGCTTCAGAATTGTTTGGGCCATTACTGGGCCTAACAGGCATTACAGGTATGGGAGTGGGCCTAGCAATTTGATACTGAAATTAAATCCAAAACCCATTTATCCACTACACGTACCACTATAATAAATTAGTATGTTAAGATAATTAAAATAATTAATAATCATTCACATTCTTACTCAAATTTTAATCAAAGAATAAAAAAGTAATATGTGAGTAAAGTAAATGAAAAAACACATATCCTTAATGAACAAAATAAACGTCAAAAAAAAAAAAAAGATATGACCAATTGAGTAGGCTGAAGTAATTATTAAATTTTGAGAAACGGTTGTTTGAGTTTTAAAAGAAAACAAAAAAAAAATAGAAAACAAAAAAAAAATCAAAATCATCGCAAAATTCTCTCAAATTTTTTGAGTTTGAGATATTTAAACTAAAGCGTCACTCACTCTTCCCATCCCCACCAAAGTTGCTAAAATTATCGTCTTCACTAATAATTACATATTTATTTTATTGGGGGACTGAATTATCACTTTTAATGTAGATGTCATCTTTGGCCTATGACTACGAGTCACTTGATGTAAACCTTTTTCAATCCAACCTTACTTCCTTTCCATCACATGAAGAGATCAAATTAGCGGTATTTAATCTTGGGCTTTTCAAAAACACTTGGCCCACATGGATTTCACACTGCTTTTTTACCAATCATGTTAGGATACCGTAGGCCTCTTCATTACTAAATTTGTCCTAACAATTTTATTTTTTTGATAATTTTAAGTGTGCGGGCTGGCATTTTGTAAATATCCTACACCCGTGCACCACACCCTTGGAAATCCGCTACATAGGATAAATCGCTTGCTTTTTACCTAGGGGTGTGAGCCTAAAGAATTATTTGTACCCAAGAGATGTTGCACCTTCGATGCCGAGGTCTTCACCACTTGGGCCAACCCCTTAGGATTTTATCCTGACAATTTTTATCATGGGTCGTCTCCCCCACCAATTTTAATCATACTTGTATCATTCTCATACCTAAAATCGAGACACTTGAATGTATCACTCAATTTTGTCCCATTAGTCTGTGTAATACTCTAGTTTTTGTCCAAAATTCTTGTCGATAAAATTTAGCATTTTTAGATAATATAATTCATCCCGCTTAATTAGGTTTTATCTTGCGTAGAAGGACTAGTGATAATTTCCTTTTTGTGCAAGAATTGATTCATACCATTCATCATAAAAAAGGTTGACATGGCTTTTTTGGTGTTAAGATTGACCTTGATAAGACATGTGATATGATAGGCTTGATTAGAATTTTATCCATCATTCTCTATTATTTATAAATTCCATGTTTGTGGAGTTTATAATGGCATGCCCCCTACATCACACGACTTCCACTTTCTCCATTTTATGGAATGGTATAGTCGGACCCTCCTTTTCCTCTCTCCATGTATATCTTTATTCTTTGTCTCAATTGGTTTTTCTTATTAAGATGTATAGATACTCTATTTTGGTCCACAACCATAATTCAAAGAACTGTACCTAAGTGTTGACATTAAAAAATATGACTAAGAGAGATGTTAACCAAGTGGCTCACGCTTTGGCTAAGGCTGCTCTCTCTCTCTCTCTCTCTCTCTCTAAGCCTCTCTTTTAATTGTATTAATTAAAGATACTCTTCCACTGATGTATATGAGACACGACAAAGAGATCTTTTGATTCTTTTTATCTTAATGAAAATTTCTTATTTAGCAAAAAAAAAAAAAATGTCTTTTAAAATAGCCTGAACCAAATTGTCAATTCAAATTTAATGATCGATTTGATTTGTTTTTGGAATAAAATATATTGGTACTCGTCTATTCCGATGCAAAGTTTCATCACATATTATTATACTACCTCAAATTATCATTTTAAAATGGAATAATGCACATTCTTACTATCCAAAAAATATGCGAGTAAAGTAAATGAAAAAACACATCCTTAATGAACAAAATAAACTTCATATGTAACTATGTGAGTAAAGTAACCAAAAAAATGCTTTATTTACATTCCGAGTCTCCGACATGTTTATTTAGCCAAAAAAAAAAGAGTCTCCGACATGTTTTGAGTGAAATGTACCAAAACGGAGACCTAATAGGAATTTAGGAGTGTTAGCAAAACTTCACTATTCAAAAACTTCGAGCGTCACTCGCTAGTAGCTAAACGCATCGTCTTCTTCATCCTCTTTCTTAGCCAATGGAGGAAACCCTAAACCTAGAACAAGAAGAAACAATCCACAACGGAGACCAGCCCATGGCGGAGGACGTGCCCCAAAACCCTACTACAGCTCCCGCTCCCGCTTCTGATTCAGATTCCGATTCCGATTCCGATTCCGACAATGAAGCCCAGCAGAACGCGGAGCTCCAAACCCTGGAGACGGAGCTCTCCTCTAACCCTTCCAATTACGACGCTCATGTCCAGGTACCTACTTCTAACATTCACTCTCTCAAACTCTGAAAACCCAAGAAAATTGAAATGTTTTTTTGTTTGTTGTTTGGAAAACTTAGTATATAAAGCTGCTGAGGAAAATGGGAGAGTTAGAGAAGCTGAGACAAGCAAGGGAAGCTATGAGCGAGCTCTTTCCATTGACACCTTCCATGTGGCAGGAATGGGCTAAAGATGAAGCTTCTCTTACCACTCGGTATCTTCATTATTGTTCACTGAATTCAATTAATTATTTGGCATTATAGTTGTGTTTGATTTGTGGCTACTGTTTGCACAGGTCCGAGGCTGTCGATGCGATTGAGAAGCTTTATGAACGAGGGGTGTTCGATTATGTGGTTTGTTATGGATCTTAATAACACAATTTGGATTATGCATTCATTTTGGTGCTTAAATGTATAGTCTATCAACGATTGATTGATTGTTTTCTGATGCAGTCTGTCTCTCTTTGGTGTGACTACTTGAATTTTGTTCAAGAATATGATCCAATGGTGCGTGATCGTTCACCTACTGGTATTTCAAAGGCAAGAAGTCTTTTTGAGCGTGCTCTTACTGCAGCTGGTTTGCATATTGCTCAAGGCATCAAACTATGGGAAGCATACAGGACATTCGAGCAAGCTATATTTCTTACTATTAATGACTCTGACATTCAGGTCACAACTTTTTCATCTTATTAGTTTATATTCTTATTGAAATATAGAAATCTATGTGAAACTTTTAAATCCTGATAGCATTTCCTGATGCCACAGCCATTATGTGGCTAAACAGAAAAATTCTTCTTTGTAAGCCAAACATTAAAGCTATGCAATCCAAACATCTAAGAAGACCTTTTGGTCTGTAAAAGAAGTGTTCGTGGTAGGTTTTTGGATTGGTATCCTATTTTAGTATTATGTTGATTGAAGAGGTGACACTGCTTTTGGATAGGATAGTATACTGTGGAAAAGAATACATATGATCGACCCTGATTAGTCTATGACTGTTGTTGTTGTTCAAGTTTGTGGTTTAAGGGTAGCCTAGTAATTTCAATTATTGTCGCACATAGGCTGTAGTTGTGGGCCATGGGTCATATTCTTTTAGTACACAAGTCTAGTTAGTTATTGGGTTTTTATGTGTAGCATTTGGTTTATTTTAATGGTCAAATTAGGAATTTGCTTGAGTCCTAGTCCTATTAAGAGAAGGCAAGGACCATTGTACTCAAAAAAATTTCAGGTTTGATAAATAAAAATAAGAGTATCGTGGTCTATGGAGAGCATGCATTGTCCTTGTGTGATCTCCTTGCTCCCAGCTTCCTTTTCTCTCTCTCTTGTTGTGTTTACACTTTATTGTTGCATTGGTGTTTGTGCTTATCATTTTCTCATTGTTTTATTGTCTGCTTTGGAAATTCTATGGCATTGACTGAAAAATCTGTTGTATTGCTAGGAATTATAGATTTTTTTTCTCTAAGATCGATATGTGAGAGGCTTTTCTTATACTTATCAAAAAAAAAAAAGTGAGAGAGTCTTTTCTTATGTTGTAGGAAAAAGAAAAGCAGAGTCAGCGCATTCGAACATTATTCCACCGACAGTTGTCTGTCCCTCTTGTAGACATGAAGTCAACACTTCAGGCTTATAAGGCTTGGGAGGTGGAACAAGGAAAAGTTCTTGATGTTGAATCCAGTGAACTGGATGGGATTTCTTCTCATGTTGCCACAGCTTACCAGAGAGCCTTGGAAGGGTATAATGCTCGTGTTCATCTTGAAGAACAGATTTCAAGGCAGGATATATCTGACTCAGAAAAACTTCAACAATTCTTGGTATGTAGCATTTAAATAAGCAGCTTACTAGAATCATTTAAGAAAGTATTTATAGTTTAGAAAATAAATTTTACTGTTCTTATTTCCTCTTCTTCCTACGAGTTTCAAGTACCTGTAAATGTCGTATTTAGACCCACTCTCTCTCTCTGCTGGAACTGAAGTGTGTTATTTATTGTTTTTTTGGTAGTGTTTTTCTTAAGTTCTAAAAGAGATGATTTTGCAGATCTACTTAAAATTTGAAGAGTCTTCCGGAGATCCAGCCCGGGTACAAGTTTTGTATGAACGTGCTATTACTGACTTTCCTATAGCAAGTGAC
Source organism: Fagus sylvatica (assembly GCA_907173295.1). Taxonomy (NCBI): domain Eukaryota; kingdom Viridiplantae; phylum Streptophyta; class Magnoliopsida; order Fagales; family Fagaceae; genus Fagus; species Fagus sylvatica. The sequence continues at coordinate 2,518,380 of OU015763.1, read as the reverse complement.
CTATGGCTTGATTACACTCGCTATTTGGACAAAACCTTGAAGGTTTTCCCTCCCATTTTTCTAGTATGATGTTTTCCTGAGGAGAGTTATATGTAATCCATGTCCTTATATTTTTCTTTATCTCCAGGTAGCCAAAGTTGTTAGAGAGGTTTATTCCAGGGCTACAAAGAATTGTGCCTGGGTCGGGGAACTTTGGGTTCGATATTTGCTTTGCTTGGAACGTGGCCGTGCTTCTGAGGAAGAATTAGCTGCTGTATGTTACAGTTGGTGCCTTTTATTTTGGATTAATTGTTTTATTGGAATTCATTCTAATATTTTGAAAGTTTAAAGATGAACAAGTATCATAGTCAAACTTTGTTTTTATCATGGTTAAGAGACAATGCAAATTTTTATCTGCAAGTTGCATTTGTCTCTCCAAATCCTCAATTACAGATTCGGATGATTAGCCATTTTATGAAACAATGACCAAAGAAAAAAAAAAAAGAATTTACGCATCTTACGTCAAGCTAATTAGGTGATTTTTCTTATCAGGGAAAAAAAATTCTCAAGTTGTTTTGCTCATTGATTTCAGGTCATTGAGAAGTCGCTGCGGTGCACCTTTTCAACCATTGATGAGGTGGGATAATCTCTTAATTACTTTTTATGAATTAATCAACATTTTTTGTAATTTCTTGTGCATGGATAGGCATATACAGACATATACATAGGTAAGTTATAAATGTGTGTGCATGCATGTGCGAGCTGACTGCCTCTGTTTACTGGACCATGTTGTTTCAGTACCTGGATCTATTCCTCACTCGAGTGGATGGCCTAAGACGAAGATTTTCATTTACTGGTGAAGTAGGGGATTATTCGATAATAAGGGAAACTTTTCAGGTACCTTAAATTCCTTTTACATCTGGTTGAGTAAAATTCGAAGCTTCCTGAATAGGTATCAGGCATGCCTTGTTTTTTTTTTTTTTTTCCTCAAAATTTATATGGCTGGACAGATCTTCTATTTTTCAAATTTTGAGGGATGATCAAATTAGTTGCTTTAATATGATTATAAGTAGCAAAAGTTTAGGAGTTCAACTTGCCTTTATGTGTCTCTTGGTCTATTGAGTGCGGCTGGGTCACGATTGACGAGAAGCATATGCATAAGTTATTGGCCAACAATACTGATGTAGGGAGAACAACCAAAATTATTTCTTCCTGTTATTTCTATTTTTCTATCCTTCCTGTTCCACGTCAAAAACCAAATGGTTATGTCCAGTCTTTGTCATTATCTCTGAATCTGAAGAATTTTCTTTTTTAGATTTCACTTTTCCAGTTAGAATGCCATCAGCATAGTAGTTGTATGCTATTTTCCCTTTTTTTTATTTGTTTATTTGCCAGTACAGCTGAGGGGTTAAACCAAGGTAACCTTATTTAATAGACGACCTGAAGCTGATGTATATAATTTATGAGTTGAGGGGTCAACAAATTAATTTGGGGCACACTTATTAGTGCATCTTCTTGCTTGGCTTTTTGGGCCTGATTGGAGCCTGTGGGTTAGGCGATAGATGTAACTTCAATACATTTTGAACAGTGAAAATTTTAACTATGATAAAGTTTTTTGATCAGTAATAATGTATTTTGATTCTTTCATTGATACTGTACCTTGAATTCTTATAATTTATTACTTTCAGAATGCTTCAGATTATTTATCACAGCACTTGAAGAACACAGAGGGTTTGGTGCAATTGCATAATTATTGGGCCCGTTTAGAGCAAAATCTGGGAAAGGATTTAAATGCAGCTTGTGGAGTTTGGGAGAGTTTGCTTAAGATTTGGTTTGACCATATCTTTTCTCTGCCATATTTAGAAGATAGAACTTTGTTATTTGATTTTTCTGTTACTTCTTTTCAAGTTTGCTGTCAACTTGCTGCTTGTTTTTGCAGTGGTTCAATGTTGGAAGCTTGGAAAGGTTATATAGCAATGGAAATTGAATTGGGTCGTATAAATGAAGCTAGGTCCATCTATAAGAGGTGCTACACTAAAAGATTCCCCGGGACTGGCTCAGAGGTATGGTTAATTTCCTTTTTGTTATGCAAAACCTTTTGCATCACCTTTGTACTTGATAGTTTGTTTGCTAGTTCCTCTATTCAAATAGGGAGTAATCTGCATGTATAGCTGTAGCAGAAGTTTTACATAATATATGCGCCAATGAGCTCTAGCTTAACTGGCATCTCCTCCCCTTTTAAGTTCTAGGTGGAGGATGAGGTTGTGGGTTCAAGACCCATTGGGTACGTGTGTAATTTACCAATTAAAAAAAAAAAAACATTTTACTTAACATATGATTACTACTTATCAAAAAATATAATATATGCACTGCTTAAGTAGTGGCATACAAGAGATCTACAGGTATATTTTATTTGTTGAAAATTATGTTAATTGATGAAAACTAGGCTGTGATCATTTGCAAAGTCAATGGATTTTTTTCTACAAACAAAAGGCTTCAGGACAAGATGGACTTGAAGGGTAATAGTTTTAAACCTTGTAGTGGAAATTTAGTTTTCTCACAGATTAAGTGAAATAATGAATAAAAGAAAGGACCAACAACATAAAATAAAAATTAGATGCCTTACATGGAAAAGGAAAATATCCTCAAGGTTTAGACTATGTTTCTAACTTATACCTCAAGCAATTCTGGTCTTATATCATCATTTTATTTTATTTTCATAGTACTTGTGTATGTTTTTTTCTTTTCTTTTTTCAATACTTGATGGAGGTATTTATTTTCTTTCGTAGCTTCCTTTAGCTTGATTTGCCTTGTTTTTTTCATCCTTCATTTTAGTTGTTTGTCATCTATCTTTATTTTTTCAGACTCAAAATTTCATGAATGGTCTTCACTAGTTCAATAGGTCGATACTGTTTATGTTACTTTTTAAGTTGAAAATACTGTATTGGTATAGTGGTAGTTGATGTTATTTTGGGCATATGAATTCTATAGAGGTTTAGTTCACTTGCTAAGTAATACGTTTTGGATTAGATGATATCTTCCCTTCCTAAAAAACAGAATCATTCAGGACATATGCCATTCTTGGTTACGCTTTGAGAGGGAATATGGTACGCTTGAAGATTTTGACCATGCTGTGAAAAAGGTAAATTCCTTTCTGCTTCAGTTTTGATTTGGATGTTTATGAACAAAATTAGCACCATGTTCATATATATTGTAAGTAGTACATATGAATGGCTAATTGAAATTCAAATGTACAGAAAAATGTGCTCGGTTTTTTTTTGATGAATGAGAAGATTGTATATCAAATAAAGGAAAACAAACCAGAAACATCTTTACAACTCAGCTGAATCAACTAGCTGAAAACACTGGCCTAATACAAAAAAGGCACTCAAAACAACTAGAACACAGAAACATCTTTACATTGCATCACTATCCAATCCTCTACTGTTACGAACAGTGCATGAGATACTCCAAATACAACATAACGTTCTGTTTACAATAGAATTACAGTAAGGACCAACTCTGCTCTTGACTTCCCATCTTATCATTTTAACCACATTTGTTAGTCACTGCTTTGCAACAAATGTGGTAGATAGTTGCCTCTAAAAGATCTTAAACTCTCTTTAAGTTGACTTCCCATGTGCTCTTATCATTTTAACCATGCCCTCTTCATTTGTTAGTCTACCTTGATGGATAATAGTGATGCTTTGCAACCAAATGTGGTAGATAGTAGACCACAGTGCCAGTTTGCAAATAAAAGATCTTAAACTCAGACCTTTAAGTTGATTTTCACCCCAAGATATGATTTCAGACCAATGATTCAATGTGCTGCAGTTTTAATGCCTGGATGGTGAGGTTATGTTGTACGGTTAGTCTTGCCACTGTTTCAGGTTTTGAATTATTTATTTATTTATTTACTTTTTCCAATATAATCAAGTTGGAAATGTCCCAAAAGAAGGTAAACTATACACTAAACATTGTCTTGAGGGGTGAGGGCAGTAATTTACAAGTGCTATTTTCTTTTGATGTTGAGGCAATATGGATATGGTGAAGACATAAGTTGCATGTTGTACAACAAAATATTGTATGCATTATATTATTATGATGGAATATAGAATTCCTTAATTATCAGTGAATAACAGTTCAATGACTGCCACTGCCTTCTGTAATGTGTCAATCATGTTCTATCACCACCTTCTCACTTCCATTACCAGCAGCTCTACTTGCAGCATCTTCTACCCCCAACAAATTTGGCTATTTGAGTCATCTAAAACAACAAAATTTCAAATATGTGGGATTTATGTCCATTGCCACTGAGTGTGGCTGAAATCAGGTTTTCTTCGTCTGCACTATCGTGATTTGTTATTGTAGTGTGAAGAACTCCCTGTTGCTTGTTCTATAACATTCACCGGGTTGGAAGTTTGGTAATGGTAATGCATGGAAATTTTGTTTAATGGGTAATTATAATTTTATTTCAAAAGAGGAGATAGTTCAACTATACATTATGTGATGTGTATCAAACCACTCCTAATTAACTACAAGCTCAAGTTTAAGAGTTCTAACAAAAGTCTCAACATTGACTGTAGATAACATGATTACACCAACCTAAGTTCCTCTCTCTCCAAACTGTCCACCTACCCCATTCTACTAAGCAGACTTCTTTGTATTACCCATGTCTCCCCACAAAAAATCTCTTTGAATGCATTGGAAACATGAACAAGATCTGACTTAGATGCAAGATTAAGCTATATATTGATGCTTAGATATATGGTAAGGTGAACTGTGAACCATAATTTTTTTTTTTTTTATTATAAGAAAATATCATATCAAGATCGCAAAAACAGGTGCAAGTGAGCAACCCTAGTACACAAGAGGAACACCTAAATGCATTTTAACCTCTAAAATCTAAGAGTAAATAAATCCTAACAAATTAGAGGAAGAAAAACAAGAAAATATTGGATGTGTCAAAGAACTGAAAAGTCTTATTTATGCCTTTAATAAACCTCAATATTCTGATACTCTATTCATTGAAGGAACTGTTTTGTCCTCTGCTGATTGCATTGAGAGGTTTCTATATCCCTTGGTGATATGCTCTACTTTTTGACTGCCATCTTCACAAAATGTTTCTGTTTTACCTTCTAGGTTCTTTGTAGTTGGACAATTTCTGACATGGACTTGACAAAGCAACAAAAGCACATGAAAATCTTCTAAAAGAAATAATTCAGAAGATCTGTTTCACTGAAATGGGTGCAATGAATCAATTTGTGAATCCTTCAGAAGATCTGTATATCTGGAGGTCTCTTGTTGATTTACATTTTCTCTCTTCTGCTTTCTTAGGTTACTCCTCGCCTGGAAGAGCTTCAGATATTTAGGTTACAGCAGGAATCCAAATCAACAGATGAAAGAGAAAATCCTTCTAAGAAGAATGCTCGTGAAAAGAGAAGACCAGGTTCAGACTTAACTCAAGAACAGTCTCCTGCAAAGCGACAGAACAATGCAGCTCAAAACCCAAAGAAAGTGCATGGAAAGGATAAAGCCCACGAGCTGAACTTAGTTGAGACAAATGAAGTGGAAGGGATGAATGCCAAGGTTGAGAAAGAAAATAGCAGAAATGAACACATGAAAGACACTTATCGAAAACAACAGATGAAAGATTCTACCCCTGGAAAAACAAAAGTATACAAGGACCAATGCACTGCATTTATATCAAATATTAACCTTAAGGCGAGTAGAAACCCTCTCTTTTTCTTCCCAATCTTGGCGCAGTCTCTTGAATTTCTAATATTGATGGTACAACTTTTATTTTTTGACAAGTAATACTGATGGTACAATTTTTGTAGGCAAATTCTAAAGATCTTCGTAATTTCTTCAGCGATGTGGGTGGAGTAATTGATATTCGAATACTGCAAGACAAGTTCACTGGAAAATCAAGGGTCTGTCTCTTATCCTTACCCATTGTGTTTCTTTGGATCTCTTTTTCTGTGTCTTCATATGGAACATTTCAGTAAATATTCTAGATAGAGGCTTGAATTTAACCAAGGATCATATCGTGGTTCTCACCTAAAGTAAACTGCATACAGAAATGGCATTCATCACATTCAAATGCATTGTGCTCTTCATACTTGTCTTCTATCATGCTCTAATGAAATGGTGTGGTTTCGGTGTGGTTTACAGGGCTATTTACATGTTCCTCTTATGTGTGTTCCTCTATATGTGTAGGGCATGTTCCTTGCTTATGCAATATTATAAACAATTCCCCCCCCCCCTAAAAAAAAAAAAATCCTTGACATGTTTCATTGTCAAAAGAGTGAAGTGCCTTCTTAAAAATTTATTATCATTTATATTTATGGTGATTATTAATTTAAAAAAAAAAAATTGATTTGTGAAGGGACTAGCATATGTGGATTTCTCCGATGATGCTCATCTTACTGCAGCCATAGAAAAGAACAGACAGATGTTACTTGGAAAGAGGCTGAGCATTGCACGGTCAAATCCAAACAAAAGTAAAAAAGATAACTCTGGTCGTGATGGCCAATTGGAACATGGTAGGCTAATGAATTAATTTGTTATTTTCTTTACTTATGTGTGCGTCGTGGTTGCAATACTTTGTGCTAGTTTCTTTAGTTGTCCAATTAAATGTTTTGAGTGTGGGGCAGTGCTGTACCTTTGTGCCAATTTCTTTTGTTTGCCAAATTGTTCTTCATAGCAAATGTTTCTGTATCACATGCATGAGTTTTTGCATTAATATAGAATTTTCCAATTCTCCAATATCAGATGGAGAGTGGTGGTTTATGTTAAAGATGGACCTCCAATCCTCCATCCCATTTTCTTTGCCCACTATTCCATTTTGGGATGTCCCAAAATGTTTATCCACTTTGAAAAGTCAAAAGAGTGGGGCCGTCTTCTTTGTGCGTATATGGACCAGTTAGCTGATAGCGATGAATGGAGTTTGTAGTATATCTGAGAGAGGATTGCCAAAGTTTTATAACTTCAGATTAATTTGAAGAAAAAAAAATATAGCATTGGGACTAGACTTTTATGCTAACATATCATGCTAATGTTGTATGTTCTTTGAACTTTCTTCTGTTTAAAATGAACCACATTAAATTAATGTGACCAATTCTTAAAATACTTTTTCACTTTTGTTAACTTACACAATTTTTACTTATGGATTGTGTACTTGCACACCACAAATGTTAAGTCATTATTTTTGCACCTCTACACTACAATAGGTGTGTTGAACTTCTTTTTATTTTTATTTTATATAAGTAATAGCTGTGTTGAACTTCTATCTATTATTGCTCACGTTTTCTTGGTGTGTTGTATTTAGTTTGTGATTATATCTTCCCTTCTATTCTATTGGCCTTGCTCCTTTTTATTGCTTCTCTTTTCTCTCACTTATGAAGTTAAATTGGCAGTGCACACTGCTGATCCCAGCAGTACAGCTGGGGGATCTGTTGAAACCTCCAAGGGGGCTACTCAAAAGCATAGAGTTGACAATGTCCAGATTAAGGGGAAGAACACATTTGCAGTCCCGAGAACTGTTAAACCTCTTGGTTGGACTGCAAATGAACCAAAGACTGAGGAAGATGAAACACCGAAGTCCAATGAGGAGTTCAGAAAAATGTTATTTAAAAACTAATGTGTGTTCCCGGGTCACAAATTTTACCCTGTAGTGCAGGACATTTCTCTATACATTATTATATAACAGAGTAAAGAGTTTCACACGTTTTAGCTTTGTTGATAATTTTGCCATTTTACTTGGCTGCTCATTTTTATTAGCAAGGGCCGGAAAGTGTTCTTCAACCCAGAAAAGGGCAGAAAGGCTTTTCTATTATTGGGGCATGTATCCTTTCACTTGGATTTCACAATGCTACTAATCCCCTTGGAGCCTGTAATGAAAAAGGACCCAAATTAAAAATAAGGTCCAATTATGAGTAATAATTAATTTTGTAATACTAATCGTACTTACAAAAGAAAAAAAATAGAATAAAAAAATGGTTACAACATCCCTAGAAAGATATTCACTATTCAGCATAACTAGCAGGGTGGCACACTAAGATAAGGGCACCAAGTTTCATACGAGTAAGCTACTTTTCTAAGTTTTAATGGGAAAACATTATGGAATCCCCAAAGAAATATGACAATCTTTAAATAGAAGTCCTTGCTCATGATTTTTCTTCTGTTACACCTTAGCACCATCATCATTGATCTCTTGATCCAGATTTTAATTCACACTGCGTTTCAATTAGAGGGAAACAAACAAGATTACAAGAGTATCCCAAAAACACGTGTTGGATCCAAAGCAAAATAGAGAGAGAAGGTAGTGATATTTGGGCCAATGTCAAATAATATCCTAGCTCAAGTCCAATACACCAAATGGCCCCATTCGTTTATTTATTTTTGGATTCATAAAGTAATCATATAGGCTCCATTGCCATTGGTACGGCAAATAATCCACTATCAAAGGCTTCTAACTTTCACATCTTTAATTGAGAAATGGGGTTTTGTCGTCTACGTCTTCATTGATGGTCTGTGCATTGTCTGGCTCATGATTTAGAATGCGAAGATTAAACAAGGATCTATGCATATTCAGTGGTATATCTAATCGGACATAAACATAATACGATTCCAACAGCTGGTACCATTGTTAATATTATTATTTTTTACTGCCTTTTCTAGACATTTTTTTAAAAAAATAGGATTAATTGTACATGTCCTCTCTAAACTATAAATTTCTACAATTTACTCTAATTAGGAATTAATTTGTACTATTCAAACAACAAATTTATGGGCTGATTGAGATGAGTATTGCAAATTAATAAGGAAAAATGTATTAATTTTGATATATAAGTGCACCCCACCACCCAATTAGCACACAATTTGTTGACCTTAAAACTTTTGATGGTGGGGTGAAAATTGCAAATCAATCTTGAATTAGGGTGTTTAATGCAAAAATGTATAATTTAGAATTAATATTGCAAATCATCCCATATTTCTGAATACACAACTGTATTTAACTATGACTTCTATAAAAATAGGAAAGAAAATATATATAATATATATATATATATATATATATATATATATATATATATATACATATTTTGTTATAAGTTTTATAAAGCTACACACGATTGAAGTAGTCCTCTTGACTTCTCTCCATCTCTTATACATCTGCCAACAGTGTAAATTACATTAATTTGATTTAGATATGTAGAGATGTCTATGTGTAGGATTGGCAAAAGGTTGGGTTTGGGATGACTGATGAGAGAAGCCTTCCCAGTTCCCAAGCCTAAACCCATTGAGAAACATATATCCTATACTCGTTCCAATCCAACTAGTTTTTAGAAATCTTATATAAAATCTATCCCATTTATATTTAGAAACCCAAATCCACTTCAAACCGGTCTATTTATCATCATGCTTAGACTAGATTGACCTAAAATTACTCAATATTAACCCTCAAAATACTATTAATCACATTCAAGGATGGTTAAATTTTTTAAGGCAACTATACTTATTACTTAATTACTATATAGCGTATTTGTTTAGAGTTGATTTAGTGCTTTTTTTTTTTTTTTTTTCTTCAAAGAGAAAGGTTTTCCAAGTAAATTGTGTGGTTGATTTATTTACTGTAATTCAAATGGGACTAAATTTGTGTGCCCAACATGTCTTAACCATAACCAAGTTGCTTAAAATAAAAAATACATATAGAAGTTCATCTTGAAATGAATATTATCGTAAGGAAATTCAATCCTAGCATTTGACCCTCACAAACAAAAAAAAAAGATTGAGAAATATTAGGAATATAATATTATTTTTAATAATTATTGAAATGACTTATTATAATTAAAATAACATCAAAACACATATATATATATAAACTTTTCTCACAACCCCACACTTTCCAAAAAAAGAAGAAGAAGAAAACCCCTGGGCTCACGAGTCACTACTGTAGGTACTGTGATTTAGTGGTGTTGATTTTGATGAGCTCTGATTCCTTTCACTCCTTGGATTGTGTATGCCGGATGCAGACTCTGAAAGTTGAATTCATTCTGAGTAACTTTCCAATCTTAGTGCCCCAACAACGACAAACCATGCAAAGTCATAAGGTGTTGGTGTTGGTGTTGGTGTTGTGTATAGTGTTGTACAAAGAGAGCAGCACTGTTGTCTGTGAATAGAGATCAGATAAGTCAGTTTCCTTTACCTTGAGGAGCTAAACTCCATCACTGCTCATGTGGGTGAACAGTGGGCAAAACCTATTATCCATAACCATAAACATGCAACTTCCTTTCTTTTTGCTGTCATATGTACCTCCATCATTAACCATTATTCACTTCATTTCATTTAGGTTTTCTTACACGCCACATCTATTCCTTCACACACACACACATATATGTATATATATAATATACACCAAGATCCAAATTTTTTTAAATAAACTAAATAAATAAATCAAATAGTAGTTGCATTAAAACGTGAAATGTAAGATAAGTACATATAAGAACATAATAATTTTCGCAATATTTTTCTCAACAGTTGAGTTTGTTGATGTCGGTGATGAATCCATGTAAAATTGAAGTTATTCACGATTGTCACATAGTAAAGAAATTGTAAAAATTATTATATCCCTAGAATATATTATCATAAATGTAAAACCCATGATTTTAATATTAATTGTTCTCGTAGTGGGAAATGCAATAATACATGCATATTATCAATGTACACCGACTTGATGTTCAATAATATTTACCCCAATGAGAATTACACCTACCCCACAAGCTAGTCCACGCGCTTTATGATTGGGTATAAACTATAAAGTGCTTATAGGAAGGTCCATGTACTTTCCCTTCTTGAATTACAGAGGTCATAGAGATACAGGTTACCCACATGGGAAAAAGATGCATTTCTCAGCTATGGAAGTACTTCCTGCAACTGCAAGCACTGCCATTGGTGATGATATATGACATTGTTCTTAATAAACATTCAGGCAATCAGCAACTTCAAGACAACAAATATATATATAAAAAATGCAAGGCTGAGGAAGGAACTACCTCTAGCCTTTTGGCCCTATTGATAATTGATCATGTAAAGCTGGTGATTGTTTATTGTTTCTATTTATTGTTTATTTGCTTTTTCTTGCTTGGCTTGTGAACACGAATTTATGAATTCATTTATACATGTACTATAGGATCACGTGCAAAGCTAACTTGTTGAATTGAGTGAAGAATATATATGTTTTTTTAATTTAAAAAAGTGACCTAAATCATAGGTTAAACAATAGTATATAGTAATAGTACATATATTAATTCAATAAAATAAAAGTCAACTTAAAAACACAACATTATTAAACGGGGTCGTCATGACATTGAAAACTTAACTAAAGTTGTAATTCTTTTCTTCTTTTTTTAACAATCTTCACCTTTTCATGAAATTTCATTGGCGAATTAACCCCCACAAGCCACAAGTTTCAATGAGGACAACGATTTCCCCCACTCACTCGCATGAACATGGCTCCACCATGGGGCATGGTATTGAACTTTTCTAATGACCTCATTGTAAAGTCTTCCCAAAAAAGATAAAATAACAATAAATATGAATGTTTATGTATAAGGGCAATAGAAATATATAGATGTAAATTAATTCGAAAAGAAGAAGAAGAATGGCATTCATAAATTAGTGCATGGTTGGCATGCATATTGCATAGTGATGCGGAGAGCCGTCAAAAGAAAAGAAAGTTGGGGGGTGGACCCAGCAAGAAAGAAGCAAAAGAGAGAATTGAGGGAGACAAAAGCTTTTAGACTGCTCATGCGGATGCGGGGGTTTAAGCATGCGGTGGTCTCAGTGTCTTTATCTACTACTCTTGGATCACGCATATGCACTCTCCTCAATTTATACTCTTTTTCCATGCCTCTCTCTTTAATCATCATCATTCATGCATATATCATATTAATTATGTATTGCATTTTTCATAACTAGGTAACCACTTACCAACAAACAAAACCAGCCCCCCCAACACAACACACACACATACTTATCATGAAATTCATGTCATGCCATGCCATGCCAATAAAAGGTAAACATATATACTCCCTCCCTGTCC